>CP094635.1:20418632-20996605 GCA_023657505.1 Camelina hispida | reverse complement strand
CTATAAAATCTCGTTTGAAATAAAGTCTCTTAACTCCACGGTATCCATCCATCTTTAGAATATTTGATCTTCTAACCTAACTATATCCCTTCCAAAATTACTTGAATTCTTGAAACTCATACAGTCGTACTATTATGGGCTTTTATTATTTAGCCGTAACAATCTATTTGGGGCCAAATATCATCTCTTATCCAAACCCAATACGCCGTCATCTATTACACAAAGCTATTCTCATTATGCGGTGGGTTTCAACATTTAAAACAGCACGTAATGTCATTCAGGAACACTTAAACAACACAACTTTCTTCTTTTCCTTCTGCTCTTACAAATCGCTCTGTTGGATAAGGTTTCGAGGCTGCTACACTGCAACTACGAAGAAAATGAATATTTAAACATGAAGGTAGCATACAAGAATAAAATCCAGTGTCATATACTATAGTAGAGGTATTAATTTATTGAAACCATAAGATTTTATTAATTTATTGATAAAAGTATAAAATAAGTGTTCATAATTTAGAGTTTATTAATTTTGTATATATATCTTTTGATAATTATTAATCCATATTTCAAATAAAATTATTTGAAATATGAGTCAGCTTTTTCTAAGTTTTGAGCAACTTTTGTACTATTCTCTTACTTTAATGATGATTGTGCTCCCATTTTACAAAACCAGAAGTTGCTCTCTCTTTATAACAATGATATTTCTCTCTGTTCCATCTATTTTCATTTCTCATTTTCTATTTTTCTATCTTTTTCAGAATGAGGTTGTTTTTTATTGTAGGCTTCGAATGAGGTTGTTAATCTAGTAATATATTTTCCGAATGAGTTATAATATCTCTACATTTTATTTTTAACATCCCTTTTAGGTATAGAATTATATATTTTATAGTCTATTTTTTATCAAAATTCGTTTGTTGACTAGTGGACCTTTAATTATGATATGTATAAGAAGATACAATGAACAAGAACTAAAATACAATTTTGGAAATATATAATTTTTAAAAGTGTTGTAAAACATTTTGCTAAGAAAACATTTATGTATGTGTGGATGAGAATGATGGATAAAAGGAGGTAGAAAAATCAAATAAAATCATGTTTAAAAAGTGGTAGAATGATTTTGAGAAACTTAAAAGTGTGTTAGAGTGTACATTTCTCATAAATATGAGGAGTTGTTTTTAATTATGTTGTTTATTTTGAAAAAACTATTATAAGATTGATTGCATTGACAAATGTAAAATATATCTTTATAATGAATATAGATATTTTGTTAATTATTAAAAGGCCATAAATTATTCTATAAAATAGTTTTATTTTTTGGTTCTAATACTATAATAAAATAAAATAAAAATAAAAAAATTTGTCGGTCCACATTGGTCAACGCCTGTCAAACATGGTCAAAGCTGGATTATGACAAACAGTGTACCGGAATAAAATGATTGTGATGTTGAGCACATGTCATCATATAGTTGGTGTATGTGACCATGCAATACATTTATTTGATGTAGTTGACAATACATTTTTAAAGTTGGGATGTGTGGCCATGTATTAAACTATACTTCATGTAGCTAAGCATCTTTTTTACATTAGGTTTTTCTCTTTTTTTTTATTTATATTATGTGATTATGTGGAGTAAGATTAGCTTTTTTTCTTTATCACTCGGATTGTAGTTCAGGTATGTCTGTTGGAGATTCACATACATGCAGTTTGAAATCTATAGTACAAATAACTTGGATTAATGATATTAAGAAATGCTTTTTACTTGCAAACAGATGGAGTTTATAGAACCTCGTGTATGCCATGGAATCGCATTGTGGATGGATAGGGTGGTGATGGATAAAGAAAACTCAACCGTGATCTCAACAGGACCGGGTACAATTGAAACGACGGACTTTTTTTTTTTAATAAATAATAATATAATATAATAAATAACTATAACTAGTGATTCCATACCCACTAGCCACCTAACCACAAACACAACCAACAGCTAAATAACAATATCAATATTCAAATATAATCCAATAATAAAATATAACAATATTCAACATAATCCAATAATCAAAACAACAGGAATCATAGAACCAGCAACCTAGCAATGTTCTAATGACTCAACTCTATCAACCTAGCAAGCCAGACAACATCAAACCGAGTCCCTAGAACATCCTCCTCTTCATTGCCTTGATTCCACGATCACACTTTGCCTTTACCTGCACCACAAACACATATTGCAATGCATGAGTATTTTATAAACACTCAGTAAGACAATCCTCCCATCTACTGGGCTATACACACAAGCAATAGAGTATCTTTAACCATCAAACAACAATCAATAAACAACAATCGACAAACCTGGACAGTGCATCGACCGACGCCAACATACGTCGATCGACACACCAAGGGATAGCATCGACCGACACAGAAGCTGCATCGACCGATGCAAGTGTAACTTGCATCGACCGATACCCAATCTGCATCGACCGACGCATGCTCGACATCACACGAAAACCCTAAAGTTTTACGCGCCGTCCTCGCACTTGCATCGGTCGACGCAAGCTATGCATCGACCGATGCAATGCCGAGCATCGTGTTTTCCCCGAAGCTTCTCGTCGGATCTTCGTTCCTGTAAACACAAAACTCGATCCCAAGCCACAAGAAAGCTTCCTAACGTCCCTAACAACAATCTAACACATCTAACAACACAAAACAAACAGATTAAAGGGTTCTCTAGCTTAGATCAGCCATGGTCCTGCACTTACCTTTGCCAAGACGAATCTAAACAACAAACAAGCAAGAAAACGCTTCTAGGAAGCTCCTACAACGATCCCAGCTACAGATCTCTACAGGAACAGCCTCAAATCTCCAGGAATCTCCAAGAACACCAAGAAGCTACCCTCTTCCGACTCAAAGCATCTGCAACCGTGTTAGCCTTACCAGGATGATAGGCTATCTCCAAATCATAATCTGCCACAAACTCCATCCACCGCCTCTGTCTCAAATTCAACTCAGGCTGAGTGAATATATACTGACTCTTATGATCTGTAAATACATGTACCTTAGCACCATAAAGATAAGATCTCCAAATCTTCAGGGCAAAAACTACAGCACCCATCTCCAAATCATGAGTAGGATAGTTGCCTTCATGCACCGCAACTGCGATGCATAGGCAATCACCTTCCCATGCTGCATCAGAACACACCCAAACCAACTCCAGATGCATCTGTATAAACCACATGGGTTCTCCTGCTCAGGCAAAGCCAACACTGGCGCAGTAGTCAACATCTCCTTCAGGGCTTGCAAAGCCTTCCTCACACTCCTGACCAAACAAAAGGAACATCCTTCCCTGTCAACTTAGTCATAGGACGTGCTCTGCTTGCAAACCCCTGCACAAACCTCCGTAGTAACCTGCCAATCCAAGAAAACTCCTGATCTCTGTGGCATTCTGCGGTCTAGGCCAATCTCGATAGCCTGAATCTTCTCCGGATCTACAGAAACCCCCTCTGCAAAAACAATATGACCCGAAAGCCCATCTCACGCTGCCAAAAACACTTGCTCAACTTGGCAAACAATTTCTGCTCCGCAGCTTCTCCATAACTGACTCAAATGCACTGCATGCTCTTCAGGACTCTTAGAATAAACCAGAATGTCGTCGATGAAAATAATGACATATACATCCAGAAACTCCTGAAACACACTGTTCATCAATCTCATAAACGCTGCTGGTGCGTTAGTCAACCCGAAGGGCATAACCACAAACTCATAATGCCTATACCTCGTCCTGAAAGCAGTCTTCCTTACATCTGCCTCATCTATCGGTATCTCATGATAACCCGACGCCAGATCTACCTTAGAGAACCAAGTAGCACCCCTCAACTGATTCAACAACTCATCAATCCTCGGGAGAGGGTACTTGTTCTTCACAGTAACCCGGTTCAAACCTCGGTAATCAATACACAACCGGAAACTCCCATCCTTCTTCTTGACAAACAACACCGGCGCTCCCCACGGTGACACACTAGGACGGATGAATCCCTTACTCAACAAATCCTCTAGCTGTTTCTTCAGCTCTGCCATCTCTGCTGGAGCCATTCTGTAAGGAGCCTTAGATAGCGGCGTCGTCCCCGGTTCCATTTCAATGGTAAAAGGATCCGACCGAGATGGTGGTAATCCCTGCAAAGACTGAAACACATCTTCAAATTCCTCCACTACCGGAATACCGCTAACCGTAGACTTCCCCACTGACTCTGGCATAGATATAGTAACCAAATAAGCCTCACCGCCCTTCTCGATCATCTTCCCAGCCTGAATGGCCGAGATCACGAGACTCCCCGAAGTCGGTTTAATACCCTGAAAAATCAACTTCCCTTCTGGACGCTCAAACTCCACTCTGCCCCTATAGCAATCCAAATGCACCATATGCCGATGCATCCAATCCATCCCGAGAATAACATCATACAACTCCACTGGACTGATAAGCAAATCCGCTGGCCATGACTCTCCTGCGATCTGAATATCAACTCCTCTAGCCCGTCCAATAACTCTCAGGAACTTGCCTCCCGTAACTCTAACAACTCATGTTCGCTCTCCAGGATCCCCTCTGATCCCCGCATCCTCGGCACACTCCGGAGTAATGAAGCTGTGAGAAGCTCCAGAATCAAACATAACACGGGACTTAAACCCGCCCACCAACAAGGTCCCTACACAAACCTCATGTGTTGAGAACCTAACACTTTATCACAGAAAATATAAAATTTGAACCTACTAATAATCACAAAGTTTAAGTACCAAAAATTATACCTGTGATCGCTCCGACACTAGTTCCACCAGTCTCTGCTGTAGTGTAAACCCGTGGCGCCTGCTCAATCCGTGCTACCTGCTGACATCCAGGCTACACCTGCTGCAACGCTGCCACTGCTACCGGCTGCAACTTGGGACACATGGGCCTGATATGCCCTGGCTCCCTGCAATGATAGCATACACGAGCCGCTACCGTCGGAGCACTCCTCTTGGGACAACTAGCAACCTTGTGATCCTTGCTCCCACAACCGAAGCAACTCGCACCACTCGGCCTCTGCGTAGCCTCCCACTTCCTCTTGGTTCCCTGTGCAGGCCTACCGCTCCTGCTCGAACCACCCACTGCTGAGCCTACCAGGCTGAACTGCTGGAGTAACCGACACTGACTGTGCCCGGATATCCTCCTCAATCTCTTTGTCTCAACCAGCTGCACGCGTAGCATAATACCTCCCTCTATAGTGAACTCTCAAATCATCACGTAGAGCCCTCATAAACCTCCTGACCTGAGCCTCCTCAGGCTCCATAGTCCAACCCCCATAACACAGAAGTCGACTGAACTCCAAGTCCAGCTCCCGCACTGACCGTGTCCCCTGAGACATTTGAAGGAACTGCACCTCCAACCGATCCAATGCCTCTCTCGGAAAATACTTGCGGTTGAACTCCAAAACGAAATCAGCCCAAGTCATCTCCCGCTGCACTCTCCTAGCAGCCACAGACCTCCACCACAACTCAGCATCACCACTCAAAAGTAGACCCTATGTCCACAGAACTCCTCGGGACATCTCAGAGTATGGAAGTTACGTTCCACCCTCGTCCTCCACGCATCCGCGGTAGGATCTACACCTCCCGGAAACTGCTCGGTACGCAACCGACCCATCTCTGTCAACATGCTGAGATAACGAGCATGGACTCCCACATCCGCAGCCACTGGCTGCCGCTCCTCCGCCACCACTGGTGGCACTACCTGAGCCCGAGCCAGTACCAAAGGTGGTAACCGCTCTAACACATGTGCTAGCAAAGCCGCAAAGTCAACACCAGGGACTCCACCCGCTGGGACTCCCACACCCGGGATCCTAGCATCACCGGCCACTGGAACATCAACACCGCCCCCTCCTGCCACACTCACGGAATCCCCCGGAACACCCTGCGACTCACCAACACCCTCAGCTGTAACACTCTGGTCCTCGGTCTCACTAACCACTGGGACTCTGCCCCTACCACGACCACGACCGCGTCCACGACCACGACCCCGACCACGACCACGACCAGCTACAGCACCACCTCTAACCATTTGCACTACCATGAACAGAAGGCTAAGCAAACAATACTAATCAAACACAGAAACATAAACTCACCGTGGAATCACACATTCGGCTCGAAGAGGATGTTCTAGGACTCCATGCCACACACAATTGACTAACTCACATAATTAATCAAGCATGCAAATCCCAAACATCTACAACAGAAACCTAGTGAACCCAAACCTAGAACCGTAAGGGCTCTGATACCAAAATGAAACGACCGACCTTTTTTTTTTTAATAAATAATAATATAATATAATAAATAACTACAACTAATGGTCCCATACCCACTAGCCACCTAACCACAAACACATCCAACAGCGGAATAACAATATCAATATTCAAATATAATCCAATAATAAAATATAACAATATTCAACATAATCCAATAATCAAAACAACAGGAATCATAGAACCAGCAACCTAGCAATGTTCTAATGACTCAACTCTAGCAACCTGGCAAAGAGACAACATCAAACCGAGTCCCTAGAACATCCTCCTCTTCATTGCCTTGATTCCACGATCACACTTTGCCTTTGCACCACAAACACATATTGCAATGCATGAGTATTTTATAAACACTCAGTAAGGCAATCCTCCCATCTTGGGCTATACACACAAGCAATAGAGTATCTTTAACCATCAAACAACAATCAATAAACAACAATCGACAAACCAGGACAGTGCATCGACCGACGCCAACATGCGTCGATCGACACACCAAGGGATAGCATCGACCGACACAGAAGCTCGACTGATACCCAATCTGCATCGACCGACGCATGCTCGACATCACACGAAAATCCTAAAGTTTTACGCACCGTCCTCGCACTTGCATCGACCGATGCTTGCATCGGTCGATGCAATGCCGAGCATCGTGTTTTCTCCGAAGCTTCTCGCCGGATCTTCGTTCCTGTAAACACAAAACTCGATCCCAAGCCACAAGAAAGCTTCCTAACGTCCCTAACAACAATCTAACACATCTAACAACACAAAACAAGCAGATTAAAGGGTTCTCTAGCTTAGATCAGCCATGGTCCTGCACTTACCTTTGCCAAGACGAATCTAAACCACAAACAAGCAAGAAAACGCTTCTAGGAAGCTCCTCCAACGATCCCAGCTACATATCTCTACAGGAACAGCCTCAAATCTCCAGAAATCTCCAAGAACACCAAGAACACTTTTCTATCTTTCGTTTTCTCTCAAAAACGGCCAAATCCGTCGAATGAAACTAAAACACGACTTAAGGGTTTTCTTTTCCCTTTGACCAAAACGCAGCGTTTGACTTAAGTCAAAACGCACAGAATTGAACATGCATCGACCGATGCACCCCCTGCATCGACCGATGCAACTCCCAAACCGGGATTCCGGTTCACGGATGTTACAACAATACTCACAACTCTTTGCTCTGGCCAATCATTTATTGCTTTAAGGGGATCAAAATAGTTGTTGGCTAATGCTTACGGTTACCCTGTGATTTGGAGTTAATTTGACAACTTAGGCAGTTGCTGATGGATTGTCCTTTAATGTGTTTTAGCAAAGGATTGGCTTTTCAAACATGTTAGTTTCAGGGATTGCATGATCTATAAGGTGAATAATTAGCAGTTATGAGATGAAAGCAAACGATTTGATGGAGTTGGCTGCGTACAGATGAAAGGTATTGGAAGCAAGGAGTGAAGCAACTAGAGAAACCAGTCACAGTGAGAGCGGAAGGTCCAAGCGTCCTTAGAATTTATCTTCAGACGGCGAGCTCATCATCACACATACTCTCTCTTGACTATTTTTGTAAGACCATTCTCAACTTATATGTCTGAATAGCTCTCCGATCCTGTTCGACTCTTTGTTTTTTTTTTTGGCCAACGAGGAGGCCTAAGTTCAAAGTTAGTTTGTATAAGCTTTACAAGTAGATCCTTCTCCATTGATTGATAGTTATGGTTCAATAATTGATGTTAAAGATCAAGATCATGCGCTTAAACGTGTACTAAGTTAAACTTAAATTACGATGAGAGAACTTTGACCGTAAGTGAAGGTATGTTAGTTGTAGATTCAAAAGTTTACATACACAGTTTGCAGAGGCATCAGTATATAAACAAACACTCTAAAAGAAAAACTTAAGACCCGACTAGTTCTTTTTTTTGTTCCGACTGATTTTATAAAATAAAAGCAATTCCACAATATCAATGTAACCTAAATAAAAAGTAAAAACAGAACCTATAACCAATATCAAAGAGAATCCAGGTACGACCTTAGGACATCCAGAAAGCCTTTTGCAGCATCCACCTATATGGATAATGAAATACAATTGATGAAACAGCACGTGACATGGCTAATCTCTAGAGAACAGATAACGAAAATAGACACAAGAGAGAGCGTCAGAGACCTGTACATCAGTACATTCATATACTGGTCTTTTTTTTTTTTTTTTTCTAGATAGCTTTCTCCAACGAGCTTTGAATGATAAGGACTTAGCGCATTATATAAGTCTCGATACTGAGGCAGCTGAGGCATACTTGGCGACTTAACCTGAAATGCCATTAGAATATAGACTGTGGACATGTGCAGGTCCTGATATGTAGCACTATCAATAAATCATATGTATAAGGAACTCATGATATATAGAGCTTTGTTACCAAAAATGTGATTGCTAAGAAGGATATTTTGCTTTTTCAGAAGACCATTAAAAAAGCCAGTAACATGGTCAATTCAATTGGTCATTAACAAAAGATAATGAGGGGCAAAGACAGAAACTGACCTGGTTCTTAAGATAGCATCTGCGAGTTGTCATAACATAGCGACTTAATGATGAGCAAGCAGGTTGTTCGTCCAAAACCGTAGAAAGCAATCTGGACGGCTGGTTCACTATCTCCTCCACTAGTAAGCAACATCCATATAAAGTCGAATTATCAGCAACCTGAAGGGATAATATCGCAGAAATGACTCATCTAAATAGACAAGCTATAATGTAATAAAGGTTTTAAACAAAGAGGAATAGTTCGGCCAAGATGATGCTTACCCGTAACCTAAATACAAATGAAAGATCACTTGGTCTAAGATGTTCCTGCAAAGTGAGCATCACCGGTTTTTAAATTAGTGCCTGTTTTCATATATAAATCTTAGCTTTGTGAATTGAAGTTGGCACTTGACACAATGGTGAAATTTTTCCCAATATTACTAAACTGAATCCACTACAAAGATCAATATTTACAATTACACTCCACATCAGGCAAGTACCTGACTGAGAATAATCTCACTCAACTCGCTCATGGAAGGAGTTCTCTCAACAGCATGGACCTGAAACCAACAGCCACCCGTATGAACTTAAAAGACATAACAAATATAAAGAAGGAATATAAAGTATGTTGTTCTTACATATAATCTAGTAAATCATCAAGGGTAATATGCAACAGAAGCATTTAGTCATCAAGGGAGATTTACTCGAAAAAATTGACTTGCATACTACCACTTTAAAAGAGAAGCAGCTTGCAGATGAGGAAGCAGCTTGCAGATGAGAAGCAGCTTGTAGATGAGGAAATAATATATAAAAAGATGATACATCACCTGTGGTTCGAGACTGGGTTCTACACGGGAATGGTTTTGAGATACCAGTGCACTTCGTAATAGCAGAAGCAGCAGCAGCAAAAGCCATAGCGACATCTTCTGAGGTGGGCATGAAAAACGAAGCACCCCAGCTCGGACAACCACTTCCTTCCTCATTCTTGGCCATCAATCACTTACTTAGACTACAACAAGACAATAACCATTATCATCAGTAACAACCACAATTGAGTGAGTATACAAACCAAATAAATAGTGATTCAATCTTGCCTAAGAAACAAGAGAGACTAAACTTGTAAAGGATCAGGCTTTATATGACCAAGGTGGTCCATATTGGGGAGTCAAACAAAAGAGATAACAGAAGAAAACTCAAATTTGGGAGCTCAAAAATGATTATTCCACAGGTATCTAAAGACATAAGTTGTCTTTCACACAGCAATATTAATGCCAATATTAATTAGTTCGAATATTAATTCCGTAAGCATGGAGATGCGATGTATTAATTAGTACGGAGGGATGATGAGACGGACGACACTACATGTCTACATGCATGGCTTAGCCTCTAGCTAGGGACGATGGCGACCTTGCCTAATGCTTATGCTATGCCTCTGTACGTAATCACGCCCACTGACTCAGTTGTACATGGTCGGACCTGTGAAGATCTGTCCAATTAATATAAGTATGAACACAAAACGATAAGCCTAAATCTTTTGTTTTAGTAAACTGTGACAAACAGCAGCTTGATACAAGATGACTTTTAACATTGGGTCCATATCAAATGCAAACTGTGTTGAAATCTACCACACTTCCAAGTGCAGGCTTAGAGAACAAGTAATACAAGACTAGCTGTGTAACTCATTGGGCACTAAAACCTTCCGAGCCTCTACGAAAATTAGGACACGACAATAATAGACTGTGTGATATCTGCAAAACGAACTCTTTAATTATATATATCATGGTTCTATCAGCACAAATGAAGTACTATGGAATAGCCAGGTTCACAATCGTAATTATCAGCAACCAAAACAGTTCTACAACCCAATGTTAAGAGAAACATGTAAATATTACCCACATAGTTCCAATTTTCAGGGTCTATATATATGCTACCAACAAACATTTAAACTAACAAATTAAACAACCATGCTTCACTAAACTGTAACATATATACAAAGGGCTAGAACCTAGTAAGTTGTTGATCTACAGAAATCTATCACATTCCAAACTATATATGTACGGTCCGTGGTTCAATCAGCATTAAAAACGTACAAGCATCGAGTAGCGTTGCAATAAACCAACACTTGGGACATGAATCAAGCAACAGTTAACTAGTAAACAGCAAACACTATGCAAAATATGAGTATAATCGGAACCACCAATATAATCAAAGACTCACCTTCGGGAAAAACCACCGTCTTTCTGACTCTGTTTCATGAAAAGGGCTCTCTCTCTTTCCTTCTCATCAGTCCTCTCCCTCTTCAACCACTCCTCTCTCACCTCTATATCCACCATCATCCTCCTTCTTCTTCTTCTTAGCCTCATCATCTCTATATCCACCATTATCCTCACCACGGACACAAATCATCTGTGACACATGTGGTATAGAGTCCATATCTGCAACAATTCACTCCAATATACAGTGTGTGTGTGTGTGGGGAGAGAAGTAAAAGGATTTGAACCAAACTGATATATAAACAAAGGAGAAGCACGAACCAGATTCAGCAGAATCCTCAATGAAAGACATCATAACAAAGTAATTAATCAAACGCCAATAAAAACCATATCCGACAAGTTTATATAGAATTGGCCATCACATAAGATTTCTCAATTTAACAGTTAAGAAAGAAAGAAAGTGTAACGAAATTGTGGAAGAATGAACAGACCAAGCCAAAACAAAAAAAATGGCACTGAAGCTCGGTTGCTAATGATAGAAATGTGAATGACCTTCCATTCTTTCATTCATCCTCCAATTGATGACACTTTTATTTTGTTTGTTTACATGTACCTCGAACTACATATAATTAATGAAACCTCGATCAGGTAACATAGATAATGAAATATGAAAGCAAAAGAAACCTAACCTAGAGGTCAACAGAAGTAACTAGAAAAACAGGTTAGTAACCCTGTGGAGTTTAGAAGTCATTATCTTGTCTGCAGTTTGAACGGCATCCTCGACCCTTCCAGACTCAGCATATGCACGGATCATTGCTTTATAAGTTTCATCATCTGGAAAGACCTCTTCTTTCAGCAATTCATGAAACAAACTCTCAGCCTCGGACAGCCTCCCATCCTGACACAACCTTGTAATAAGGTTCCGGTATGCTCTCACAGGCAGCGAGTTGTACTCAACCTTTGTCTTGACCTTGGTGAAGATGTTGAGCGCATCGCTGAACCGTCCAACCTGGAAACACTCGTTCACCATCAAATTAAGAGTATCCGCATCAAACTGAAAGCAGCAGCAATGATTGTCAAGCATATACTCGAACAATGACCAGGCCTGTGTTTTCTGGCCGTACTTGAGCAAGAGTTCCAAATACAGATTGCCCACAGTTGCATTTGCTGTCAGGCCGTCCTTGTTCATCGTCACTGAGGTCCTGTATAGATCCATAGCCTCCTCATCCTTGCCTTGCTTGAACAAATACTCTACGAATAGTGATTCCAGGATTGCGATTTCATTGCGAATGGAACAAGTCTTGAAGTCGTCCCGGAGCTCATAGGCCATGTCGAGATTCCCCTGTTCCAAGTAGCCACGAATAAGATTCATGTACATGCCTGGCTTTTGGAAATTGAACAATTCAGCTCTTCCTTTCAACAAGAGATCCAGAGCTTGGTCCATCATCCCGGCATCGACCATGGCTTTGGTCAAGATGTCGTACGTCTTGTGGTCCGGAGAAGGAGTGTTACACTGGAGGTGGGAGTAGAGCTGAAGAGCGTCGTCAAGGCGGCCTTTCTCACAGAGGGATTTGATGACGAAATTGCAGCAAGCGATGTCTGGCTTAATCTTGGATTTGTTGAAAAAGAAATCGAACAGATCCAAGGCGTCGTCGGACCTCCCAGCGTTGCACATGGCTCCGATGATGGTTTTGCTGATTAAGGTGGCTGTTTCAGGGTTCATCTTCTTCCTCGCAGCTAAACGGGCGTGCTTGGCTGCAACGTCGAGATCCGACATGTCGTTGATCAGGAACCTGACTCGACTTAGAAGTGAAAATGATGATGGACCCCTAAAAGTGGGTCGTTGCTTCACAGGAAGATCCCTCCCAATCGGATACGGTTTTGATGAAAACATCATCCTCTGCAGGATGAACCGGCGGCTGCTTGACATCGCCGGCGAAAACATTTTCTTTTCTTTTTTTTTTAACCTACATACATCATCTTGGACATATAACCTACTGTGATTTATATACGATGTCGTTTGTATCTATATATATAACATGTTAACCCCTTTTAATCCATATAGTAGTGTATCAATCAATAATAGTAAAGGGTTTGTATGTTTATATAATTCATGATCATAGTAATAAATTATGTGAGACACCGATTCTTGTAACAGAAATCAAGCAACTAACCGCTAGAATGAGCTGGGACCGGACAAATTCACCCATGTCCTGCAAACCAACTTGTAAAAGGCGTTATTTGTGAGAGCATATGGTAAAAAACGAGAATGGGTAAGCCAGAGAAACAAAGACAAACTCCAAGCATACCCAAGGATTTAGAAAATATATATTGAAAAATCTAGTATGAGATACAGTTGTTACCACTTAAGCAGTCCGGGCATAAGTTATGTCCCCTTGAACCTGGATAACACCTTCAATTGGAGCCATAGGCTGCAAATCTTTGGCCACTATATGAGGAAGATCTCCTTCTCTGCATCTCGTTTCAGCAACAACAAATCATTCTCAACAAGTGAGTTATACACTAATCGAATCTAAGTTGTCAGCTAAGTGAGTTTGCAACTCAATCACACTCCTATGCAAATAGAACACTGCAGTGATAAAATAAAATAAACCATAATTAATAACCTCAGAAGCTCTAATATTCAAGGTATAGACTTTTAAAAAGAGATTTCTTTCTTCTATGTAAAATGGTCGGTGGTAGTTAACTTGTTTACAGTTGACATGTAAAGAGACCTGCTTAGTCTGACTAAACCGGATCACATAGTGTCCAACGTGAATAAAACAAACTCAAGATCACCAGACCTGAATCCAGCTAGCTACCAGGTGCAAGCACATAAATCTACAACCCTCTTCAGTCCTGCATACAGAAACAAAGTTTGGAAGTTCTAAGTGGTCGTTCTTTGATATGTGTCACATTGTTCAGCTGCAAACAGTTCGCCCAAAAGTACTGCATTCGTTCATATAATAGTTTTTTTTTTTTTTAACACACGGTTCATGTGAGACTATTTCACTGACCATGTAATCCAAATCGGGAAGAAAAAGATTAAGAATTCAGAGTATCACCCTCAAACAATTTTGAATTCTGCATCAATCTGAAAAAGCACGAGTTTAGTAATCTTTCCCCGAGAAATGTGCACTATTCGATATAAGCTCTAAGAACCAAATAAATTTCAAGGCATACATACCGTTTTGTCCCGCAGATCGCCATTCTCGAAGAAGCGTTCCGAAGTTGCTCATCTCCGTCGCACTGCTCGGATACTCCCAGTCTAGATCAAGACCGTGGAATCCGTACGACCTAGCGAGTCTTATCGAAGAATCAATGAACGATTTTCGAGAAGTGGGGTTACTTGCCATGGACGCATACGCGGCTTTATCTGCGATTCCACCTCCGATAGACAAAAGAGTCTTCACCGAAGGGTTTCTGCGTTGGACAGTTTGTGTAAAAGTGGAGAACTTAGGTTGGTTCGCGGAGGAGACAGTGACTTGATTGGTTTGAGAGTTGAGATCAGCAAAAGCGCAGAAGAGGTGAGTGAAGACAGATGAGTCAATGTCGGTGACCGGAAACTCACTTGCCGGGAACCAATACGTAGTTTTCACGACAGTTTGCGCCGAGGAGGTTCGGAGAGATAAGAAGAAGGTTATGGTGACAATGAGCGAGATGAGTTTTGTGGAAGACATTTTCGAGTTGCTGTGAAAAACAGAGATGTGGGTTTCGGTGTCTATTTATTGAAAAAGTTTTATTTAACTTCTTACGTAATTCAACTTTGAAAAATGAGAGATCTATGAACAATATCTTAGGAAAGCGAAAAGTCTA
Source organism: Camelina hispida (assembly GCA_023657505.1). Classification (NCBI taxonomy): domain Eukaryota; kingdom Viridiplantae; phylum Streptophyta; class Magnoliopsida; order Brassicales; family Brassicaceae; genus Camelina; species Camelina hispida. The sequence goes on along the minus strand of CP094635.1, from coordinate 20,981,756 downwards.
AATTGGGACAAGATTTGTATTTTTTTGTCCACACACAAGTGTAGTATGATTGCAACTTTGGTGTACTCAAACTTCATGTACACCAAAGTTGAATATTCTACTCACGTATCCTATAGAATATCCAAAATGCTTACGAAAGATTTCCAAGAGTTCCAAGAGTTGCATACCAAAAAAAAAAAGTTCCAAGATGTCGAATACAAGAGTTCCAAGAGTTGCATACCAAAAAAAAAAAAAAAAAAGAGTTCCAAGAGTTGAACCTTCTCCATTGGTGAGACGTGTTGGGTTGAAGATGGTCGTGATGAGTCACTGTCTGTCAAAGAACTGCCTTAACATCTCTATTCTTCTATGCTGCTGGAATGACCTTTGATCCTGTGCCTGATGATACCCACGTTGCTCTTACAGTAAATTCCAGCTTGGGCTAGGTTCACATAGGTTGACTTCTGAATACTGTACTTAACGCCCTTCTTTTCAAGTTCCTCAACAAATTCTTTTGCCATCACTGTGTCTCCATAGGACAGGCAGCGATCTAATATGCTTGTGATAACTTCCCTATTTGGAGGATAGACCATGTTGCAAACCTCTGAAATTGCTTTCTTAAACAATCCCTTTCTTGCTAACGAGTCAATGTAAGTCCCAAGATGTTCAACCGGAGGTTCCTTCAAGAAAGTTTTGAAGAACTTGCCTAAGATGTAGTGTGCAAATTCGGTTTCTCCAGAGTGAGCACAAGCTACTAGGACGTTCCAGTAGGTAGCAGGCGTTTTTATCAACTTCTCTGGCATGTTGTCATAAGCCCGAATTGCTGCATGCCCTTGACCATGAAGTCCAAGACTGACGATATATGTGTTCCATACTCCAAGTCTCGCATTGTCTGAGAAGTAACAGTCAAAGAAGAGTCTCTCAGCCTGCTTGATGTCTCCAGATGAGGAATAAAGCCTGAGCAGGTTGCACATTGCGGAGTCTGTCGCTATTCCATGCTTAACCAAGCTCCCGTGTAAGTCGTCAGCACGTACAATCTTCATTTCCTTCTTGTCCTCAGCCATAAGGATCCTCTGCTTCATGAGATGAACAAAGTTTGCTGCAGGAGAGTACTCGACCAAGTCCCTGAAGAAAAGATAAGAACAAATTAACATTTGAGGAATCCATCTGTATATATATAGATAGTGAACATCACTATGTTAATTACCATCAACAGCAATCTTTGCCCAAAAACAGATCTCTGTAATCTTAAGATAAAGCTAAATCGGAGGACATTTCACACCTAAATATGTGTATGATATCTATATAGCGAGAGGGATAAATGAACACACTAAATTCCTAAGTCGATCGTCTGTTCATTCAAGTTACAGATAGAGATACTCTCATCATAAACACACAAACAACAAAATCCCCAAACCAAGATTATAGCGGTGAACATAAAACTAATCACAATCAGATCCGATTCTCAGATGATAAATCGCACATTTATAAAGTTATCGTCGTCCTTGTTTAAATTTCTTAATGAGAATCACAAAACGTCAAACAGAAGAAGATGCAAAACGAAAACAAAAATCAGATATCCGAAGATATGTGCAACGATCTCCGTTTTCAGAAAACACCAAAAATCATCAGATTCGATTATGCTGCTCGTAGGAGAAACGACTCTTACCGGTGAATAGGTTTGTAGCGAACTATTCCCTTTCCCGTTCCCGTTCCCGATGATGCATAAGAGCTGGAATGAAAAGAAAAAAAAAAAAACATACTATATATCACGAAACGAGTTTAGGAATAACGAAGACGTCATCAGAAGGAAGAAGTTGTGAACGAACAAGTATGATCAGAAAATAATACCGGTGGTGGTGCTGACGGAGGATTTTTCCGACGGTAGATATGAGACGGAAGAAAGCCATGTTCTCAGATGAGTATCAGAAGAAGATCTTAGAAAATCTGCTGGGAGGAGGAAGGAGATTTTGAAAAGGAAATGAAAAAGATGAAGGTTCCTCTTCCTCTTCTGCGTCTCGTCTCTGTAACAGACTCACCTCTGCAGACCGACTCTCGTACAAATATGATGGAGCAGAAGATTTTGACACGTGGCATTTTAGACGTTTATTCTCTCGCCTTTTCGAAAAACAACAACAACATGCATTTCAAAAGAATTTTGTTAAAATCCACGTCACTATAGTCCCTCCATGGAACAAAAAAATCAAAAACCCAACAAAGCTCTTGCCAAAAACTTGCGTTATTAATGGTTTTTTTTGGCTAATCTAATAAATAAACTGGCTAATCGAAAAAATAAATTGTTAACAAAAAGACACTTCTTCCACTGTTTTTTCGTCTATATAATTTTAATATAACCAATAACTGAAATCAAATAATAACAATTGTAAAATTGGCTTAATAAAAAGTTGCATCATATATGCGTGTGCATGGGTGAGATACTTTTGTACTGCGCTGTCAAATTAATTTTCGGATTTTAATAATGATGTTAATTGCGTAGATATTATACCAGAAGCTCAACAACAAAAAGCCACATATATCAGCTTTCTAGTTTCTATAACCATAACTAGTCATATCATCTTCTTTTATTTTCTATAACCAAATATATATAGTCAAAAAGTTTATAAAATTAGACGATACAATCAAAATTTAATGAAGAAATTAAGCTTTTTTAATAATGGCCAATGGGTAAGAAAATTGTTGAAGAATTAAGAGAATAGTAAATAAATATACCAGAAATGCAGTTAACTTTTTTGTATTTGACGACAATACATAAGATTAATCTACGTAATTAACATCGCATTTAATGCATCTGTAGTGAGTGGTTTTGTTGTATATGGTGGAGAAAAAAGAGAGTAGAGAGACTAGACACTAGACTAGGGGAGTGTGACTGTGTGCGAGTCTCTTATGCGTGTGTCTGTCACGTGACAGTTTTTTCCTTCCTTAGCAAGGTGCAGTAATTTACAGATTTGCCCTCAAAAACTTCCTCTAACTGCGTTTGTTCTTCATTGGGTTGCAAGGAATCGCCTACAATAAAGCGCACCTGGTAATACGATAGATTTACGACACGCGGCTTTTTTCCCGACTTTAAATTATTTTAATGGTGACAGTAGATGAGGATTATAGAATCTGCTGTAGTGAATAATTTCTCATTTTACGCCCGCGGAGAAGGCATCATTAAGCTATCTGCCTACTAGAGTGGGGGGACCAACTACGCGCAGGTGAGGAAATCGTTACAGTAATTTATTTAGTTTAATACTAGTATTTGGTGTAATGAAATGCTATTTATTATGTTCTCTTATTCAACTTTAAATTTGTTTATCATATCAGCATTAATCGACCAACTTTTTATTTTATACTCCTAATAAAAAATAAAAAAAAAAGCTGAACTTCCGGTGAATGCTATTAAATTCTAAAGATTAACTTCTGTTCACAATTGTTATTTGATTTCAGTTCTTGGTTTTTCACAAATCTTCGTATTCATGAGACTCCTAACATGGGTTGAGTCTCCTAATATGTGTTACTCTAAAAATATATCCCTATATAGTATTAATGTATTATATAAGGATCCATGAGTAACTCAACTCCCAGTCTAGCTACCATATCTTGAGTATTCTATAAATTTCCTCCATCCAAAAACAAAATTGGTTTTCTTTCTATTAATTCCCAGTCCTTATTGACCCTTAAATTCTTCAAAATTGTTTTTTTTTTCTTCTAATAATTCCCAATCTTTACTGACCCTTAAATTCCCCAAGAATGAGCTCCAAACCATTGATCAATTAACCCTCTGTCCAATTGTACCTTTGCTTGGATACGCTTCGGCCAACTTTGACTTTACTTCTCTGAAATATTCAAGTTGACACTGAAAAAAAAAAAGAATGGATCTTTGAATACTCACAAGAACGTAAGCTCGTGAAGCAATGTCTGACCCAACTTTGAGCTCATCAGATCGTTTGTTGATAAGATTAATGTTCTTCGTCATACCATTCTTATGCAAAACCTTCCTCATAAGCTTAACCATCGGTAAGTAGGACTCACACGCCGTCACTATTCCTTCTTCTCCCATTGCTCTCGCAGCCATCATCGATAACAACCCAGTTCCAGCACTATTAACACACACACAAATTTCACATTCTCCAAGTCAAAATCAATTCAATCAAAGTGGTTTATAAAACACTAATTTTGAATAATGGGAAATGAGAAGAAGTACCCAATGTCAAGGACGTGGCAAGGTTGAGTGATGGTTTTCTCGATAGCGAGACGATAAGCTCTGTTGCGGCGAGTATCATTGAGCATGTCGAGATAAGACGTCGTCGCGAGGAGGCCGTCCGTGGAAGTTCCCGGTTGGTCATTGTCTTCGATGACAACCCACTCGGAATCGCCGGTGAGTGGGTCTTGTCTGAGCTGGAAGACGCGTTGACTAGACTGAGAGCTCATTGTTCGAGCAGCGACGACGGAGCTTCCTAGGCGAGTCAGTGAGTGACGACGGAAGGAGATAAAGGGAATGAAGGTTTTGGGATGAAGTGAAGACAGAGACGACGACGTTAACGGAGGAGCTCGCCGTAGTGAGAGGAGATTCTCCGGCCTCTGCTTATGTTTTTTTTGTTGATTTAGGTCCTCTAACTATTCTATTTATTGTAATTAAACCCCATAGTTTTGAAAATGAAACCTTTATAACTTTGAATTTACTGAAATACGAAATTATTACAGGAATTTTTTTGGGGTGAAACCATCAATACAAAATATGAGTGGGGGTTAAAATGGAAAGAACTCTGCACAACAACTTTCCCCATTGCACCAACTCTGAGAAATCGAAATCCCAGTTTTCGAGTTACTAATTTGCTTAATAAGAAACTTGCTATATACTTTCAAGTTTTTACAAGTTTACAACTTCGGTAATTCGTAATTAGTGTCTAAATATACCCAAATCCTGACGTCGATTGTAGTTAATAAATGCTGTATTGATTTCAACTTAAAAAGAAAGTTAATTTCAGAGGACAACGCGTGTCTAACTACTATTGGTTGAAAAATTAATGAATTTTGTTATTATTCAACTCGGTCTATTGTTTTCAATAACTTTCCATAATTTGGTATATATTTCATACACAAACTTTTAATTTTGAACAATATATGTGTGTATAGTTTACTGAAAATGTTTACGCTCTCTTTTATTCTTTGTGGTATGTATATGTAGGTAGCTATTGCACGGCTCGTCGTCACGGCTTTCTCCCTGGCACGGATCCTAGTGGTATTAAATCACATATTTCCCCCTTCTGCAAGCTTATATATATGTTGTACTTATAAATATGTTGTACTTATTTATATATAGGTTGTACTTATAAAAATTTAGAATTGTTAGTATAGATCTTTGCATCAAAAATATAGTGACTAGTTTGGTTGTTCTAAAAGGGAATCTTTGTTGTTGCGGATATATATGTGTGTGGAGCAGACCCCAACTTAACTGGTCCGATATTGATGCCACACGCGGGTGTGAACGAAGGATCGCCGATGGCCTATGAGTCGAAGCTGCTCCCAAACGGAAAACTATACGTGCGTGTAGACATGTCGGGCGTTCCAAAGAGAACTTCAATGTCTCTGTCACGAATGGGAGAGTGAAGGTGACTGCTGAAGCTCCTGCTCGTGGCCACGACTCTGCTGGCCGTTTCTACTCCGGTGACGGCATCATTTTACTAATAATAAGCAAACAATGATGTATAGGCACTACTTGGTAATTCCTAAAGAACACATTCCTACTGTGAAAGACCTTCAGAGAAGAGATGATGACTACTCCTTAGGTTTGTTAGCAAAACATAATATATACATACATCATTTTCTGTTATATCTATGTTTAAAGTTTCGACAAGGATGTTCGGTTTATGATTTGCGCAGTAAAACACATGCTCAGTGTGGGACAAGACATGTTGCATAAAGATGCACCTCAAAGCATTCATAGGTGAGGGCTCTTGGTTACAAACGCTTAATCAAAACCAATTATGGATTTGGTGTTTGGATTTTGATATTGTAATGCACAAAACATAATATTACCACTAATTGGTTGATGTGTTTCTTCTTCTTATTGTAACTTTGTATAGCTTTGACCTGATCTGTACTTTCTCTCTCAGATTTGGTTTTCACAGCCACCTTTTAACAGTGTTGATCATCTCCATCTCCATTGTTTCACATTACCTTTTGTGCCCAGGTACTGATATGCTTCATGCTCGTTGATCTCTCTTTCGATATTCTTTGCTTCTATCTCTCTTACTTTCCCATGGCTTGTGACTGCGGATAAGCTTTTCTTTTTACATAGATTTCCATCAAATTAAACAGATGGAAAGCCATCAAGTACAAGTCTTTGAGACCTTTGGGTGGAGTTATTGAAGCAGAGACACTGCTGGAGAAGATAAGGCCTCTTCTTCCAAAGGTGTATGAACCGACTTACCTTACTGCATTGTGTTGCTTGTCTTTACTAAAAATTGTGCAATATCTCTTTTCTATTCTTTTCTATTCTTTTGCTGGCAAATTTTGTTATGAAATGCCAAATATTATTGTGGATTTTGTATATGAAAGAAGCATATGTCAAGTAATTATATGTAATTTCTGGCACTGTCCAAAAAGTGTATACAGTACATAAAAGAATTTGAGCTAACAAACCAACAAAATTTCTTAATGGTGTTATGTCCTAGATGATGAGTACGAAACTTATGCCAGTAATTGAAATTCTTGATTTGCCATTGTCTTGAAGGATTTAGGCTCACAAATTATAAGCTTTTTGGATGGATTTACTTGTAATACTCAACCACCCCTGTCAAATACCAACTCTTTGTTTGGTTCCTAGTCTGTTTTTTAGTTAATAACTTGTGTATACGACATATACACGTCAACAAAGCTTCTTATTTTCCTGATATTTTAACTGGATTGGTCATGTCCTTATATTTTTGTTAATGCCTTTGAACAAAGTTGGAGGTGATCTGGCACTTCTGAAAGCAGATAATTTTGACAATAACAATATCAAACTGTTTGGTTGATTGGCGATGATTATAGATGACGAGGTTGGTGAGTTCGTCTTCTTGTCTATTAGGTAATACTACAACTCTTAATTAGGTCTCTCAGTATGTTACTAATTCTTAATTTGCTGATCATTGTGAGACCTTATGATAGATACTACCAACTGTCTAAGTTTTTTGTAGATTAACCAAATAAAGTGTACACAATTTATGGAAAAAAAGTAGTAATCTCATGAATGGACTAGCTATTTTAATTACGTCAAATCTCTCTAATAACTTGTGTGTTTATGGCGACACAAGAAAGCTACAGAAAAAAAAAAAAAAGAAAAAAAGAAAAAAAAGCTAAAGCTGGGGCTAGTGAGGATAACAGCTATGGCAAAGAAGACAGGCTTGAGCCTTTCTTCTTGGAGTGACAAACCAAAGTTTCAGAAAACTGCAATAATAACGTCACTCTTAAGCCTCGTAACTTGAGAGACAATACCGAAGGAGAACTGAAGGTGTGTGTGGAAAAGAGTAAAGTACACGTGTACCTTTCTCTCTCTCTCTTTCTTCTACTCTTTTTTAACCCTGTCCATGGCATGGCCTAGCAATATCCCACCTGGCTTGTCTATGTGGCTCTCAAGTTTCAACACTATTCTAACAATTTATCACGAAATAAATTATTATGGTGGTGTTCTAACGTCTCAAGGCTTTATAATATCATCCGAGGGAGTGGATTGGATACGTTATAGCCAATTATACGTTAAGAGAAGGACAAAAAGAAAAAGAAAAAAAAAACGTAGATATAATAAATGTAGAAATGTATGCATGGTTGCATGCAAAGTCCCCCATCTCATCAAGGAACAATGCAGTTGACTTCTTCCCAACATCAATAGGAGTAGCCAGACAATGAGTTAAGATTATACAGTGCAAAGTTTTACCGTACGACTGCGATTTGTGCTGAAATGTAATGGGTTATATATTGGTTAGTTTCCTGTCTAAATCTAATCCTAGGACTAACTCTGCATGCCACTCCTTTCATCAATCATCATACACATACACTACGAGTCTACGACTTTGTTTTCGTTACAAAATTATGTATACAAATATCCTCTTGGACATCACTGTTTCATCCGCCATGAAAACTTGTTTGATCTTCTTCCTCTATACAACAGTTCTCAATTACCGTCTCTACTTCGCTCTCTCTCCCTTTCGTCTCCGTCTCTAACTTCACCTTCGGCTGCGCTCACACCACTCTCGCTGAACCTATCGGCGTCGCTGGATTCGGCCGTGGACGTCTCTCTCTTCCCGCTCAGCTCGCTGTTCACTCTCCTCATCTCGGTAACAGCTTCTCTTATTGTCTCGTATCTCACTCGTTCGACTCGGAACGAGTCCGCCGTCCGAGTCCACTCATCCTCGGCCGCTTCGTCGATGAAAAAGAGAAACGTGTCGCCGATCATGATGATGATATGAAGAAGGAGAAGAAGAAGAAGAAGAAGAAGAAGAAGAACGAGTTCGTCTTCACTGAGTTGCATGAAAACCCAAAGCATCCTTACTTCTACTCTGTTTCACTCCAAGGAATCTCAATCGGAAAACGGACTATTCCTGCTCCGGCGATGCTACGACGTATCGATAGAAACGGCGGCGGAGGTGTCGTAGTTGACTCAGGGACGACGTTCACCATGCTTCCGGCGAAATTCTACAACGCGGTGGTGGAGGAATTCGATAGTCGGGTCGGGCGGGTACACGAACGGGCTGATCGGGTCGAACCGAGTTCGGGTATGAGTCCTTGTTACTATTTAAACCAGAAGGTTAAAGTTCCAGCTCTGGTTTTGCATTTTGCCGGGAATGGATCCAGTGTTACGCTCCCTAGGAGAAATTACTTTTACGAATTTATGGACGGTGATAAAGGAGAGAAGAAGAGGAAGATCGGATGCTCGATGTTGATGAACGGTGGAGATGAATCAGAGCTTCGTGGTGGAACCGGGGCTATTTTGGGGAATTATCAGCAGCGAGGGTTCGAGGTGGTCTCTGTGATGCATTATTGAACAGAAGAGTTGGGTTTTGCCAGAAGAAAGTGCGCATCTTTATGGGATTCGCTAACATGCGCTTATGCCGGTTTGATCGTTAAACCGGATGGGTTATGTACCTATGTTCATGCTTCGTGGATGGCTCTTACATTTCGAGACGTAGAGATGTAGCCTTAATAATTCGATGAAACCATACTCGAAAAGTACATACATACATATATAAAAAGTTTGGCAACCTTGTCAATATAGAGTTTACAATATTAATTCAAATCATTTTTTTCTTGTTTTGTGTCATAATTTAATTTAAAAGGGGTTGTTATATTATTTGTTTGTTGGTTAATCATCGCTTTTAAAAGTTAAGGTTATTTATCATATCTACTAGCAATATATTATGTATGTGTGAGATTATGTTTGTAAACATATTTTTAGTAAAATTATTTTAAATATGAGTCAGCTTTTCTAAGTTTTGAGCAATCTTGTAGTATTCTCTTATTTCTAATGATGATTGTGCTCTCATTTTACAAAACCAAAAATTGGTCTCTCGCTAGAACAATGATCTTTCTCTCTGTTCCATCTATTTTCATTTCTCATTTTCTATTTTTCTATCTTTTTTCTCCAGTATTTTTTCAGAATGATTTTTTTTTTTTTGGTAAGCTCTGAACGAAGTTGTTAATGTAGTAATATTTTTTTCCGAATGAGGTTATAATATCTCTAAATTTTATTTTTAACATCCCTTTTAGGTATAGAATTATATATTTTTTATAGTCCATTTTTTATTAAAATTTGTTTGTTGACTAGTGGGCCGTTAATTATGACATGTATAAAAAGATACAATGAACATGAGATGTTACCTAAAATTTCGGTAAGTCGTCAAGAGAAGAAGAAGAAGAAGGAGAAGAGACATCTAAGAGCAAGTTTATCGGTAGTTTCATATTTTGGGGTTCTTATTCACTGTTTAATTTTTTTATGAATTAATTGTGTACTTTTCTAAATTTTAAGAACTCTTGATCTCTTAATTTAAATTGCATCCTCCAATGGTAGTATATAATTATGGGTCTCTTATTTTGAAAATGTTGTTTTGATGTATATCTCTTGACTGTATCTTTTGATGTTGGATAGACAAAAATCTGATAAAGAAGAGAAACGGTCTCAATATTGTGCTTGATACCCAACTCTTGGTCAGTGTATCAGAACGGCAACTCAGTAAAATCTCCCACTCCTCTTGGATCTCTATAGCTGCCTTCTTTCTCACAATATGTGAAACGACCGACCTTTTTTTTTTTTTTTAAATAATAAATAATATATATATTAATAACTACAACTAGTGGTCCCATACCCACTAGCCACCTAACCATATTCACAATCAACAGCGGAATAACATAAATCAATATCCAATAATAAACCAATAATAACCAATAACAATCCAATAATAACCAATACCGAAGCATAAGCAACGTCCAATAATCAATCATCAAGAAACATGAACCAGCAACCTAACAATGTTTCTAGGACTCAACTCTAGCAACCTAACCATGCCAGACAACAACCATCATCTTTTTTTTGTTGCCTCAGGCTCCCAAGTCTGCTCCTCAACACCATCACAGTCGCACAGGACTCTCATCAAAGGAATCTTCTTCTTCCGAAGTTCCTTGATCCTCCTCTCGAGAACCCTCACTGGTCTCGCCTCCTGATATGCTCAAATTTACCCTAGAGCTACTCTCTCAAATTAAGAGGTCAATTGTAGTACTTAGGGATCGAATCCACAGAGACTCTAGTTTCACACAATAGATTTAATAATCTTTTAATTATGCTAAACAGAAATATTTTAATTAAATTGCAGAATAAAATAGAAAATAAAAGAGATGTAAAATTCAGAAGGAATAAACGCTAGGCCTAGGGAAATTCTCAGGAAATCATGGAAAATCAGATCTATTAATTAAACAAGCAGGATTCAACAATTAAGCACCGTTCTTGAACTCTAAACACAATTATAAAATAAATCAGTTCTCACTGCAAATATTATCTAAATTTAAAACCAGAAAATCCAAATCTCTTTGCAAAATTCTAGGTAATAAATCAGCTTTAAAAACAAGTTTAGATTGTTCACAAAATTATTAAATCAAATCTCTTTGCAAGAAATAATTTTGCTCATCAAAAGGTTTTATCAAAAAAATCAATTATATTCTCATATCAATTAATAATCCTAAGATCTAAATCCAGATGACTAATCAAAGATCTAGCATTAAGAACAACCTATGATGAAGAACAAGAAAGATAATGAATCCTAGATTAACAGATCTAACAATCCATGAAATCCCTAATGAGAAACCCTAAACCTAACAAGCAGATCTACTCAGACATAATTGCAAGAACACAACTCATGAATAAAATAGATTGCATTAAGAAAGAGATTAAAGAAGAAATAAAAGAGTTCTGAATCTTCTCTGAAGGAGTCTTGATTCTTCTCTCCAAAAGCTCTCTAAAAATCTCACAGGGTTTTGCTCTCAAAAGTTGCAGGGAAAAATAAAGCTTAGGTCTAAACAATGACCCTAAAAATCCTATTTATACTCCTAAAAACGTCCAGGGACTAATGATGCAAATATGGAAGACTTTGGGGCAGATTTGTAAATCTTCAAAACTTGTAGGAAAACTTCCAATTCTGACTTTGGCCTAGCATCGATCGATGCATATCAGTGTGTCGATCGATGCACTCTCTAAATTTCGTCTCCCAACTTTGTAACTCAGCCTCAATGCTTGATTATGCTTCAAATCTTCATATTTAGCTCCATTAAGCTCCCATCCATGCTAAATCCTATAAATACTCAAAAAGACTCTAAAAACACCAAAAGACTCTATAGATAAGACTTATATCATGGCTAAAAACACCTAAAAACCATGATATATCAACTCCCCCAGACTTAGCCTTTGCTTGCCCTCAAGCAAAACATAAACTTCATCTGTGAAAGAGGTTTGAAAACGCAGGAACTCATTTTCTTTTTAAAGTAATGCTATGATAATCCAAACCTTAATCCATATGCTTAGCAGATAAATCCAAATCGAACCACCATGTACTTCTCCGTTGACTTTCATAGCATCCCAAATTTAAACCAAATTCCACTACTTCCTCCATTAAGCCTTCATCGGTGAGTCTCATCAATTTGATCAATATCAAGAACCTTCTAGACTCATTCCCGTACAATACCATAACAAGCAAGACATATCTTTTACCTCATGTGGTACTCTTTCTCTCCCCCAGACTTATTCTTTTTAATCTTCCTTAGAGCTTTGCTTTGTTTTTTTTTTCAACTTGAAGTTGTAGGCGAATAGTGGGGTCATCGGTAATTTACCTACCCCTCGCTTCCAAGCTTTGTATGATCATTTGACTTAAGAGTAGAATAATGAGGTCACAGGTAATTTACCTACCTCTCTAAACTGATCAAAATCATCTCATCTTTTATTCTTTTTTTTTTTTTTTTAACAAAGCTCTCAGGAAAAATTCTTTTAAACTTAAATAAGGGAGAGGAGTACCATTTTTTTCTGAAGTCTTACTTGTCAGGTATGAACAAGGAGTCAAGCTCTATGAAAATCAATCTCCTTGATGAGGTAAAAAGAAAAGTACAGAAATTACCTCAAGCTTTTATGGATTCTGTTGGAAATTTGGATGTTTCTGGTTCACTGGTCAGCCATTGGATTTTTCATTAGTCGGATTTGTGGATTCAATCTGCAGCATTAATCAACCAAGGCAGTACACTAAAAAGAAAAATCATAGTTCCCAAAAAATTTTGACTCAATAAAACCATTTTTTTTTTTTTTTTTTTCGACTGACTCTCAAAAACAAAAACGTAGTTAGTAACTGCCTCCCCCAGACTTAAACAACACTGTCCCCAGTGCTATCAAGTAAGAGATTGGCGAATAAAATAAAAATTAAATGAAAATCAAAAGAAAAATGAAAAAGAAAAACCTACCAGTGGGTTGCCTCCCACTAAGCGCTTGTTTTCAGTCATTAGCTTGACTGTGTCGGATCTCAAGCATCCGGTGGATCGGAACATGGCAGTGAATGCTTCTGAGAGGATGTCCTCTTCCTCCAAGGTGGTGTATAGGCAGCAGATGAATGAGGTCTACAAGGGACATGAGGAACAGGACTAGGGCGAGATTTAGGTATGGGTGGCTTTCTTTTAAGTCCTGCAAAATCATCAACAGAAGAAACAAGCACTCTACGATAATCTCGTGGCTTGGTTAACTGCACAACAGTTTTTGTACCTTTCAAATTCCTATTGATGAATGGAGAAGGTTTGGGAGAAGGAGATGCATACCTTGGCCTTACCTGTGGGTTATGGACTATAGAATGGTGAGATTTCAGCTTTACAACTGGTCTAGGACTTGGAGTTAAGGATCCAACACGAGAATCTGTAGTTGTGGACAAGTCCGAGCCGATTCTGGAAGGAGTGTCGATCGATGCAACAGCTGCATCGATCGATGCTTGGTCTGCAACTCGTGTTTCTTCAACGTTTCTGCAGCTTTCCTCAGCAATCTGTGTTTCCATCACAAAAACGTCATCTTCCAGAGACTTGTCATGCATTAGAACCTCATCATGGTCTCTAGTACTGATTAGATGATCTCCACTCCAATCTTCAAGCTTAACAGCTTGCTTGCTCACTTCCTCTACAGGCTCCAACTCTTTGACATACCCAGCAGTAATGTCTTCTTGAAGCTCTATGATCAGATTGTCATCAGAAACAACCTCCACAGAAAATGTCTGTCCATCAATAGTGGGAACCCTTCTCAGCTTGTCCATCTCAAAGTTCATAACCAAATCTTCTACATTCAGAGCTATGTGTCCCTTCTTAACATCAATGATGGCACCAGCTGTAGCCAAGAAAGAGCGTCCTAAGATGAGAGGATCATTAGGCTCTTGGTCATATTTCAGCACCACAAAGTCAGTGGGAATCATGCAATCTCCAATCCTGATTGGAACATCTTCTAAGACACCTTCAGGAATCCTTCTAGATCGATCAGCTAAGATAAGAGAGATCTTAGTTGGCTTAAAATCCGTCATCCCAAGTCTTACAGCAACAGAATGTGGCATCAAGTTGATACTAGAGCCAAGATCACATAGAGAGTGAGGAAACCTTCCTGTGGAGATAGAGCAGTCAAGTACAAAGCTTCCAGGATCTGGTAACTTCTCTGCAATCCTACTCTGAATTACTGCACTTACTTCTTTAGAGACAACCACCTCCTGCTTCTTATCCTTCTTCCTCTGTGGAGGCTGCTTCAACAGGATTGAGCTGACATCCTTTGTAAGCAGTGCTCCTTCCTCAGGACTCAAACCATTGGTGACCATCCTCTTCACATATCTCTTAATACCAGGAGAAAACTTGACTGCATCAATCAAAGGCATCTCTATCATCACCTTGTCCATCATATCTTTGCATCTAGCTTCTTCAATCTCTTGCTTAGACCTCCTAGGCTTAGGAAAAGGAACCTTAGGCTTGTATGCTTTTTCTGAATCAGATGGTTGAACTGGAACAGAAACCGTAGCTGTCTGTGGGGGGTGTCGATCGATGCTGACATTGCGTCGATCGACACTTGGTGATGATTGCATCGATCGATGCTCCTGTGTAGTGTCGATCGATGCTGGACCGTCTGACATATCTTCATCTTCTTCCTTCACCAAAATCGCATTACAAGCATGGTGGGGATTCTCAGTTCGTCTAGAAAGAAGTTCCTCTTGTCTTTTAACAGACCCAGCAGTTTGAATCACTTGACTTTCTAGCTTCTTGACATGAGTACTTAATGCATCAAACTTCCCAGTCAGCTCTGTGTATACAGAATCAATCTTCCCATTGAAGTCTACTGTTAACTTCTGTTGACCTTCCAAAATCTGTCCAATCATTGATTCCATCTTGCTCTCTGAATTGGGTGGAGGGAGGGGTTGGTAAGAAGAAGAACCATAGTTCCTTGTGAAGTTGCTGTTTGGATTTCCTGTGAAGGAATTCTTCTGACCAAATTTCTGATTTTGAAAGCCAGCTCCATATACATAGTTGACATCTTCTTCTCTAATCTCTGGCTTTGGCTCAAAAATCTCAACATCTTCAGCAAAATGGACAGACTTCTTTCCCACAAGAAGATTGTGCACTGTATCCAGTTTGGCATTAACTGAAGCTAGCTGATTCGAATCATAACCCTCATGTGCCCTTCTCCGCTCCAAGTCTGCGTTCTTGGTACTATTGCTTGATGCTAGCCTTTCTATCAACTGTTCTGCCTCATCTGGGTACCTTGTTTTGAAGTTCCCATCACTAGCTGCATCCAAAGCCATCTGATACCTCCAGTCAATCCCGCTGAAGAAGATACTAATCAGCTGCACCTCTGAGAACCCATGATGTGGACAGTCTCTCTGGTATGCCTTAAATCTCACCCAAGCAGCTTTGTAAGATTCAGTAGGACCTTGTCTAAAGGTGGAAAGCTTGATCCTCAGCTCATCAGACATAGCATCATCATAAAAGTGATTCAAGAATGCCACCTTGATGTCATGCCAGGTTGTCAGAGATCCTGGCTTCAGCTGCCTTAGCCAATGAGAAGCTTCCCCAGCTAGAGAGTAGGGGAAAAGCTTGCAGTAGAGGTAGTCTTCTGTGACTCCATTAGCCTTGATGCTAGTGACAATATCCTCAAAGTGCTCTATGTGATCTAGAGGCTTCTCATTTGGCAGATTCTGGAATGGCCTTTGTCCAACAAGAGCGAAGTAGGCAGGCTTCAGCTCAAAGTCATTCCTTGGGAATGGAGGAGGGACAATTGCAGAACGATTTTCATAGAATAAGTCTGGTATGTTGAAGTCCGCAAGAGTCTTGACAAGCTCTCCATTGTTGTCCCGTCGTGGCTAAAGGTTCTGCTCTCCGTTCGCACCAGCCCCGACATTGCGTCGATCGATGCCAATTATGCGTCGATCGATGCCTTCTTGGTTGCGTCGATCGATGCCTTCGTTGCGTCGATCGACGCCATCTACATTCTCACCGACGACAGCAGGTTCTTCCTGAATAACTTGCCCTTGAGCATCAAGTTTTTGGCCAAGTTCGTTGCGCACATGACCCTCTTGATCTCTCAAAACTCCAGCCGCATCTGGTCTCAATATGATTGGGTTGACCATCTTTGTTGATTTGGCTGCTTTGGTGTTCTCACGCTCTAGTTGTCCTAACTCTTGGTTTGTAAGCTTAACAACTGGACCAGTAGGATTTTTCCTGGTGCTAGGCTTAGGCATGTACCTGAAACACACAAGAGAAAATAAACAAAAGCGTGTAAGTAAAACAGAAAAATAAAAAATTTAGACAAAATCAAAGATTTTAATCTAATGGTGAATCAAAAGAGTCCCCGGCAACGGCGCCAAAATTTGATATGCTCAAATTTACCCTAGAGCTACTCTCTCAAATTAAGAGGTCAATTGTAGTACTTAGGGATCGAATCCACAGAGACTCTAGTTTCACACAATAGATTTAATAATCTTTTAATTATGCTAAACAGAAATATTTTAATTAAATTGCAGAATAAAATAGAAAATAAAAGAGATGTAAAATTCAGAAGGAATAAACGCTAGGCCTAGGGAAATTCTCAGGAAATCATGGAAAATCAGATCTATTAATTAAACAAGCAGGATTCAACAATTAAGCACCGTTCTTGAACTCTAAACACAATTATAAAATAAATCAGTTCTCACTGCAAATATTATCTAAATTTAAAACCAGAAAATCCAAATCTCTTTGCAAAATTCTAGGTAATAAATCAGCTTTAAAAACAAGTTTAGATTGTTCACAAAATTATTAAATCAAATCTCTTTGCAAGAAATAATTTTGCTCATCAAAAGGTTTTATCAAAGAAATCAATTATATTCTCATATCAATTAATAATCCTAAGATCTAAATCCAGATGACTAATCAAAGATCTAGCATTAAGAACAACCTATGATGAAGAACAAGAAAGATAATGAATCCTAGATTAACAGATCTAACAATCCATGAAATCCCTAATGAGAAACCCTAAACCTAACAAGCAGATCTACTCAGACATAATTGCAAGAACACAAATCATGAATAAAATAGATTGCATTAAGAAAGAGATTAAAGAAGAAATAAAAGAGTTCTGAATCTTCTCTGAAGGAGTCTTGATTCTTCTCTCCAAAAGCTCTCTAAAAATCTCACAGGTTTTGCTCTCAAAAGTTGCAGGGAAAAATAAAGCTTAGGTCTAAACAATGACCCTAAAAATCCTATTTATATTCCTAAAACGTCCAGGGACTAATGATGCAAATATGGAAGACTTTGGGGCAGATTTGTAAATCTTCAAAACTTGTAGAAAACTTCCAATTCTGACTTTGGCCTAGCATCGATCGATGCATATCAGTGTGTCGATCGATGCACTCTCTAAATTTCGTCTCCCAACTTTGTAACTCAGCCTCAATGCTTGATTATGCTTCAAATCTTCATATTTAGCTCCATTAAGCTCCCATCCATGCTAAATCCTATAAATACTCAAAAAGACTCTAAAAACACCAAAAGACTCTATAGATAAGACTTATATCATGGCTAAAAACACCTAAAAACCATGATATATCACCTCCAAAGTCATGTTAGGCTGAAGATCCTCAGGAATCTTAGCCAACACCTCCTCTCCCTCACGGAGACACTTCCGCAACATAGATACATTGAAAACCTTATGGAATGCACGCATTACCTCAGGTAACTCCAATCTATATGCCACTGGTCCAACCCGCTCAATCACTCTGAATGGACCCATATACCTCGGACTCAACTTAGTCTCGACAATGACATGTTCGGACCCCGCAACATGGCCATCTTGAGGTACACTCCGTCTCCTACCTGAAACTCAAGATCTCTCCCCTCCTATCAACATAACTCCTCTGTCTATCCTGAGCCTCTTTCATGTTCAGCTTGAGAACCCGAATCTTCCCGAGGTCTCCTGAACAAAACTAGCACCAAACATGCTCCTCTCCCCACCTGAGTCCAGCATAATGGTGTACGACATGGTCTCCCATACAAAGCCTCATAAGGAGCCATCTTAATACTCCCCGATAACTGTTGTTGTAAGCAAACTCTACCAGGTTCAGGTGATCTGCCCAATGGCCACCCCAATCCAATACACACATCCTCAGCAAATCCTCCAGCGTCTGGATCGTCCTCTCAGACTGTCCATCTGTCTGGGGATGATAAGCTGTACTCATATGCACCTTAGTGCCCACCTCTGCCTGAAATGCCTTCCAGAATACCGAAGTGAACTTAGAATCCCTATCAGACACAATGCTCGCTGGCACTCCATGCAACCTGACTATCTCTCTCACATACTTCTTAGCCAAGACCGCTGCTCAATCAGTTTTCTTAATGGCCAGAAAATGTGCAGACTTAGTCAACCGGTCCACAATGACCCAAATAGCATCAAAGGTCCGTGACACTGGCAGTCCTACCACGAAATCCATGGTGATCATATCCCACTTCCACTCAGGAATGGGTAAACTCTTCAGTAACCCGCTAGGAACCTGATGCTCAGCCTTCACTAGCTGACACACATCACACCTCAAAACCCAACTCGCTACATCCTTCTTCATTCCGACCCAATGATAGTACCTCTTGATGTCACGGTACATCTTAGTCGCTCCTGGATGAATAGATAACTTGCTCGCATGAGCCTCTCTCAGAATCTCCTTCCTCAACTCCTCATCCTTTGGCACACAAATCCGACCGTGCACCAAGATAGTACCATTATCTGAGACCCGATACTCTGAATCCACATCCTTAGAGGCATTCACCAGCCCCAAACCCTTCTCCTGAGCCAACCACACCCTGCTCAGAAGATCCGCTCCATAAGCCGCCTCCTAACCCAATGATTCTCAAGAAACCACACACAAGCTCAACTCCCTGATCTCTCCTGCCAGAGACTTCATCTCCTGGTATTGTAGTAACCTGTCAAACCAAGGAAACTCCTGATCTCAGTGACATTCTGTAGTCTAGGCCAATCCCTGATAACCTGAATCTTCTCCAGATCTACAGAAACTCACTCTACAGAAACAATGTGACCCAGAGAACCCATCTCACGCTGCCAAACACTACACTTGCTAAACTTAGCAACAACTTCTGCTCCTACAGCTTCTCCAGAACTGCCCTCAAATTCACTGCATACTCCTTAGGACTCTTAGAAAATACCAAGATATCGTCGACGAAAAATGATGACAGACACGTCCAGAGACACCTGAAACACACTGTTCCTCAATCTCATAAACGCTGTTGGCGCGTTAGTCAACCCAAAAAGGCATCTCCACGAACTCATAATGCCCATACCTCATCCTGAAAGCCGTCTTTCTCACATCTGCCTAATCTATCGGTATCGATGATAACCCGACGCCAGATCAACCTTAGAGAACCAAGTAGCACCCCTCAACTGATCCAACAACTCATCAATCCTAGGAAGAGGGTACTTGTTCTTCACAGTAACCCGGTTCAAACCCCATTAATCTATACACAAGCGGAGACTTCCGTCCTTCTTTTTAACAAACAACACCGGTGCTCTCCACGGTGATACATTAGAACGTATAAATCCCTTGCTCTATAAATTCTTTAATTACTTCCTCACTTCAACTAAACAAATACTCAAGTATGCCGACATCAACTCGCCGCCACCTGAATATCAACCCTCTTGTTCCTCCAAGAACCTCTAGTAACTTGCCCGTTAGGAAAACTTCCACAAGTTAGCTTATTCCTTCCACTTGGCAATTCTCCACAGCAAATCATCAATACGAACGTAATAAAACAAACAAGTACCATACGTTCGCGTATTGAGATTCACCGCTTCAAATGCTTTGCAGGCCGCTAACTCAAACCACTTGACTTATTCCCTCCAACAAGCTTACCAAAACCTTGAATCTAGCAACCTTGTCCATCTCCAATGAACTTCATCCAACATCGTCGCAACGATTAGTTTATCCTGCCATGAAGGCTTCTCGTGAACTTATGTATCTGGCAAACATGCCTTTCCCGGCTCAAACCTGTTGTAACTCCCTTTCTCGGAACTCCAGCACCACCGGCCTCACAATCCTGGCGAAACAGCCACACATTCATAACCGCTCTGGTTCATAAAACCCTGACCCATGGGTCAACACATCTAAAAACCGAGATTAAACCACCGTCAATCTCTCGAGGTCTACATTCAATCGGGTTGTTTATACTCACGTCCTAGGCATTGCTTGCTCCCAAATCCACCACCCTTAGGTCGCAACCTTTGAGCCATACCGATCTCACTCTCAGACTAGCGTCTTCGAGTTATACCGTCTCACTCTTGGAACACAATCCTCAAGATCTCGGTATCGGGGAACTACTCATCCCCTCAGGAGAACAACATCCCCTCTGCCACTCTCGGAGCCCTCAGCCCTCGAGCTATCGGTATTCGGGGAATCACCATCCCCTCAGAGCAACAATCCTTAATGACTATAAACATCTCTCGACACAGTACCTCCCGTGGTCCGAGTATAACATTGCAATGTTACACCTGCCCACTCAACTTATAATATTCAACTGGATTAACCCCAAACAGAGAAATATCTGCTCCACTGCATATGTCCACCTATCCGCCTCTCTAGGCCTGATACCCCTTAAGAATAATCTCATACTGGTCATCTACAACCGCTCCATCCCCCTAACATAAGAAGGAAAGTCCTCAACATCCGCAGCCCTCAGCTGCACCCCGTCATCTGCGGCACAACTTGAGCCTGCACTGGTACCCCTCTCGGTAACCGCTCCAACAGCACGCCAACAGATCCGCCAAACGATCATCTCGACCCTGGGCTCCACCTGCTGCAACCCCAAAACTGGGTTTCCAGCACCCCCGGCACACTCACCGAGTAACCCCCTCTGGTCCCTCCTGATACGCTTGCGACCCTCTGACGTACCTCCTCGTGGAACTCTGGACCACACACTCGCTGGCCTCGGGACCCGCCCGACAATGACCACGACCACGTCCCCGTCCACGACCAAAAACTCAACAACTTAACCACTGATCTTCCAAGAACAGAGGCTAACAAGCATAAAACAAATCAATACCACACAAAGAAACATAACAATAACTCACCGTGGAATCTCATTGAAGGCTCGAAGAGGATGTTCTAGGACTCCATGCCACACACAATTGACTAACTCACATAATCAATCAAGACATGCAATCCCAAACATCTACAACAGAAACCTAGTGAACCCAAACCTAGAACCGTAAGGGCTCTGCTACCAAAATGAAACGACCGACCTTTTTTTTTTTTTAAATAATAAATAATATATATATTAATAACTACAACTAGTGGTCCCATACCCACTAGCCACCTAACCATATTCACAATCAACAGCGGAATAACATAAATCAATATCCAATAATAAACCAATAATAACCAATAACAATCCAATAATAACCAATACCGAAGCATAAGCAACGTCCAATAATCAATCATCAAGAAACATGAACCAGCAACCTAACAATGTTTTTAGGACTCAACTCTAGCAACCTAACCATGCCAGACAACAACCAATCAAGTCCCTAGAACATCCTCCTCTTCATTGCCTGGATTCCACGATCACACTTTGCCTTTACCTGCACACCACAAACAACAATTGAGATGCGTAAGTATTATCACAAATACTTAGTGAGGCAATCCTCCCATCTACTGGGCTATACACACAAGCAATAAGATCTCTACATGCCACAAACAACAATCAATAAAACAAACCAGGCAATATACAAGCATACAACGATCCATCGTAGCTGAAAGAAGGGTGTCGACCGACACCAGATGGTGTCGATCGACACTGACAATCTGGTGTCGACCGACACCATACTGGTATCGACCGACACCCTGCCCGACACTCCCGGAAACCCTAGTTTGTGTCGACCGACACCTCCACATGGCATCGATCGACACTCGCCAAAGTCCCGAGCCGTCCTCGCGTTGGTGTCGACCGACACCCCAACTGGTGTCGACCGACATCGATGTCGAGCAGCGATTTCCCTCGATCAGAAACTCCGAATCTCGCCTCCAATCTTCTCCAATCCGCTCCTTGCACTCCCAGAAGCCAAACCCAGCCCAGACAGCAACGAAATAACATAGAAAACTCAAAGAAACAACCACATAAGCACCAAAACACATAGAATCTAGAGATCTTAGCTTAGATAAGCCATGGTCATGCACTCACCTCTTTCAAGAAGATTCTGACCAACAAGAACGAATTCTCTCACTCCTAGCAAGCTTCTAACACCTTCCCAGCCTTAGATCTTCCAAGAACAGCAAGAAATCTCTCAATCTCTTCCCAAAAGCTCAAGAACACTCTCTCTTTGTGTTTTCTCTCAAAAACGGCGAATAAGACAAAACAACACGACCCTAGGTCGTTTTCTTCCTCTAAAACTCGATTTTTAGGGATTCCCCAAACCAACCACGCAAACCGGACAATTAAAATTGAACCGACCAAACCGGCCACAATTGGTGTCGATCGACACTCCCCCTGTGGTGTCGATCGACACCCTTACCAAAATACCAGGAATTGGTTTGCGGGTGTTACAATATGAGACAATAACCATAGCATAAATGTTAAACACAGAGCAAAGAGAATAAATAGATGTTCAAGGAGAAAACAATAATCAAAAGAAGCAGAACAAAGTACAAACCTTTATCAGCTGCATCAATGAAGCTAGTTCTGGCTCACCAACAAGATCAGTCTGCAACAAAGTACAAACATTTTTCAGCTTGTATGATATGTCAAGGTAGAACCATAACATAGCTTACCCTTTGTGATTTTGTCTGCAATGGACTTCTTTAGGACACCATAAACCAATACAAACAATTCTCAAGTTCAACTAAAAGAAACACTATTCCATAGAGGAGCAGAAACACTAAAAAACTAAACAAAGAGTAAGTATTCACACATAACATCAGATTCATACAAGATATTAACTAAGTGCAGGATGAATAAAGAGAAGAAGAAGCACATCAAAACATTACAGAGTATAAGAAACAGAACAATACTATATCACACAAACGAATAAAAACAAAGCTAGAATTCATAGATGAATCAAGAACAACAGAAGATAGTTTAGACGGAGAAGAATCATATCAACCAACCTAACTAGCCTGGGAGAAAGATGTTGACACGCCGAGTAGGAGGAGAAGCCAAAGAAGTAAAACCTTTCTTCTCATATTCCTATGCATCATTCCCGATTCAGCGAGAAAGTGGACCATATTCTCCATCTACGTGATAGATACAACAGCTCAATCGACGTCGCAGCACCATTCCCCTTCATCATTCAAACCTACACAAACAGCTACTCTATCAAACAAACAGACCGAAGCTTAAGGATGGAACCTGGAATCAATTTGTTCCCAGTGAAGACCAAACCACAGAAACAAAAAGACAATAGAGAATCTTTGAACTGAAGATCATAGATTTATAAATACAAATCGATCATAGATTTATAAATACAAATCGATCAAAGACTTAGAATCATCCATATCAAAGATCATACCTTTGCTTGCGCTAATGAGAAAGAATCCATCTGGAGTCATCGGACTATAAGCCACATCGACGATTCCAATCTCCTACGATTCCAACTGATCCCATCTCATGGATTGAGAGATTCGCTACAAAGAGAGAGAGAGAGAGAGAGAGGGAGAGGAAGAAAAAAAAAAACACAATCGGCCAAAAATTTTGATCTGAATTAAACGGAGCCAACGATTTAGCCACACGTCACAGTCTCTTATGTGAAATTGAGGTTACTATATAAGAGGAGCTCTTCAATTTTTTTCCATTTTCTTATTTATTTTTTTATCTCTTTTCCCTTAAAACCCCACTAACAACCTGCCGATAAACAAGGCCTAACTTTCTTTCATGAGACCATATTTTCAACGAAACTATAAAATCTTGTTTGAAATAAAGTCTCTTAACTCCACGGTATCCATCCATCTTTAGAATATTTGATCTTCTAACCTAACTATATCCCTTCCAGAATTACTTGAATTCTTAAAACTCGTACAGTCGTACTATTATGGGCTTTTATTATTTAGCCATAACAATCTATTTGGGGCCAAATATGATCTCATATCCAAACCCAATACGCTGTCATCTATTACACAAAGCTATTCGCACTACGCGGTGGGTTTCAACATTTAAAACAGCATGCAGTGTCATTAAGGAACACTTAAACAGCACAACTTTCTTCCTTTCCTTCTTCTCTTACAAATCGCTCTGCTGGATAAGGTCTCGAAGCTGCTACACTGCAACTATGAAGAAAGGGAATATTTAAACATGAAAATAACATACAAGAATAAAATCCAGTGTCATATACTATAGTAGAGGTATTAATTTATTGGAACCATAAGATTTTATTACTTTATTGATAAAATTATAAAATAAGTGTTCATAATCTAGTGTTTATTAATTTTGTATATATATCTTTTGATTAATCCATATTTCAAATAAAATTATTTGAAATATGAGTCAGCTTTTTCTACGTTTTGAGCAACTTTTGTACTATTCTCTTACTTTAACGATGATTGTGCTCCCATTTTACAAAACCAGAAGTTGCTCTCTCTTTAGAACAATGATATTTCTCTTTGTTCCATCTATTTTCATTTCTCATTTTCTATTTTTCTATCTTTTCAGAATGAGGTTGTTTTTTTTTGTAGGCTCCGAATGAGGTTGTTAATCTAGTAATATCTTTTTCCGAATGAGTTATAATATCTCTACATTTTATTTTTAACATCCCTTTTAGGTATAGAATTATATATTTTATAGTCCATTTTTTTATCAAAATTAGTTTGTTGACTAGTGGACCGTTAATTATGACATGTATAAAAAGATACAATGAACATGAGATGTTACCTAAATTTTCGGTGGAACTGATGAAGTCGTCAAGAGAAGAAGAAGAAGAAGAGACATCTAACTTTCTTTCATGAGATCATATCTTCAACGAAACTATAAAACCTCGTTTGAAATAAAGTCTCTTAACTCCACGGTATCCATCAATCTTTAGAATATTTGATCTTCTAACCTAACTATATCCCTTCCAGAATTACTTGAATTCTTTAAAACTCGTACAGTCGTACTATTATGGTCTTTTATTATTTAGCTGTAACAATCTATTTGGGGCCAAATATGATCTCATATCCAACCCCAATACGTCGTATCTATTACACAAAGCTATTCGCACTACACGGTGGGTTTCAGCATTTAAAACAGCACGCAGTTGCGTTCAGGAACACTTAAACAGCACAACTTTGATCCTTTCCTTCTTCTCTTACAAATCGCTCTGTTGGATAAGGTTTGGAGGCAGCAGCTACACTGCAACTACGAAGAAGAAGTAGTAACACCCCAAAATGTCATTTCATCATCTAAGCTCGTCTCCCTCATCTCTTCTCCACGACCCTCTCCCTCTCTGCAATCTTCTCTCAGTGTATCCCAAATCCACTCCAAGAAGCTTCTTCTGCTCTTACAACCCCAATTCTTCTCCTTCCCACTCCAGAAACCTTCTCCAAGCAACCCATGTTTCAGTACAAGAAGCGATTCCTCAAGAAACCCGGACCGAAAAATCCAAACTTGAACCGGATCTTCCATTACCAGAACCTCCCGCAGCTCCCAAAAGCTACGTCTGGGTTAATCCCAAAAGCCCCAGAGCTTCTCAGCTCCGTAGAAAATCTTACGATTCAAGGTACTCTTCTCTTATCAAACTAGCTGAGACTCTTGACGCATGTAAACCAAACGACGCTGATGTTTGTGATGTCATTACTGGCTTTGGTGGTAAATTGTTTGAGCAAGATGCTGTTGTTACTCTCAATAACATGACTAACCCTGAAACTGCGCCACTTGTGTTGAACAATCTCTTGGAGACGATGAAACCTAGCAGGGAAGTGATTCTCTACAATGTCACCATGAAGGTGTTTAGGAAAAGCAAGGATCTTGAAAAGTCGGAGAAGCTGTTCGGTGAAATGCTTGAGAGAGGTGTTAAACCGGATAATGCAACTTTCACTACGATCATTAGCTGTGCTAGGCAGTGTGGTGTGCCTAAGAGAGCTGTTGAGTGGTTTGAGAAAATGTCTTCTTTTGGATGTGAGCCTGATAATGTCACTTTGGCAGCTATGATTGACGCTTACGGGCGTGCTGGTGATGTTGAGATGGCTTTGAGCTTGTATGACCGTGCAAGGACTGAGAATTGGCGTATTGACGCTGTTACTTTTTCGACTTTGATTAGGATTTATGGTGTTTCTGGAAACTATGATGGTTGTCTTAATATCTATGAAGAGATGAAGGCCCTTGGGGTGAAGCCTAATTTGGTTATTTACAATAGGTTGTTAGATTCAATGGGTAGAGCTAAGAGGCCTTGGCAGGCTAAGATAATCTACAAGGATCTTATTAGCAATGGCTTTACACCCAACTGGAGTACTTATGCTGCTCTTGTTAGAGCTTATGGTAGAGCTCGTTATGGTGATGATGCACTTGCTATCTACCGTGAGATGAAGGAAAAAGGGTTGTCTTTAACTGTGATTCTCTACAATACTCTCTTGTCCATGTGTGCTGATATCGGATATGTGGATGAGGCCTTTGAGATTTTTCAAGATATGAAGAATTGTGGGTCTTGTGATCCGGACAGCTGGACCTTCTCTTCGCTGATCACTGTGTACTCTTGCAGTGGGAGGGTTTCAGAGGCTGAGGCGGCTCTGCTTCAAATGAGAGAAGCTGGTTTTGAGCCTACTCTTTTTGTTCTGACGTCAGTTATCCAGTGTTATGGGAAAGCCAAACAGGTAGATGATGTTGTCAGGACATTCGATCAAGTGTTGGAACTGGGCATTACTCCGGATGATAGATTCTGTGGGTGCCTTCTGAATGTAATGACCCAGACACCGAGTGAGGAAATTGGTAAACTCATTGGCTGTGTCGAGAAGGCTAAGCCAAAGCTTGGTCAAGTGGTAAAGATGTTGGTCGAGGAGCAAAACTGCGAGGAAGGGGTGTTCAAGAAGGAAGCATCTGAGTTGATTGATTCCATTGGCTCTGATGTTAAGAAAGCATATTTGAACTGCTTGATTGATCTCTGTGTCAATCTCAATAAGTTGGAAAGAGCTTGTGAGATCCTACAACTTGGACTTGAGTGTGACATTTATACGGGTCTCCAATCGAAGTCTGCTACCCAATGGTCTTTACATCTAAAAAGTCTGTCTCTGGGGGCAGCCTTGACTGCTCTTCATGTTTGGATGAATGACTTATCAGAGGCAGCTCTGGAATCTGGTGAAGAGTTCCCTCCGTTGCTTGGAATCAACACTGGACATGGGAAACACAAATACTCAGACAAAGGTCTGGCAGCTGTTTTTGAGTCTCACTTAAAAGAGCTAAATGCTCCTTTCCATGAAGCCCCGGATAAGGTTGGCTGGTTTTTGACTACTAGTGTTGCGGCAAAGGCATGGTTGGAGTCTAGACGCTCATCTGGAGGAGTTTCTGTGTAGCTTTTGTAATCGGTATGTAGCTTTGATATGTCTCTTTGGCTTCGAGCTTTATCCACTATTTAGCTTTCTTTCTCCTGATACCAGTATATTCTGGATCAGGAAAGATTTTGTAATGTTAGCAAACTCGGGTTATACACATTTGAAACAATTTAGAGAGCTGATTAAGTCTCCTTCTCATTAATTAGTTCATGGTCTTCTCTTCATATCCTCCTATTGACTTTAATACTGGGGCGGTGTTGATTTGACTTTGCCTTCCTCCTAGGAAGCATGCTTCATTAATATTTAAGACTTTGACATTTGCATGTGCAACTAGATATGTTTATCAAGTGCGGCTACATTAGCTGACCACAATAAAGAAAAGGGTTAGTGGGCATATGATGGTCTGCACGTTGATCCAAGAGCTGAATATAAATTGATTGATTCATGGCATCATCACATAACTATGAACCATGGGAAACTGTATTCATTCATCGCTCTGCAAGCATGGAAACAAGGTCACAGATGTCTGGTCAGATAATGAGGCATCAACAGAGAAGGCCAAGGAATCACTTCAGGATGCAGCTGAGAGCAAACCTGGGAGAAAGCGGTGCATAAAGATCACTCTGACAAGGAAACAGCTCGAGCTGCTGCTGCGGCAAAATCCACAAGGCGTTTTGTTACAGCAAAAATGGAAGCCATCTTTGCAGACAATAGTAGAGGTAGATAGCTTTTGATAGTCGCTTTGCTGTATAATTTTGAATTCCGCTATGGTGTTTGAACTTTGAAGCTCAGAAGAGACGGAAGTTTTAAGAACAAGTAACAACTCAGTCTAGTAGTTGTAAATTTTGTGTTCAGAAGATCTTATGACTGCTGATATATGTAAAGTGATCAATACATTTCTTATAATGGGTTTGTTTTTGAAAACCCATTAATGGAGAATGTCAGAGTTATTCTGATGGTTTAAGAGTTTCTGTTTAAAATCTTATAATGTTAATCAATTGCTTGACTAGTCATGACAATGAGTTTAATAATGTAAACTAAGAAAAGTAGAGAGGATGATATGCCTTTCCATCGGATATGAAGAAAAGGAAGAAACTTTGCAAAGCGATCACCGATTCCTTATTCCTTCTTTATTCTCTTACACAAAGTCTTTGTTTGGTAATCATATCATGAAGAAAAGAGACAAAACCCATCTTCCGGACAAAAGCATCATCTTATAATGACTATTATGTCCCTTCACATTCTCTAAACTTGGGGGTATTCAAGTCAGTAATCATTGATTAGTGGGTTAAACTATTGTAAACAATGGAATCTTCACCAAGCACACAGCCACTTGAAAAGGACTTGAGAACTTGCGTTTGATCAACATAGCCCAAAGGTACCAACTTTCAAATCTAAACCATCTCAATCTCCTTCCTCATAAATTGCAATCTTCAGAGTTCTTTTGGCTTCAACATCTCTCCTACCCCCTCTCTCTATCTCTCTCTCAAGTCTTACCAAGTTCAATCACAAAGAAATGGAGATCCAAGCAAAGCTAATGGAATACAGATTCCATTTCATGGTGGCAATCATGGTGAGCGTGATTTTGGTGTCGCTCATGTACGCAGCACCAAGGATTGTGAACATTTTAGCCTATTTCTGGCCTCTGTTTGCGTCAACTGGAGCCTTCTTGGCGATGGCAATCACCTTCGGTGGCTTTCAACAGGTCTCAGAAGAAGCCACCGGCGAGGGACTGATGGATTACGTCGCCGGACGGCATGAAGATTCTTACAAATACTATTGAAAACATTTCACAACCAATTCTCACATCTTCTAAGAGCTTTTTACAATGTACATGATTTGGTGTAACTTTTATGTCAAATAAATGAGATTGATGATTGTGTAACAAAAATATAAATAGATCAAAAAGATAATTGCATAAAAGCAGAGTTTTCATGAAGAGAAGAACAAAAACAAACTAGAGTTGGTTAATAACTGTAATCATAAGCAAATTCGTTGACACCGATCATGGCTGAGACAACTTGGGAGACAATATAGAAGCTTCCACCTAAGATGATCACAATGAGAACGGCGGAGATTGGGTTCTTGAGGAGTTCGAAGATAGGCTCAAAGACTGCAGAGAGGGCTCCGGTGCTGACCGTGAGAGCGTAAAGACCGTACCTTCTTACGTTGTCCCAAAACTCTTCCATTAAAGGACCTTCTGGTCCAAGCGCCATAGCTTTCTCTGCATCCATTCCCAATACCAAAGCCATCATCAACCCTACTGAAACTCCACCCACCACAGCATGTCTCCAGTGTCGCTCCAAACCCAGAGGTTGTGGTGCTGGTGGCTTTTCAAGCTTGCTGCTTCTGCTCCTTTTTGAAATTAATCTTCTTCTGGCTGAGCCGCACCGAACAAGACATGATGTTCTGTTCCTTACGCTTGAGCTCGGAAAAGCTTGAGCTATTGCTAATGATCTGCTACTGCTAAAATGGAGGTGTGGTTGCAGACAAGATAGTTTCATTTTGGGGAGAGACATCATCGTCGTCATCTCACCTCTTCCTTTCTTTGAAGGAGTCAGATTCTTTCTTATATACTAAAACATTGGGGTTTAGATTGTGTGGCTCTCATTCACCTTATCTCTTTTCACAATCTGTGGATAACTTAATTGTTTTTTTTTATCTATTATAAACTAATTCTGACAAGGTGTAATAACATGGTAATGTCAACAAATAACTCAACAGAGCTCACACATATATATATGATACAACACTAGACAAGCCTTTAAAGTTGAGCAATACCCTTTTTCACAAGCATATCATAAACTCGATCCACTTTGGTTGGTTCAATCTTGAACAGGCTATATGCATCCGACTTCTTCGTCACATTTCCTTTGAATATCTCATGTGACATCACTTGTTGCATCTGTAGATAAACCGGTGGAACCAACTTGACCTCGTTGCACAGACGCTTCTCCTGCAAAACAAACAACTCTTCTTTCAGTTACAACTTACAGCAAAAACTCATTTTCACACTGTTCAGTATCTAGACACTCACGGATTCAGACAGCAGTTGAGACTCTGTGAATCCAATCAGGTCCAAATCATTCACATAGCTTGAAGAAGCTTGCACAGGAGGTCTAGAGCCTATTTCCCCCACAATTTGACCAAATTGACCGCTCTCTTTCCCTCTGTTCATCCCTTCTTCATTCTCTCTCTTCCTCTTCCTGCCAAGATACCTCTCTGCTTCAGCAGTCGAACGACACCCTGCCACTTGAGCTTCCTGCCCCACCCAACCCAAAACAGTGAGTCACATCCAGTCCAAGAAACCAAACACACAGATTGAGAGTAGCAATGTCCTTACCTTAAGATCTTTGAGCCGTTTCACCATGCGGTACTCGCTTACAACACTACGGAGTAGCTCGTCGTGTTCCTCTTTTGAATGAAAACGCATAAAAACGTCCAAACGTCGACACTGCAATTTCTCCTCCTGAGATAGGTCCTTCTCAAAGGGATTTGGGTACAACAGGTTTCTTTCTATTATGAATTCTTTTCTACGTTTCCTCTCATCAAGCCTAAAAACATCACACTCACCTGTGTCAGAGTGGACAGCGGCAAAAAAAAAGACTATGTTCACTGTTTTATCTTAAAGGATGTACCTTTTCGAATAGATACGCAACACACGCAGCTTCAGCTCATGTTCTTCAGGAGTATCATTATCTTTGAACTCCATCTCAGCCAAGAGTTGCTCAGCATCATTGTCGTATTCAGGGTCAAACTCTTCTCTTTTTTGGTTGTAGTTACTCAATTCAACCAAAGAGTTGTTTACCGGGGTGGCCACAGGTTTCTTTCCTCCAAAACTCCTGTCTATATGAGACTCTACCCAGAAAGCACGTTAGAACAAAGAAAAGAGAGAAAATATCAACCAGTATAAATACAATGACAGCTTCTTACGTTCAAGAGCCAGATGATTCATTTACGAGATTGTGATCTAGATATAACTATTGGTGTAAACTAGAGAAACTATAGAATACAACAACAAGCCCACCTATATCTTAAACCAAATATAACATACCAAGCAAAGGACTCACCTTTTTGTGTATCTTCAACTCTGCGAGAAAATTAGATAAAAGATGAGAAAATGATAAGGTATCACTGTACAGTATCTGTGAAGAACGAGAGACATACTTGACTTTAGGAGGAGAGAACGGGTACTCTTCTTTCATGTTCTGCTCTGCTGCCAATTAAGAAGCCACATCAATATCATCAGAACTAAGATAGCAACACGTACAACGAAGAATCACATAACCATCAATTAAATTAGAGTAGCACATACCTTTCTTGTCATCAATGCGTCCTTTTGCCATGGCTTGAAGTTCTTTTCTGTTCTTCCCTGCTACATGTGACATATCCTGGGAAATAAAAACATATCTCCCCTGGATCAATAAGTTGCACAAGGCTAAGCATTATTGTGGTAAATATATGATATCTTAACAGATTGATGTAGCATACTGGAAGTGGGAAAAATGGCGAGTTCAAATAAATGTTTCTGTAGTGCTCGAGACACTGTTCTTTACTCTTGGTTCCCACATGCTCCGCAACCTCCGCCCAGTTTCCCAAGCCATAAATTTCAAGTCCCTGAATTAAGAGATTAAAAGAAATTACTTTACTTTCCAATGAAAGAAACAGAATTTATAGAAACACATATCAGTATGATAAAGGAAGAAGTGGTACCTCCAGGAGAAGCATTTCATCATCCGCACTCCAGTCCGGACAAATAAGCGGGAAAGTTAGATTCCCCTGAGAAAGCAAATGAAATATAATTGGTTATGATTGGAACTCAACCAAAAGATCTATCCACTGAGTCCTAGATGAGGAGAGTACAGAGAAAAGCCATCACTCTCTCAAAGAATCAAACTTTTCGCTGCAAACTAAAAAGTAAGGGAAAGCGAATGTCAAACTAACCATAACTCGGTAAGGGTGATCACATTTGTGAGGAGTGATCTCAGCTCCAACAGACATACATTCAACACAGAGATCAAAATCGGGACAGACAGCACATTTGATCCTAATTTTGCCGGTAATGTCTTTCTGGCAATAATCGCAGTTATACTTGCCTCCTCCCTCAGTACCTGGAACTGTCTCCACAAGTAGAGACGTTAGAAAAAAAGTGGAATCTTGACAGGAGAACAAAAAAAGACAAGTTTGATGAGTAATTTGTACCCGTAGATGTCGACTCAAAGTTCTCCACATTAGCCGCATTTTTCTTTTTTCTCGTTCTACAACACAAAAGGCAAAACACAATTTTATCACAAAGATCATAGGAGAGACTATAGCTACTGAAAAGCCACAAAATTTGAAGCAACACTCATTGTCCCAACTACAAAAAGCAATGATTATAGCGCAACGCAAATTCAAATTCGATCAATTCAGCAGATACTGCCAAATTACATAGATGAATATAGATGAAGAGACTATATAGCTAATGAAAAGAGATTTCAAAAGCCTCAATTTTGAAGGGATGCTCTCATTGTCCCAATGATACAGATTCAAAGAAACTTGAAATTCAAATCAAATTCAGCAGAAATTGGCAATTAATTACAGCAGAGAGAAAAAAAAAACCCAATTGTGAGTGAATTGAAGGAAGAGAAACCTCTGAGTAGGGTCTTCGTAATTGTGGAAGTTCCCACGAGAGCGACCCATTGTTTGGGAATTATGCCGAAAACCCAAAAAGGATTGAAGAAGAACCCTAACGTAATGCCACCAGCATCCAAGACAAGATCGAATGGGGTATTCGATAAAAGTAAGTATTACGGAAGAAAGATCTAATCGGAATTGAACAAAACTAAACTCGGTCGGAATTTGTCAGGTCGGATCTGTGTAGTAAAATTGACCTGAGAAAAATTAGGGAAGCTGACGAAATTTTGTAAAGCACTGTGCTTTTAGATTTTTCGGGTGATGCTCTCTTTACTATATATTTTTATTTTTTTTAATAAGCATTGCCTCTAATAATTTACCTTTGTTCAAAAAGAAGAAACAAACTTTTACTTATGTCAACGCAATAATCCTGAATGGTGTTTGCGAGAAAAAAAAGAAAAAAAAAAAAAAGAAAAGTGCAACAAAGAAGCTAAATTAGTAATGTCAAAAAAAAATTAAGAAAAAAAAAGCACTATATGTGGTAGTGTAGATACTATTTGGTTTTTTATTTTTTATCTATTGAAATTTTTAGCAAACAATTTAGGAAGTAAATATATTTGTATCAGAAGAAGTTAAATATCGTTCCCAATAATATTGTGATACATTTTAAAAAAAATAGAAATTTAGCCCGTAAATTTAAAATATTTTGAAAGAAAGTTGAATGAGAATGCACATATCTAAGAAAGTATGTGGTAGTGTAGAGATTTGGTTTTTATTTTTTTATCTATTGAAATTTTTAGTAAGCAATCTAAGAAGTAAATAAATTTATAACAGAAAAATATTAAATATTATTTCGAATAACATTGTGATTTATTTTTTTTAAAAAAATTAGCACGTAAATTTTTAAAAACACAAAAAAGAAATTGAGTGAAAAAGCATTTGTATAAGATAGTAGGTGATAATAAGCTAGTTTATAGTATATCAATTTAGCCAAAAAATAATCTTCAAAAATATTTGAATCTCAAATGACATTTCGTGAAATATTAGAAGACTCATTTCAATCGGATTAAAATATAAAATCATAGTTTTGCTAAACGAGAAAGTTTTTAGAAATTTTTTGACAAATGTGCTTCTTTTCAAAAATATTATTTTAGCTGACAATTCTCAAAAATATTACTATTTATCAAATCTGAAATATTTATAAAGTTTTGTAAGATTTTGAAAGTATTTCTTGATGATAATTGTTACTTAAAGACTTGATCCAAGTTTTTGTAAAGTTTTATAAGCTTTTAGAAGATTTTTTATAAAGTTTTACAAGGTATTTTTTTAAAAAATTATAAGATTTTTAATAGCTTTGATAAGGTTACACGAATATATTTTAATTTTTTCTTAAAATATTTTGGATAAGATTATTAAGATGGGATGTTGGTGTGATTATGTTGCAAAAGATGGTGTGGAAGTATGTTGGACGCGGTTAATATCCTTATCTTATGTTGTTAAAAAAAAAAAAAACGTGATTAATTTAGTTGGTAAAGATAGTGCATGATTCGTCATCTGAATAGATAGTAATCAACATCCACAAAGAATAAAGAGAAGGGTCTAGAAGCATGAATACTTTCCTTTTATCCCCATAAAATAAAAGATTGCAAAGATGGTTAATTTCCTATTTCATAAAGAAAAAGGAAATTGATAATTTCTATTTTACTTAGAATAGGGAATTAGCATATTGTATCGCTTAGCCATATTAGTATAAATAAATAGGGTACTTGTGGCTAGAGAAAAACTCACAATACCTACCTACGTATTGAAAGAAAAAATAGCTTGAAGATTCAAGGAGGGTTAAGGGGTTTTGAAAGGTTCTTTATTTTCTAATAAATCGATAGAGAGTGGTTTAATCCCCTGTGTTGCTTGTGTGATATCGTTCAATCGCATAGCTCTTGTGTTTTCACGTTCATACAAGTGTAAGGCTACGCCTAGGGCTCCGTTGATTTGTTCTCTGAGGATCTTCTCCGTTTCTTTGCAATTGTTGGCTTCTTCACGACGTCACTGAGGCTCTCGCGGCGTGTCTGTTACTTCTCCAAAACCCTAATTAAGTAGTCGTTTCCCATGGCGGATGTAGTAGAGGAGCCACCTCTAACGCGTAGATTTTATGCCGATAGCTCAGCCCTTTTTGTTACCAAAAAAGGGATCGAGATGGAGAGAAAGATGATGAGAGATCAATATGGGAACAAAGATTACTCCTTCTTGTGGAGCTCAGATCCTTATCACGCTTATTACCAGAAGAAGCTTGCTGAATACCGTGCTCTGAAACAAGATGGGCCTATTGATCATATCAAGATTAAGGCCAGTGATTATGGGTTAGGAGGTGATTCTCCATTAAGGGTGAGGGTTCCTCGCAAGATTCCAGAGCTGCCACTTCCAATTCGCATGGGGCTCCAATCTCGAGTGATGCTTCCACCTAGAATAAGGCGTCCGCCTTTACCACCTCGCAAATATGTCATTATACTTCCTCAAGGGATCACTGCCAAAGAGCTTGAAACTATCAAGTCCACTGCCAAGTCTGTGGCTCAGCATGGGATGTCTCATGTCTTGAATTTGAATCCTCATGAGTTTCAGTTTATGAACCAAGGTGATTGGAGGTATCTATACTTCAAGAAACTTGTTGCTGCTTATCTCGCCGAGAGCCTGAGGAGGGATGACAATCCAGAGTTGGTGGCGTCAGAGTCGGAGACTGCCGCTTATGAAGAGTCCTTCCAACTTTTTTTCGAGGCAAAGAAGAAGCTACATGAGGGTGAGGGAGCCGAGTTAGCTGCGGTTGATTCGCATGAAATGGTGTGGACGGAACTGCTTGTACCTCCCAAGTCTGAGCCAAAGAGGCAAAGGTGTTTTTAAATTGCATACTACAATGTATGTGGGAGAAAGACCTTGATTTAGTTCCCCCTGCCTTTCAATCTTTTAACTCTGTTTCATTTTTTCTTTAAGAACATATCTTTAATGTACGGATGTGAGTAAACATATGATTTTGTCTATGGTTATATAACCACCACCGATACTATACTAGTCTGCAATGTATGGATGTGAGTAAATACATGATTTTGTGTATGGTTTGTTATATAACCACCACCGACACTATACTAGTCTGCAATGTATTATACAAAGAATCGTGTTTCATCACTACCAATCACATCAATTGTATTGAATTTTAAAACTTATTTACAAATCACATTCTACAAACCAATTTGTTAATGCCCGTCCAAACCTAAACTTTTGTCTGAACCATGACAGATTTGCCAGAGCCTATCACTGGAGTTTCTCTATACCCACCTGATATTTGACTCCACAAAGTGTACCTTTTTCTCTTTACCAGGCTTAATATGAGAAACTGCAATAGCATCACTCGAACTAAATTTCTTTCAGCTAATTGCAAGGTTGTTTTGGTCAAACAATGCACGACAAGACCACAAATCAGTCCATCAAACAGGACAGCAAGCGTCTAAGTCATCTGGATTGTAATCAACATCCATAAAGAATGAAGTCATCTCATGAACCTTCTCATATATCTTTCCAGAGAGTCTGTGAGACGTATCATCCTTCATGAATCTATGAACTTGCCCTTGTAATTCGATCTGGCTATACCCGGGATCTTTTTTAACTCCTGCATTCTCCATTCTCCGTCTAACCTTTGAGGCAGCATCCAGGAATCCGCAACTCGCATATCCATTGGCAAACACCACGTAGTTTCCCCCATTTGTTGGATCCAACTCCAAAAACTTTGTAGCTGCGAGTTCTAGCAGTTTCACATTCCCGTGAATCCTGCAAGCCCCAAGTAAGGAACCCCATACCGGAGCGTGCTCCTTGCATGGTGACATCATAGCAAACTCGTACGCTTCTTGTAGCCTACCAGCACGCCCTAAGTATCAACCATAGCTGCATAGTGTTGTCCCTCAGGTTTAATCCCATAATCTCTCTTCATAGAACTGAAATGCTCCCAAGCTTTATCAACAAAACCTCCATGGTTACACGCAGTGAGAACCACCAAAAATGTAACAGGATTTGGTCTACAACCTTCTTCCTTCATCTTACCAAAGCATTTTAACACCTCTGAAAACTTTTCCATGATAACCATACCCAGACATCAATGAAGTCCATGTAACAACGTTTCTGGTGGACAACTGATCAATGTGTGGCCATCAGAGAAACTGCTGCATTTGAAGTACATATCAACAAGGGCACTATCCACTATAATGTTGGACTTGATATGGCACTTAATCATCACAGCGTGAGCTCTCATTCCGTGTTCCAGGGATGCTAACGCAGAACAAGCTCTAGCTCTAAACACTGAAGCAAAGGTATACTGGTCCGGAACTATTATGTTGTGTCTCATATCATAGTAAATATAAAGGCCATCTTGCTCCAGACCCTTTTGCACATACCCAGATATCATGGCGTTCCAGGGAATCAAATCCCCCTTACAATGCAAACAACGAAAGAGAATCGCAGCAGTTTGAAGATCCCCTGATAAGGCGTAAAGTATCAACAACTTGACTTTCAAATACTCATTGGGAGCAAATCCTACAACCACCATCTGAGCATGTATCCTTTTCCCTTTTGTATATTCCTTCCTTTGTTTGCATTCCTGCAACAACACAGCATAAGTCTCAGGCTGGAGTTGCAACCACCCGCTACGCCACAATAACCCAACAGCTTCTTTCAATCTCCCAGTAACACAGAGACCCTTTAGTGTCTTATCCAGCTTCTCTTTCTTTCTCTGATTCTCCACCTGAAAGCTAGAAACATGTTGCAGGTGAAGAACCAACTTAATCAAGGGAAAGGTTCAGACTTTACAACCTCATAAGAGATGATCATAGCGTTATCGGACCAATTCAAGCAAGAACTATAACAGGGCTCAGCATTCATACCGACAAAAGAACTAACACTAGATAAGGCAAATGAAAATTCGAAATTGGGATAGGATCTGAGAAGAGAAAACCTGCTAATCCTCCTCTCGGCAAGCATCCGGCGTAGGATCACTACAAGACGAAGACTGAGACGCCTCTGTTTGTAACTCCCGAATGTAAACAACCATGGCGAGCCTGTTCAGCGTGAAGCAGATAGAAGACGAATAGGATTTGTAAGAAAGAGAAGACGAGATTTGTATTGTTCTCATTGCAGAAAACGAACATTCTCATCATCAATGGAGAAATTGATTGTTCCCCTTCTTCAATTCTGCGGTACTATACTTACTAAATTACAATATATAAAAATTAAGTTATATTTATTTGTTTTATATATAGAGGAATTGGCAGAAGTAACCGAAAAAAAATCTTTAATTAAATGAATAAGTACTAACCATTCTAACCATTACTTTGCAATATACTATGTATTTTCTATAATATTGACAAGTTTACCCAATGTACATAATAAACAGTTAGCAATACACACTCCCTCACGTGCACACTCTCCCCCTGTATATAATATATATACACACACATATTTTGTCCTCTTCCCATTTTTCTTCTTTATCCTTCTTGTTTTTTTTTTTTAATTCCATTTTCTATTATTGATTTATAATTTATACTAAAAATTTTTTATGTCAAACTTATTTATATTTTAGTATATAAATATAAATAAATATTTAAATCTATTCATACTAACTGTTTAGATATCACAATCCCACTTGAAAACAGTTTCTTTTTTTTTCCAGTAAAATCCACTTACCACCACAATGACTTATTCTATAATATTTTATTTAATTATATACTATTTAAAATTCTCGTATAATCTATTTATTATTTCATTTTATTTTAGAGAATTTGTTATAAATATCTTTTTTGAGATATTTCTTTTCAAAAATACATTTTTTGAACATTTTCATTTTTACCCTCTTTTACACAATTCCAATATGTTAAATTAATTCTTAGAACATTTTTTTTAGGTTTGGGTTCTCAATTTTATATTTAGGGTATAGTTTTTAGAAGATAGGGTTTAGTATTTAGGGTTTAGGGTTTAGAATTTAATCATCTTATATATTAAAAATAGTATTTTTGAGAATGAACACCATGAAAGGGTATTTTTGAAAAGTGATATAGAAAAGAGATATTTTTGAAAATCTCCCTTTATTTTATACTATTCCATTTTATATGTTCTATTTAGACAAAATGTTGTAGTTGTAAACATTTTTATTTTGTTATTATTTTTAATTTAGGTTTCTAAAAAAATAGTATAGTATAACATTCTATTCATATAGATTCTATATAGTACAATTTGTGTCTAACTACTAATGGGAAAATGGCCTATTCCCCCATGAACTTAGTTGCTTTATCGTATTCATACATGAAACTTTGAGTCGTGCTTATACCTACATGAACTTGACTAAAATTTGAAAATCCTACACAAACAATCTAAAATCTGTCAAAACCTCCAAATTGATAAACGGTGTTAGTATTTCGTTAATAAATGCTGACTAGGATGCTTCGTTTGCAGTTCAGATGCCACATAATATAACTAAACTACGTCGTTTCAATCAATTTTAAAAACTGAGCCGGAAATGACTGAACCAAGATTCGAACACACACTCTCGGATACACATAATGTACATGGGACCAACTGAGCCAATGAAACTTCATCGATAAAATAGTCGGAGTCGCATATATAATAGCACAAATCAAAAGTAACAAAAGCCTTTTCCTCTCTCCTTACTCTCTCCTTACTTTCTCTTCTCGGGTTGTTCATAAAATTCTCTTCTCCAATCTTTTCTGTAATATTCTTTGAACTTGAGTAACTCTCGATACAAATATATGAATCATTGTTCAAGCTTTAATTTCTCGCCTTTCGACTATTTTCTTTCTTCGAATTTATCTGATTCAACAACTTCTCAATTGGATCGATATCTTAGGTTTTATAGGTAGATTCAGAATCCTTGATTAATATAAAAGTTGGGTAACGGACGGAAAAAAGATTTTCAATTGATGGATCAATCATATTTTGATCTTAATTTTGGGTATCATACAAAGAAACTCCGTCTGATTTTTTGAAGATGGAAGACGAGAACGCAAAGAGAAAGAAAATCTGATTTTTTGCTCGTGTCTGATTTTTGTGATGTTTTAATTTATGTTTTTATAGGTCTGTATATATGTATATATAGAAATATGTTGGGCGATTTGTTGGGAGTGGTACTTGGCTCAGTTGGTTAGGTGCATGTATAGTCATATGTATTAGAGAACCTGGGTTCGATTCCAGCTATATTGCCATTGCGTAATGATTATGTTTTTAAATGAGTGAAACGTCAGCGTTTTGGTGATATTATGTGGCATCCTAGTCAGCATTTATTAACGGAATACTAACATCGTTTATCGATTTGGGGGTTTTGACCGATTTTAGATTGTTCATGTAGGATTTTCAAATTTTAATTAAATTCATGTAGGTATAAGCACGACTAAAAGTTTCATGTATGAATACAATAAAGCAACTAAGTTTATGGGGGAATAGACCGTTTTCCCAACTACTAATACTATTTATCGTTTTACTTATATTGCTTTTTTAGAGTATAACGTTTTTTCTTCGACAGGTGTTTAACTCTTGGTGGTTTTGGTTTCTTAAGTAGTATCTTCTATGGTATAGTGTTTCTTTTTCGGTGGGCGTTTATTATAGTCGTTTGGGTTCCTTATATTCTATCTTATAGAATATATGTTTAAGTCGTTAGTTTGAGTTCTCTATAATGTATCACTTAGGATATAACGTTTCTTTACGAGATCACTATCATCACCATGCAGTCTACCACCACCACTTACATTTTATTAAACGTTCTATACGAAAATACTTAGATTCACCCTAGGGTGAACCTCTCCATTCATCTCCTCTTCTCTCACCCAATCGAATCTTCCATCTAATATTTCATTTAAAAAATAAATCAAAATTAAATTAAAAAGCAACCCAAATTAAGGAAACAAATTCCGTATGCTTTTAATTAAGAAAAGTTAAATATTTTGCTTGGTTTAGATTTTTAAAACTAGAGTAAAATTATATGTCGGTTTGGGTTTACAAATGAAGTGGTTAGGGTTTAGATTTTACAATTAAAACGAAATTATATGTCGGTTTGGGTTTACAAATGAGGTGGTTAGGGTTTAGATTTTACAATTAGAACGAAATTATATGTCGGTTTGGGTTCACAAATGAGATAGTTAGGGTTTAGATTTTACAAGTAGAACAAAATTATATGTCGGTTTGGGTTCACAAATGAGATGTTAGGGTTTAGATTTCATAATTAGAACGAAATTATATGTCGGTTTGGGTTCACAAATGAGATGGTTAGGGTTTAGATTTTACTAGTAGAATGAAATTATATGTCGGTTTGGGTTCTCAAGTATTGTTCGTTCTATACTATATAATTTCATTATATAATATTTTGGAATTACAAAAATTATTTACTTTTCTAAAATATTTACATCCAATTAAAAAATCTAAATTATATTAGATACAAGAAAACACTATAATATATTTTTAAGATTTGAAATGTCGAATCTTTTTTTAAAAAGAGATATATTAAAACAACTTTTCGTTCTAATAGGTGTGACTATTTAAATAGTCATGCTTTTTGAACTTTCTTTATATTTGTCTCTTCATCATTAACTAACAAGTTCGTTGAAACAAGTTTTCCATTTTATGTTAAATCTAAATAATTATTAATATCTAATATTCAACGTTATTCTATAATCTAACTAAAATTTTAGAAATGATTATATGATTATATCAATAGAAAAATTTAATACAACTTAATATAGAATTTACAGTTGCGTCTATTTATCGTAACTTTTCGATAAAAAATATTTTAAAAATTAAAAATAATAATAACTGAATAAATATTGCTTGTTTCTCTTTACTTCAGTCTCCAAGTTTTCTTTTTTCTCTAATTTTTTTTCTTTTTTTGTTTTCATCATCTGTTTACTTGTTTATCTTTACTTCAGTCTCCATTTTTCTGCTTTCTCTAATTTTATTTTTTTCTTCTTTCATTATTTGTTTTCATCATCTCTTTGCTTGTTTCTCTTTACTTCAATCACCATTTTTCTTTTTTCCCTAATTTTATTTCTTTCTTCTTTCTTTATTTGTTTTCATCATCTGTTTGCTTGTTCCTCTTTACTTCAGTCTCCATTTTTCTGCTTCTTTCTAATTTTATTTCTTTCTTCTTTCTTTATTTGTTTTCATCATCTCATCTGTTTGTTTGTTTCTCTTTACTTTAGTCTCCAGTTTTTTTTTTTTTTTTTTTTTTTTTTCTCTAATTTTATTTCTTTCTTCTTTCTTTATTTGTTTTCATCATCTGTTTGCTTGTTTCTCTTTACTTCAGTCTCAATTTTTCTTTTTTCTCTAATTTTATTTCTTTCTTCTTTCTTTATTTGTTTTCATCATCTGTTTGCTTGTTTCTCTTTACTTCAGTCTCCATTTTTCTGCTTTCTATAATTTTATTTCTTTCTTCTTTCTTTATTTGTTTTCATCATCTTTTTGCTTATTTTCTTTACTTCAGTCTCCAAATTTTCTTTTTTCTCAAATTTTATTTCTTTCTTCTTTCTTTATTTGTTTTCATCATCTGTTTGCTTATTTTCTTTACTTCAGTCTCCAAATTTTC
Source organism: Camelina hispida (assembly GCA_023657505.1). Classification (NCBI taxonomy): domain Eukaryota; kingdom Viridiplantae; phylum Streptophyta; class Magnoliopsida; order Brassicales; family Brassicaceae; genus Camelina; species Camelina hispida. The sequence continues at coordinate 20,939,039 of CP094635.1, read as the reverse complement.
TTTTTTCTCAAATTTTATTTCTTTCTTCTTTCTTTATTTGTTTTCATCATCTGTTTGCTTGTTTCTCTTTACTTCAGTCACCATTTTTCTTTTTTCTCTAATTTTATTTCTTTCTTCTTTCTTTATTTGTTTTCATCATCTGTTTGCTTGTTTCTCTATACTTCAGTCTCCATTTTTCTGCTTTCTATAATTTTATTTCTTTCTTATTTCTTTTCATCATCTGTTTGCTTGTTTCTCTTTACTTCAGTCTTCATTTTTCTTTTTTCTCTAATTTTATTTCTCTCTTTTCTTTATTTGTTTTCATAATCTGTTTGCTTGTTTCTCTTTACTTCAGTCTCCATTCTTTTTCTCTAATTTTATTTCTTTCTTCTTTCTTTATTTGTTTTCATCATCTGTTTGCTTATTTTCTTTACTTCAGTCTCCAAATTTTCTTTTTTCTCAAATTTTATTTCTTTCTTCTTTCTTTATTTGTTTTCATCATCTGTTTGCTTGTTTCTCTTTACTTCAGTCACCATTTTTCTTTTTTCTCTAATTTTATTTCTTTCTTCTTTCTTTTTTTGTTTTTATCATATGTTTGTTTGTTTCTCTTTACTTCAGTCTCCATTTTTCTTTTTTCTCTAATTTTATTTCTTTCTTCTTTCTTTATTTGTTTTCATCATCTGTTTGCTTGTTTCTCTTTACTTCAGTCTCCATTTTTCTGCTTTCTATAATTTTATTTCTTTCTTCTTTCTTTATTTGTTTTCATCACCTGTTTGCTTATTTTCTTTACTTCAGTCTCCAAATTTTTTTTTTCTCAAATTTTATTTCTTTCTTCTTTCTTTATTTGTTTTCATCATCTGTTTGCTTGTTTCTCTTTACTTCAGTCACCATTTTTCTTTTTTCTCTAATTTTATTTCTTTCTTCTTTCTTTATTTGTTTTCATCATCTGTTCGCTTGTTCCTCTTTACTTCAGTCTCCATTTTTCTGCTTTCTCTAATTTTATTTCTTTCTTATTTCTTTTCATCATCTGTTTGCTTGTTTCTCTTTACTTCAGTCTCCATTTTTCTTTTTTCTCTAATTTTATTTCTTTCTTCTTTCTTTATTTGTTTTCATAATCTGTTTGTTTGTTTCTCTTTACTTCAGTCTCCATTTTTTTTTCTCTAATTTTATTTCTTTCTTCTTTCTATATTTGTTTTCATCATCTGTTTGTTTGTTTCTCTTTACTTCAGTCTCCATTTTTCTGCTTTCTCTAATTATTTCTTTCTTCTTTCTTTATTTGTTTTCATCATCTGTTTGCTTGTTTCTCTTTACTTCAGTCACCATTTTCTTTTTTTCTCTAATTTTATTTCTTTCTTCTTTCTTTATTTGTTTTCATCATCTCTTTGCTTGTTTCTCTTTACTTGAGTCCCCATTTTTCTTTTTTTCTCTAATTTTATTTCTTTCTTCTTTCATTATTTGTTTTCATCATCTGTTTGATTGTTTCTCTTTACTTTAGTCTCCATTTTTCTGCTTTCTCTATTTTTTTTTTCTTTATTTTTTTTCATCATCTGTTTGCTTGTTTCTCTTTACTCAGTCTCCAAGTTTTATTTTTTCTTTAATTTTATTTCTTCTTCTTTCTTTATTTGTTTTCATCATCTGTTTGTTTGTTTCTCTTTACTTCAGTCACCATTTTTCTTTTTTCTCTAATTTTATTTATTTCTTCTTTCTTTATTTAATTTCATCATCTTTTTGCTTGTTTCTCTTTACTTCAGTCTCCATTTTTCTGCTTTCTATAATTTTATTTCTTTCTTCTATTTGTTTTCATCATCTGTTTGCTTGTTTCTCTTTACTTCAGTCTCCAAGTTTTTTTTTCTCTAATTTTATTTCTTTCTTCTTTTTTTATTTGTTTTCATCATCTGTTTGCTTGTTTCTCTTTACTTCAGTCTCCATTTTCCTGCTTTCTCTTTATTTCTTTCTTCTTTCTTTATTTGTTTTCATCATCTGTTTGCTTGTTTCTCTTTACTCAGTCTCCAAGTTTTCTTTTTTCTCTAATTTTATTCTTTCTTCTTTCTTTTTTGTTTTCATCATCTGTTTGCTTGTTTCTCTTTACTTCAGTCTCCATTTTTTTTTTTTTTCTAATTTTATTTCTTTCTTCTTTTTTTATTTGTTTTCATCATCTGTTTGTTTGTTTCTCTTTACTTCAGTCTCCAAGTTTTCTTTTTTCTCTAATTTTATTTATTTCTTCTTTCTTTATTTGTTTTCATCATCTGTTTGCTTGTTTCTCTTTACTTCAGTCTCTATTTTCCTGCTTTCTCTTTATTTCTTTCTTCTTTCTTTATTTGTTTTCATCATCTGTTTGCTTGTTTCTCTTTACTCAGTCTCCAAGTTTTCTTTTTTCTCTAATTTTATTCTTTCTTCTTTCTTTTTTGTTTTCATCATCTGTTTGCTTGTTTCTCTTTACTTCAGTCACCATTTTTCTTTTTTTCTCTAGTTTTATCTCTTTCTTCTTTCTTTATTTGTTTTCATCATCTGTTTGCTTGTTTCTCCTTACTTCAGTCTCCATTTTTATTTTTTTTCTCTAATTTTATTTCTTTCTTCTTTTTTTATTTGTTTTCATCATCTGTTTGCTTGTTTCTTTTTACTTCAGTGAATATATTTAAATACATAGAGGGGGAATTGTAGATGAATATATAATACAAACAACTATCGTTTTGTAGACAAAACATATGATATATAAAAAAGTCTAAAGTCTTTAAATATTTTGACAATTCTAATAGATTTTATAGATTTATAGTCCAATATTAAATGTACTTACTACTTATTTTTCTCCGTACAAGATGTTGGTTATTTATCTAGTTTTTTGGAAAGGTAAAAACAATTATGAGTGAAAACATACAAACAGATTTATAATCTAAATGACTTCATTAAAAATTTAAAACTTTATTTTTAAGAAAAATCCATAAACTTTTAGTCAAATCAATAAGCCTTACAAAAAAATTCATTCTTATAATAATATATATTTAGTAATTTTAAAAACTACTTGCAAATGGTTGATTATTAAAAATTTGGAACAGTTGAAATATTAATATAAAATTGAAAACAATGTTTTCTCAGTAACTTACACATAAATAGGACTGCACTTACATGATTAGTAAATGAATGCAGAGTTTCTCCGAGTGATGTGATCTTAAATATTAAATTTACCAAATGTTTCAATGCTTCAATTAAACGGTTAGGATAATTTCTTTTAATATCTTTTAATAAATAAAGATAATTTATGAAGAATTATACTTAGTTAAAGATGTGAACATTTGAATAGACACAATTGTTCAGAAAAATTACAACTGTTCGTAAGAGACACAACTTTATAGTTAACATACATTTACAATTTTTCAAAAAGACGCAACAATATAATTTTTTTATCAAAAAAGATAAAAAATAATAATTTTTATGAAAGTCATAATGAAAAGACACAATTGTTTTTCGCATTTATTCAGCTTGCTATTATCATATGTTAAAAAAGAAAATTAAAAATTTCCCAAAAGAAGAACAAATATATATAATCCTAAAGACATGTACATTTGAACTAAAAGGAAAGTTGGAAATTGTTACAAAAGAAGAACAAATTATATAGATTATTAAAGATATGAATATTTGAATAGACATAATTGCTAAAGATGTGAACATTTGAATAGATACAATTGTTCGTAAAAAACACAACTGTTTGTAAAAGACACAACTCTACATTTAATAGATGCAACTTTTTAAAGAGACGCAACCATATATTTTTTTTTCAAAAGAATAATTAAATAATATTGTTTTAATGAAAAGTCACGATGAAAATATGCAACTGAATTTTTTTAATAAAAAGTCACAATTTTTTTAATAAAAAATTACGATGAAAAGATGCATTTGTTCTTTGCATTTATTCATATTGCTAATATTATATACAAAAATCACAACTGTTTGTAAGAGACACAACTCTACATCCAACAGATGCAACTTTCTAACGAGATGCTGCCATATATTTTTTTTGTCAAAAGAATAATTAAATAATTATTTTTTAATGAAAAGTCACGATGAAAAGATGCAACTGAATTTCTTTTAATGAAAAGTCACGATGAAAAGATGCGACTGTTCTTCGCATTTTTTAGATTGCTATTATTTTTTAAAATAAAAAATGATTTTATTATTATTTTTTAAAGTCAAACAGTTGTATTTGTTCATTGTAGAGTTGTGTTTTTCACTATATTTTATTCATATTTTTTTATCACAACTTATTGTTCTAATAGGTGTGTCTATTTAAATAGTCATATTTTTTTAACTTTCTATATATATGTCTCTTCATTAATAACTAACAAATCATTGTTCGTTGAAACAAATTTTTCGTTTTTTGTTGAATCTTGAATATTAATATATAATATTCAATGTTATTCTATAATCTAACTAAAATTTTATAAATGATTATAGTGATATAGAAATTTAATAAAATTTAATATAGAATTTACAGTTGCGTCTATTTATCGTAATTTTTGTTAAAAATTATTTTAATATTTAAAATTTATTTTATTTTAGGTTAAGAGTTGTGTATTTTAATTTTAACTTTTTCGTTGATACAGTCTCACTTATTATTAAATATATTTTTAATTATAATTATTTAATAGAAACATACATTTACTCATTACAACCATTAGTCCAATATTCTCAATTAGGATCACTTTGTCATAAGTTTTTTTAATTTTACTCTTTACCATAATTCTTCATAAAAATATCTTAAATTTATAATACTTTAAACAATATGTTTTGCAAAGTTGCGTCTATTCTACATAATATTTTTTGTTATAAGTTTTCATTTTGATGGTTGTGTTTTTAATAACAGTTTATGCTTAATTTTTATGTATTCAAACTATTCTATTACATTCAAATAATTTTATAATGTATAATTTTAAATTTTAACTTTTGTTTTTTTCTAAAGTACTTCCCCCGCGACATCGCGGGGGGTCTGAGTCCTAGTTAGTATTAGTATTTAGTGTAAATAGTAGTAGTTCCGATTTTTTGGAAAGTGGCGATAATTTGGGTATGTAATTTTGTTTGTTTCATAAATAAATAATGTAACACTTTAATATATATATTTTTCTTGTGCAATGAAAATAAAAGTGGTGACAATTTTTTTTCATAATAATTATACTTTGAAAATAAAATGTAAAAAAACAGTCCTTTGAAAGAATGGATAAAAACACATATATTTTGTTTATTATAATTTTTTTTTTGTAAAATTGAAGGAATATTCGACTATTTGGCATTTATCATTGTTTATATATTTTGATTTTGACATATATCAGATGGAAATATCTTCGTAATTGAATGTGGTGAATAATAAGATGGAAGGATATATCTCGTAAAATCTGTTTTGGAAAGATATTAAATCTACTCAATTAGTTTGTTTCTAAAATCGTTTTGTAAAAGAGAAAGAAAAGCCCATATCTCGGCTAGGAGATCTAACACTCGATAATTAATTATATGAATATAGAGTTAATGTACAAATTTCTGTTAAAGGTAAATCTTGGTTGTTAAACATTTTATATTAAATATTAAATATTAAATATTAAATAGTAAATATAATGGCAGTTTTATAAATAGGTGGCAACTTCAGGATTTATTTGCTAAATGTACTTGGAAAATATATATATAGATTATATAATAGATCATTGTACGCCATCTGACAGAGAGTCAAAATGGCCGATCCCGAGTTGGTCTAAGGCGCCAGCCTCAGGTGCTGGTCTGAAAGGGCATGGGTTCAAATCCTACTCTTGACATTTACCTTCTTTTTAATTTTTTTTTTTACTTTTATAATAAACAACTAAACTTCTATCAGTTATCATCTGAGTTTAAAATATAAAAATAAATCTTTGCAAATAACAGTTTTATTAATTATTTGGAACAGTTAATTTCTATTATGTTACGTTTTAAAAATTATAACTAAAAACATAATCTCAAAACAATATTTTTTTATTAAATTATAATCATACAAATTTTTTATAATCATAACAGTGGGAAACAGTTTCACAAGATGACTGATGTTAGTTCATAGATCTGCACATAATAGGTTTGAGAAAACATGTATTACTTTTAATCTACAAAAATGATTACAAAATTCTTTGGGGGAAACTTATATCTATGGGTTGGGAAATTTCTCACCAAAATTCGTCCATAAAAGAGTCTGTTTACCTCGTCAGTTATACCATCTCCCAGGACAAGTAAGATCTGTCTTCAATCTCGATGATGGCTCCTTATCCTCTTTCTCTCAAATGGTTTACTCTCTCTTTCTCTAGGTTTAGGAGGCACGAAATTATAAAGAATAAAACTCTAATTATCTCTTAAATAAGTCTTCTTATACTAGGGTTAGACACTTGGCTTAATGGGCTTTGTATAAATGATATAACAATTTATACTAATTTATACTAATGTTTATTCATTTTAATGTCACAAACTATGACTTGCATATCCGTTCTAAATTCATAACTAATTTGCAACAACATATTGGTCACAATGTAGTCATAATAGTGACTATTAATATTACCGTAGTATATCCGTCACTAATTATGACAAATTTTGGTCATGATTTTTTCTTCATAATATAGTGACAAAAATACTATGGATTTGTAACAAATAAATTTAATCATAATATCATATTTAAAATGTCACAGATTTGTGAAGAAATTTTTATGTCTCAAAAATACATCTCAAAAAAATTATTTTCTTGTAGTGATCACTGCCAAAGAGCTTGAAACTATCAAGGCTACGACCAAGTCTATGGTGCAGCATGGGATGTCTCATGTGTTGAATTTGAATGTGGACGACCCTCATGAGTTTCAGTTTATGATTTATTAATAGTATATGAGATTTGTATATTTTAACTGATTAGAAAACTTACACGTTTCATGATTGTATCACATAATTTTACAGCAATTAGAGAGTCAAGAAAAGGAGAAAACCAACTAAAACATATAAACTGTAAATGTTACATAATTATTTACGAATATATCATTGTATTATGGACAATTCTCACAAATAACACTAAAATGAGTTTTTTTTTCCAAAAATACAAATTTTACCTATGACTTTGGGTTTTCATAGAAAATACTCACTCTGTTACTCTCTTTCTCTGCTTCCCATAAAGAGTCAACAAATCCAAGATCATCATCATTCACCAAGTAACGTGATTGATCGGATAATGCCGACTCGCCATAGATATCTTCTTCAATAGGCTGGCCATAGAATTTTTAGTTTTTTTTTTCTTTCAAAATTACCATTAAAATGTATTTTTCTAAAAGTACCACAAAATTGAACTAAATTTGTATATTAAAAATTAATCCCTAAATCTTAAACACTAAATCCTACACCCTAAAAACTATACCCTAAATCTAAATTTATCAACTCAAACCTAAAAACAAATTCTACCCAATGAAAAATCAATTTTTTGTGTTTATGGTATTTTTGGAAATAAAAAATTTGTGGTATTTTTGGAAAAGAAAAAGTAAGAGTGGTAATTTTGGGGAAAAACCTGAAATTGTGGTATTTTGAGGAATTTCTCTTGTATTATTTTCAGCAAATATAGTCTATAATTATGCCATTTTAGCAAATAACCCTTTACCTATTTTCTTATATATTATTACCAATATTAATAACTTTGTTTTAGTTTTATCAAAAACAAAAAATTTTAAAAATAACTTTTTTTAGTTTTATCAAAATATTAAGAGAAAGAACAATATTTTAGAAAAAATGAATTTTAGTAGCTAGCTGTTTAAGAAAAAAAAAATAAAAAGGTTTTAGTAAAAATAAATAATTTCTTTAAGTGCATACAAGTCGAATTTATTATACAAGGAGGAGAAAAAAAAGGAAAACATTTTTGTTGTGGAGAAAAAAAAAAGGAAAACACATTACTAATTAGGATATCGAATCTATAAAATATGAGTTTGCTTACTTTTTGCTTCAGTCTCTCTCTCTCTTTCTCTTTTTCATCTCTCTTATTTTTTCTCGATAAGGAAACAAAAAAACCCTAACGATGACGATGGCGATGAAAAGAGGAGGAACAAAGAGAAATAATATATGAGATTTGTATATTTTAACTGATTTGAAGACTTACACGTTTCATGTTTGTATTGCATAATTTTACAACAGTTAGAAAGTCAAGAAAAGGAGAAAACCAACTAAAAAAAAATATAAACTTTAAATGTTACATAATTATTTACCAATATATCATTGTATCATGGACAATTCTCATAAATACGACTAAAATGAGTTTGTTTGTTTTTTTCCAAAAATACAATTTTTAGTTTTATTTATTTCAAAATTACCACTGAAATGTATTTTTTCTAAAAATAGCACAAAATTGAACTAAATTTGTATATTAAAAACTAATCCCTAAATCCTAAACACTAAATCCTACACCCTTAAAAATTATACCCTAAATCTAAATTTATCAACTCAAACCTAAAAAACAAATTCTACCCAATGAAAAATCAACTTTTTTGTGTTTATGGTATTTTTGGAAATAAAATTTTTTGTGGTATTTTTGAAAAAAAAAGTAAGAGTGGTAATTTTGGGAAAAAACTGAAATTGTCCTATTTTGAGGAATTTCTCTTGTATTATTTTCAGCAAATATGGTATATAATTATGCCATATTAGCAAATAACCCTTTACCTATTTTCTTATATATTATTACCAATATTAAGAACTTAAAATTTTTTAAATAACTTTGTTTTGGTTTTCTCAAAATATTATTAAAAAAAAAGAACAATATTTTAGAAAAAACGAATTTTAGTAGCTAGCTGTTTAAGAAAAAAGAAACAAAGGAGTTTTAGTAAAAATAAATAATTTCAATAAGTGCATACAAGTCGAATTTATTATATTAGGAGGAGAAAAAAACGGAAAACATTTTTGCTGTGGAAAAAAAAAAGAGAAAAATGAAAACACATTACTAATTAGGATATCAAATCTACTCCCCTTCCTTTGGATTATACGGGTTACCGATGTTTTGTTGATGGCTCTTGGAAAGAGACAGACGCATTTGCAGGCGCAGGATGGGTTTGTACTTCTTCTCAGGGTGTGTCACCTATCGGCGCTACTAACTACCGGCGTAGTCTATCTCCGTTACATGCTGAGGTTGAAGCTTTCATCTGGGCAATGCGGTGTATGATTGGCCATGACTTCCGGGACGTGGCTTTCTTTACAGACAGTTCGAATTTGGTGAAGATGGTGTCTTCTCCACATGACTGGCCGGCCTTTGCAACCTACTTGAAGGGAATCAAGCTGGATCGAGAGGAGTTTTCTTCTTTCTCTTTATCTTATATTTTTCGAAATGCTAATGTTAGAGCGGACTCTTTGGCACGTCAAGCGCGCCTATCTCCGCTTCATGTTTTGTTTGTAAACAATTTTCCCCCAAATTGGCTCATTTGAGCTGATTTCTTTTCTGTTGACAAAAAAAAAAAAAAAAAAATTAGGATGTCGAATCTATAACTATGAGTTTGCTTACTTATAGCTTTAGTGTCTCTCTCTCGCTTTCTATTTCTCATCTCTCTTATTTTCTCGGTAAGGAAACAAAACCCTAACGATGACGATGACGATGAAAAGAGGAGGAACAAAGAGAAAGATTGAGATTAAGAAACGCGACACTAAACAACAACGCTCGGTGGCTTGCAGCAAACGCCGTCAAACTCTCTTCTCCAAAGCCGCTGATCTCTGCCTTCTCTCCGGGGCCAACATCGCCGTCTTCGTAACCTCTCCGGCAGAGAACAACGACGTTGTCTACTCCTTCTCCGGCTACTCTCCTGCCTCTGAAATTGCTGATTGCTACCTCAACGGCAAGCCTCCGACGACTTCTATTAACCCCCAAACCAAGCTAGGGTTTTGGTGGGAAGACCCTGATCTCTACCGTAATTGCGACGATATCTCTGAGTTAAACGTGATCGAGGATCGTATGATGAGAACGAGGAAGCATCTGATGGATTGCCTTGAGAAGAAAGAAAAATCACAATTTGTTTCCAATTCTGATCATCAAAACCCTAGCTCCTCTTCTCTCGACGAAAACCCAAAGTCCTCGACTCCATCTTCATGTGATGAAATTGCTTCTTTTGAACAGAACTCTACTTTATCCTCCTTCGAGAAGATCTGTGGCGAGCCTTCATCACAAGCTACTTGTTACTATGACCAAAACCATACCTTCGCTTTTGAAGATCTCTACCGCGACGATGATGGATTTGTTGAATCTTTATGGGAAACAGAGAAACAGAGGAGTGACATAATGAGTATATTCCAAGAACCAGTCCTTTAAGCATCATCCTTTTTAATTAGGTTTTAATCTTTCTTTTAAACTCTAACTTGATCTGTTCATTACGTAATTACCTTGTTATTATTCTGTGTTTAACGATCTTGGAGATTCATGTTGTTTATTTGTTTTCAATTCAATATTGCAATATTATAATAAAAAAATGTCTATTGTTTGTCTAGTCGAATTTGGAAAGTTGTGTTCTGTTCTGTGTCAGTAAATTTGGTTTTTGTGAATCACACAGTTTTCACTTTTTAAAATTTCAATCTCGAACCTTTGAGAAACTAGTACAGTAATACTGGTTAGATTCAGAATAGTAGTGCTTTCTTCTCTTGCCAATCTTGTTTTAAAAAATGTTTGCTATTTTACGGTTGGATGCAATTTACAGTAGTCAGTAGTTAGGGAAGAATCTTAAAGCTGTCTTTTTTTGATTCTCCAAATCCAATTGAGGGTTTAGAGTTATAAAATATCGCAACATTACAGTTTCAAAACTTCTTTGTATGTTGTGTAGTAGATTCATGTATGAAAGGAGGTTGGAACATTGGTCGGAGTGATCGTTAGAGACTCAGATTCGATCATCAGAGACTTCAATGGATGTCCCTTCATCGAATTATCATCCATTGATTCAAACCCTGAGTAAATTTCTTAGCTTCTACGAATTTATTTTTGTTTCTTTCCTTCGATTTTTTGTGATTTTTTTATCTGCTTGGATGTTTGAATTTTATTCGATTGTTTTGTCTGAATCAGGGACAAAACTTGTCTAGTGCTTGTGGCAACTGGGAGTTTCAATCCTCCTTCTTTTATGCATTTACACATCTTTGGTGAGTTATCATTGCTTTGATTTTATGCCTTGTTGATTCTGTGATTGTGTTAGCTTTTTATATTTTTGGTTTAAGGATATGAAAAGAAAGAAGAGCACAGCTTTAAAGGTTTTTGGATGTTCATCATGTTAAACCAAATTGTTGATGCTGCCACTGTTTGTTCTTCTCATGAGGAGGGCTGACATGTCAGAGTTGGTGGTGTCAGAGTCGGAGACTGCCGCTTCCTTCCAATCTTTTTTTCGAGGCAAATAAGAAGCTGCATGAGGGAGATGAGTTAGCTGCGGTTGATTCGCATGAAATGAAATGGTGTGGACGGAACTGCTTGTACCTCCCAAGTCCGAGCCAAAGAGGCAAAGGTGTTTTCAAATTGCATAGTACAATGTATGTGGGAGAAAGACCTTGATTTAGTTCCCCCTGCCTTTCAATCTTTTAACTCTGTTTCATTTTTTCTTTAAATCTTAAAACATATCTTTAATGTATGGATGTGAGTAAATATATGATTTTGTCTATGGTTTGTTATATAACCACCACCGATACTATACTACTCTGCAATGTATTATACGAAGAATCGTGTTTCCATCACTACCAATCACATCAATTGTATTGAGTTTTGAAACTTATCTAACAAATCATATTCTACAAACCAATTTGTTAATGCCCGCCCAAACCTAAACTTTTGTCTCAACCATGACAGATTTGCCAGAGCCTATCACTGGAATTTCTCTATACCCACCTGATATTTGACTCCACAAAGTGTACCTTTTTCTCTTTACCAGGCTTAATATGAGAAACTGCAATAGCATCACTCGAACTAAATTTCTTTCAGCTAATTGCAAGGTTGTTTTGGTCAAACAATGCAAGACAAGACGAGATATCATCAGTCCATGTTTCAAACAGGACAGCAAGCGTCTACGTCATCTGTATTGTAGTCAACATCCATAAAGAATGAAGTCATCTCATGGACCTTCTCATATATCTTTCCAGAGAGTCTGTGAGACGTATCATCCTTCATGAATCTATGAACTTCCCCTTGTAATTCTATCTGGCTATACCCGGGATCTTTTTTAACTCCTGCATTCTCCATTCTCCGTCTAACCACTGAGGCAGCATCCAGGAATCCACAACTCGCATATCCATTGGCAAACACCACGTAGTTTCCCCCATTTGTTGGATCCAACTCCAGAAACTTTGTAGCTGCGACTTCTAGCAGTTTCACATTCCCGTGAATCCTGCAAGCCCCAAGTAAGGAACCCCATACGGGAGCGTGCTCCTTGCAAGGTGACTTCATAACAAATTCGTACGCTTCTTGTATCCTACCAGCACGCCCTAACGTATCAACCATAGCTGCATAGTGTTGTCCCTCAGGTTCAATTCCGTAATCTCTCTTCATAGAATTGAAATGCTCCCAAGCTTTATCAACAAGACCTCCATGGTTACACGCAGTGAGAACCACCAAAAAAGTAACAGGATTTGGTCTACAACCTTCTTCCTTCATCTTATCAAAGCATTTTAACACTTCTGAGACTTTTCCATGATATCCACACCCAGACATCAATGAAGTCCATGTAACAACGTTTCTGGTGGACAACTGATCAAATAGTTTGTGGCCATCAGAGAAACTGCTGCATTTGAAGTACATATCAACAAGGGCACTATCGACTATAATGTTGGACTTGATATGGCACTTAATCATCACAGCGTGGGCTCTCATTCCGTGTTCCAGGGATGCTAACGCAGAACAAGCTCTAAACACTGAAGCAAATGTATACTGGTCCGGAACTATTCTGTTCTGTCTCATATCATAGTAAATAAAAAGCCCAGCTTGTTCCATACCCTTTTGCACATACCCAGATATCATGGCGTTCCAAGGAATCAAATCCTCCTTACATAGCAAACAACGAAAGAGAATCCCAGCAGTTTGAAGATCCCCAGATAAGGCATAAAGTATCAATAACTTGACTTTCAAATACTCATTGGGAGCAAATCCTACAACAACCATCTGAGCATGTATCCTTTTCCCTTTACCATATTCCTTCCTTTGTTTACATTCCTGCAACAACACAGCGTAAGTCTCAGGCTGGACTTGCAACCACCCGCTACGCCACAATAACCCAACAGCTTCTTTCAATCTCCCAGTAACACAAAGACCCTTTAGTGTCTTATCCAGCTTCTCTTTCTTTCTTTGATTGTCCACCTGAAAGCTAGAAACATGTTGCAGGTCAGGTCAAGAACCAAAATTTGATCGATCAATCAACGTAAAGCTTCAGACTTTAAACAACTTCATAAGAAATGATCAAAGCGTGATTGGACCAATTCAAGCAGAAGTATATAACATGGCTCAGCATTCATAACGACAAAAGAAGTAAGAGTTGTAAGCTTCAGACCTGCTAATACTCCTCTCTGCCAGCATCCGGCGTAGGATCGTGGTCGCGTTGCCGGAAAACATAGGACCACAAGCCAAAGACTGAGACACCTCCGTTTGAAACTCCCGAGTGTAAACAACTCGCGTGGCCAGCCTGTTCAGCGTGAAGCAGATAGACCAAGAGTTGGATTGGTGAGAAAGAGAAGACGATATTAGTGGCGTTCTCATCCAGAAAACAATGAACATTCCCATCAACGGAGAAATTGATTGTTGTGCCTTGTTCCAATTAAATTTCTTGATTTAAGGGTTCAAGCGCATTTCACATTTTCCTCGTTCTGCAACAAAACACGCAAAACACAATATCTCTCCCGTCAGCTTCAACAGTAAAAAGACAATCACAGAGAGGAAGATAGTATGAGACTATGGTAACTACTGAAAGTTTTCAAAAGCCACAAAATTTGAAGCGAAGCTCATTGTCCCAGCAATATAAGCAATGAACACAGATTCAAACAAATTCGAAATTCAATTAACTCAGCAGAGACTGCTAACTACATAGATTAAGTTTCTTAAAATTCAAATCAATTTCAACAGAAATTGGCAATTACAAAAGAGAAATCCACAAAAAAAAAAAAAAAAAAAAAAAAAAAAAAAAAAAAAACATATCGGAAGAATGAATTGTGAGTGAATGAAGAAAGAGACCTCTGAGTAGGGTCTTCGTTCCCTCGAGAGCGACCCATTGATGATGCTCAAGTTTGGGAATTAAGCCGAAAACCCAAAAGGATTGAAGAACCCTAACTTAATAATTCCTGCAACATCCAAGACAAGATCGAATTGTGTTCGGTAGACCAATTTTTTAAACGGGGGGGTGATAACTAAATCCATTTACTTTTATGGGGTTTGGTTTGCAAGAAAAGGAAAAAATTGCAGTTGAAAACGAAAGGAAAAAGGAAATGTTGTCCTTAGTATTTAAATACGATTTAACTCACATTCACACGTTTTCTTCCTCCTCATTTCTTTTGTTTTTTCGTCAATTTCAGACAACGTTTACTATATACAGTACAGATCTAAAGTGAATCAAAGTTCAAGGTTTTGTCTTCTCTTTCATCTCTCTTTAGCTCGGGCAATTAGAGATAAGTCTTTCGTTAAAAGGGATTTGCTTTCATATCAGCAAACCCCTAAATCGGTGTCCCCAGCAAGAAACACGTGATCCTTCCCCACATCTCCTATCCCCCCCCCCCTTTTGTAAGCGGCGATTTCAACCCAATTGATACGTTTTAATTCGTTTTGATTCTATACCCTAAATTTGTTTGGGGAGTAATCCATTTCAATGAACGTTTCAGGAGAAATGGGTCAAAAGTTTTGGGAGAATCTGGAAGATCGGGCGATGGTGGAATCCACCATAGGCTCCGAAGCTTGTGACTTTTTCATCTCATCTGCTTCAGCTTCCAACACTGCCTTGACCAAGCTAGTCTCCCCGCCGAGCGATTCCAATCTCCAGCAAGGGTTACGTCACGTTGTTGAAGGCTCTGATTGGGACTATGCGCTTTTCTGGCTAGCTTCCAACGTTAATAGCTCCGACGGTTGTGTCTTGATCTGGGGAGATGGTCATTGCCGTGTCAAAAAGGGGGTTTCATCAGGTGAGGACTATTCTCAGCATGATGAGACCAAAAGGCGTGTGCTACGCAAGCTTCACTTGTCCTTTGTTGGTTCGGATGAGGATCATCGTTTGGCCAAGTCAGGGGGGGCTCTTACTGATCTCGACATGTTTTATCTGGCTTCTATGTACTTTTCCTTTAGGTGTGACTCCAACAAGTACGGTCCTGCTGGAACCTATGTCTCTGGGAAGCCTCTCTGGGCTGCAGATTTGCCTAGCTGTTTGAGTTATTATAGGGTTAGGTCTTTCTTGGCTAGATCTGCTGGGTTTCAGACGGTCTTGTCTGTACCTGTGAACTGCGGAGTTGTTGAGCTTGGTTCTTTGAGAAACATTCCAGAAGATAAGAGTGTGATTGAGATGGTGAAATCAGTCTTTGGTGGTTCTGACTTTGTTCAGGCTAAAGAAGCTCCCAAAATCTTTGGTCGACAGTTGAGCCTTGGTGGATCGAAACCACGGTCTATGAGTATTAATTTCTCTCCCAAGACAGAGGATGACACTGGCTTTTCCTTGGAATCGTTTGAGGTACAAGCAATCGGAGGTTCCAATCAAGTGTACCCTTATGAACAAGGGAAAGATGAGACACTGTACCTAACTGACGAGCAAAAGCCGAGGAAGAGAGGGAGAAAACCTGCAAACGGAAGAGAAGAGGCTCTAAACCATGTGGAAGCAGAACGGCAGAGGAGGGAGAAGCTAAACCAGAGATTCTACGCATTGAGAGCTGTGGTGCCTAACATCTCCAAGATGGATAAGGCTTCGCTCCTTGCGGACGCAATTACGTACATCACGGATATGCAGAAGAAAATCAGGGTATACGAAACAGAGCAGCAGATTATGAAGAGGAGGGAGAGTAATCAGATAACTCCAGCAGAGGTTGATTATCAACAGAGGCACGATGACGCAGTGGTGAGGCTAAGCTGTCCCTTGGAAACTCATCCTGTTTCAAAGGTGATTCAAACATTGAGGGAGAATGAAGTTACGCCTCATGATTCCAATGTGGCTGTCACAGAGGAGGGTGTGGTTCACACATTCACTCTCCGTCCTCAGGGTGGCTGCACCGCTGAGCAATTGAAGGACAGGCTCCTTGCCTCTCTCGCGCAGTAACTGCTATGTGATAAGAGTAAAAGTGTTGGCTTGTATCAATGTATTATTACTAGCCGATTAAAACAAACTCCTTAGTAAGACGTGTTAATTGTACTGTTTATGTAATGTTGAGATTTGTCTTTTACATACATAAAAATTTGAGCAAAAAAAAAGCTTCTTTCGTCTCCTATATCTAAAGTACACAAATATAGAAACGTCTTAGTTCCCTAGCCAGTCAAAATTTCAACACCACCTCCGGTTTGTCTACCAATTGTTGAGCTGCGCTGTAACGCTCTTCACCACCGGATGATACTGAGTGTGCAAGTATTTCTTGGCCTCGTTGGAACCAGGCTCTTTAAGCCACTCCTCGTACAATCTCTTGGCTGTTGGATTCTCGTATGGATCTGTAGTCAAAGTCTGGATCCAAAAAGGCAAGTTATTATTACCTTAGTTAAAAAATGAATTTAGACACTGCAAGGTATCATTTAAGAGACTGCAGGGTAACTTACAGTATCATTCATATAAGTAGCTTCCAGTGAGTTGATCAATTGTTTCTGAGACTGCCCTGTCTTTGGCTTAATTTGCCCACCACCATTTAGGCAACCTGTTAGATAGAGCATTGTTAATAACTCAACATATAGGATGCGTTTATCAACTAGGGTCTGCAAAGTAGAAGATGAACCTGCAGGACACGCCATAATCTCTACATAATGATAATCGCATTTGCGTGTTTTAACTCTCCGAACGATATTCTGAAGGTTCTGGAAACCGTAACACAGCGCGAATTTCAGCACTGTTTTACCTTCCAACTGCCAGAGAAAACATGAAGAACATGAGACAAAATCCAGGGATTGATGAGAGAAATATTCAAAACTGTTACGGTCTGGCTAGGAACTTACTTGAAGAGTCACTTCCCGGAAATCAGAATTTCTGAGAGTTTTAAACTCCAAAGGACCTTCAATAGTTTGTCCAAATAGTGTTTTTGCTGCATGTCTGAATATTGTTTCCGCGTAGCCAC
This sequence comes from Camelina hispida, assembly GCA_023657505.1. NCBI lineage: Eukaryota > Viridiplantae > Streptophyta > Magnoliopsida > Brassicales > Brassicaceae > Camelina > Camelina hispida. Next base: position 20,921,819 of record CP094635.1, on the reverse strand, counting down.
CTGAACTCCCAGCTACACCATAAAGATTTCCTTCCTCGGTAACATTCGTCAGCCTGATTTTGCAATGCAAATTTAAAATGTTTTACTTCACATGAATTTATAACCCTGAAGCAGAAAGGATGAAATATTATGATCCTTCTTACAATCTGTCGAGTGGAGATTCCTCCAAATCTTTAAAGTCGACTCCTTTCATCTGCAATAATCCAGGATCAGATTCACAATTTATGCGGGATTGACGCAAAATTACAATGAAAACAGGGTTTAATCTCTATCACAGTCTCACCTTTATTAAATCCAAGATTTCACCAGATGTCAGCACGGAATCAACCTCAGTCAGTTTATCATCTGCTCCATCTTCAAAGACAAAATCATCTCTCGCTGCTTCAAGCTTCTTATCGTAACAGGGCATCACAGTGACATGGTACACCTCCTTCAGTCTAGTTCCATGAAATGGTCACCCATAAATCCAAAAAATTAAGGAAACCAACCAAATGATGTGATAACCAAAGTTTCAAGAGTACAACAGTACCTGAGTCCCAACGTTTGACACAAATGGTGTTTGATCGCAGCTCCAATAGTTTGCTGAGGACTCTTAACAGAAGAGACATACGGCAGAACAAAAGAGCCAAGCTGCTTTTCAGCATAACATATCCAACCTTGACACACAGAAATTTTTGCACATTAATCTCACATAGAGAGACACATTCAAAAACATCAAACGAGTAAAGCTGCTTACCAGGACAGGCAGAGGAAAGCACAGGTAGAGAGGATTGTGAATTTTCGCCATCTTCAGAATTAGCTTGCTTGTAACGGCTCACAAACTCATTACAAGCTTCAATAAGTACCAAGTCTCTGCTGCAGCTAGTATCAAACACAGCTTTAACTCCGAGAGACTTCAAAAACGTAGTTAGCTTCTTGAAAACCTGAAGAGGAGAGATCTCATAGTGAACCGCAAGGGAAGCTCTGGACTGTGGGGAAATGGACACAATCACGTCCTTGCCTTTGGTAAGTGCAGAGAGAAACTCGTCTAAGCTTTGCTTCTCAAGCATAACAGTCTCAGCCGATGTGATGCATCCACTGTATCATCATCACATATGAGAAACCATTACACTCTATAAAAGCCTCTAGACTAACTCAGAATCAGTAAGTGAGTAGAACTGACCTGCAAGCCAAACAATCCTTGAGAGAAATTTTGACCGGTTCAAACTTCTCCTGTTTTGGAGCAATCACAACCTTCAAACACAGAATCAGCACACAGAGGGAACACTTTTATTAGCTGGTGAACATATCAATAGAGGCAGTAAGCAATATAAAGCTGAGAATGAAAGAGACCCAAGAAGCAAGAAAACGAAAGAAAGTATGGAAGTGGAACTTTCGGACCTGGGGTCGATCAGTCTTCTTAATAATGGGTTTTGTACCCTTGAGAGATATAACACAAGCTTGAGACGGAGCAATGAAATCGTTGAGATCTCCGAGCCTCAAGGTCGGCGAGAACTTCTCCGACATATCGCTTTCTATTCAGAACTTACAATTCCTAAACTTTGGAGGCGAAGCAGAACCAAAAACAAAGGGGCGACGGTTAAAGATTGGTATCAGAGAAGCTGTGGCTATCGGAAAATAAGAACGGCGTCAAAAAGGTGCTTTCTTCCTTTTTTGGTTCGATCAAAACGACGAACAAAGGAGATGAACTCAAACCTTAAAAGGGGTTGAATAGTCAAAAACGTAAATAGCAATAACGGGCCTCCTAATAATCTTAATTGTGTAAAAGGGCCTAAATATAATTAAAGTTGCAATATAGGTCGGTGTACTGGTGTAGTGTAAAAGAGAAGAAAACAAAACACAACGAGGTGGTGCTTTGCTCAATAAGTCAATAATAACCCTAAGACATGGATTTGTTCTTTCCCTACACATAACCAAGAGAAGCAGTACATTCTTTACCATAAAGAGGTTACAAAGCAAAGCTCATAGTCTTGTTTTTTTATCACAGGGCACAAAGAACATATCAGTTTTACATATCATTTGTCACATAGAAAGATCATCGTTCATCAAGAAGAAGAAGAAAAACAAGAGCCTACACTACTAAACACAATGCGCATTTCCCTTCACCACGGCGAGGTTCTGCGGTCCTTGGTCGCACCGTACAAGCGGAAAAGACTAAAAGCAGAGATGCAAGAGACGAAAACCATAGCAATAGAGGCAAACAAGGCGCTGGAGACTCCTATAGCCATTCGGTTACAGAACTTGCCATACATATTGCACACTTTTATCCATTGCAAGTCTTCCTCTCCTTCCCTTGCAATCATCCCAGACTCTGCTGTTGCTGCTATTGCCGCCACACTCAAGTACGCCATCGCCTGCTCATTCCACAACCACAAATCACATCATAAACATTTGCTGCCAACTACACTCTTAAATGCCTCAACAAAAACTTCGTCTCCTAGATTCAATTTTCGAATTGCAAACAAAAGCAAAGGCAACATTTTCATACCTAAATAAGTTAATTCAATTCTAATATCCAACCAAACCAAATTAAATGCTTGGAGAGACTTTTCAACATAGTACCTTACTTTTCCTCTAAGATCTCAAAATGACAAAGCCAAAAGCCACAAATCTCACAACTCAAAACACTAATTTAGGCAACAAAATGTTGGGATAAAGAGAAACACAAAACTAAACAAAACTCACCTGATCACCAGAGAATATAGTCCAAGCAAGAGGCTTGCTGAACAAAACAGTTCCTTTCATAGTACCCACCACGCAACGAACTGATTGCAACAAAGAATAAACCGCAGTTATCCCATTAGCCACCACCAAGAACCTGCATCCCAAACAAGAACCACACAAAAAAAAAGTTGCGCAATTTGTCATCTTCCTCAAGTCAAATGGTGTTGGATAATTAGTAAAATTCTGAAATGGGTTCTCGAGGAGCTTACACAACCGACTTCATATCAGAGTACTTGGCCTTCTTCTTGATAGTGAAGATAAGCTTGACCTCAGAGTCTGTGACAATCAAGATAAGCGCAAGAAGGGAGAGGACACTGATGGAGATCCGTAAGAGCAGCTCCGTTAGCCTCAGTCTTCGATCAATAAGCTTCATCTTGCTTCCGTGGACTGATTCTGAACCCCCAACAAGTAAGTACGCTTAAAATCCGATTTTGGACAAGACAGGAAGACAGCTTCCGTAGAGAGAAGTAGTGTGATTAGTCAGTCAGTCGGCTTAAGGACTTAAATAGAGAGAAGCTTCATTGCTTTAACTTCACCCATCGCTTGGGTTGGGGTCCCTTATTCCTTTACTGAAAAAAATATCACCAAAATTGAGTGTGTGTTAACCCATAACTTTGCTACTTGTTCTTGTGTAAATTAAACTTTTGTTCAAAAAAAAAAAAAAAAAAAAAAGTTCTTGTGTAAATTAAACCTAGACAATTTTTATTTTTATTTTTTTTGAATTATTATTGAAATAAAAAACGATATCCACAACAATTCAGTGAAAAAGAAAAAGAAATATTCCCAAATATCAATCAATATAAGAAAAGTCTTGATCCACATACACATTATGTAATCAATTTACTACAGTCAGTGTTCATTTTACCCTGTTGTGTATCCTTTTGATAAATATATAGAAATTGTTTCTTTTTCTTTTGAAAATACATGAGAAAATAAAATTTATGTTGATTTGTTGGGGTCAGAAACAACAATTATGAATAAGAGATTATAAAATATGATATGGGCAGACTTTCGGTAGAAACCGACTAGAACAGTGAAGAGCAGTGAAGAACAACGAACTGGATTTCTTGTATTGAGTTGATGATTCGTATTGCTCAAAATTACATGTGCCGAACATTTTACAAAAGCTGATTATTTAAACTAAATCCTTAACGAGATTCCTTCGAAATCTCCTCCCGCAATCTCGCTCCCGATCCTAACAACGAAACCCCGACCTCCTCTCTAGTTGACTCCGTCCTCCAGTCCGAGCTCTCTTTATGGGCCTTTGTCAGGCCCAATTGCCGGGTTGACATCTGCGCCTTAGTGGACTTATTGGTTGGGCCCTTAATCCGCGAAACCCAACACTAACAATTATACTAGAATTTTGTGAAGTGTTTTTAGTTAATGTAATCATTTTCTTCAAAATTGAAAAAGATTTTTACTATATATCATCACCATTATAAAACTATATATCATTTTTACAAAAGGTTGTACTAGAGTTTTAGTGAAGTGTCTTTAATTAGTTGTTGTAATCATTTTCTTCAAGAATGAAAAAGATGTTTCCTAGCATCACCATCTTGATAATTCCATTTTTTTACTTTTTCACTTCTAGAAAGAAAAAAAGTAGAATGAGTTCACTTGATAGTTCATATTGAATATATATATATATATATGTACTTTTTACTACATGATATCCACGATGTTTTCTAGTAAAAACTTTTTTACCTATACAATGATCTCATTTTGTCGTGACTTGTTGTTCAGAAAGTACCGAATTGTGATATGATATTGAATTGCACGGAAACATACATAGTTCCTAAATCTGCCAAGTGGTAGAAAAGTTCTTGCAGACGTTAAATACGTATTATGAAGATGCATTCAATTGAAAATGTGGGTTCTCTCATCAGTCATTACAACCCCAAAACACACATTTGTCTAACATCCCCCTCCTCCCATAAAGATGAAAGTGAAATATCACAATGAAGCTTTAGGATTACAATTACGATGCTCCATATTTTGTCTTTTAATGTTCTAGGAAAGTGGAGATAACAAAAAAAAAATGAAAAGAAGATTTGATATCCCGAGAGGGATTTTTGAATTATTAAGATGGGACTTTGGATACCCACACACACATACACACATACACATACACACTATTTAATGAACCTGGTGTTTTCCTCCTCCTTATTTCTCCTCCTTATTTATTGCACTTCCCATCTCCCAATTTGGGCATTAAACCTAACCCTTTTTTTTAGTTCTGTCTTACTAGTATTAAACTCTCACTTAAGCCAAATCTAATCAAGTTTCTTTGTTTTAGAAAGACAAGTGTGGATGATGCGACACGTGCACGTTCCTTTCCTATCAAACAACATAGTATGATTTAAGTTGTTTTCTTTAAATTAATTAAGAAAATCCCCGCTAGTGCATGAGGGTGTGAAGGTGGGTGGAAGTGGATATTATAATGATGCCCTACAATTAATTGCTAAGATTCTCCCATTAATCTAGTGCCTTCACCAAGCTACCCACTTTTTTATAAGTGTTTTATTCATCCTTTTTTTGTGTTTCTTCCATTTTCGGTGATATAATGCAACATCTTTATGAACCACATGCATAACAGCATGTGTTAGATAAGTACACGCGTCTTTTGAATATGGTTATACAAAATTCGGTGTTAAAAGATAAAATTGACAACACGAATGGGGGAGTGGTGACAATGTGCTGTGACTGTGATGATAATGAATAGTTTAGTTCTCACATTAGGGACTATATTCTATATAGGACTCCTTCAAGAGTAACAATCTTAATTCTTACCCAACTCTAGAAGGTTAAAAACCTAACCACTTTGTTATATGTGTAACAAACCAAATTTGAGAATAAGATTCATATAATATTTATACAAAAAAAATTTCAGGGTAGATCATAGATGAGGAAAAAAAGGCACAATGCTGCCACAAGTCAAGTGTCTCCTAAAACGCTATAACTTTAAACTCAAACCATTAATCTCCACTCTCTTCAGGGATGTGATTTAGAACTCCACGAACCTACACACATACTTGCTCACTCTGGTTGAGAGTATCAGCCACGGTATGATCCCAACCTGCATATTTCACCCAACAAATTACGCTATCATTCACACAAGCCCAAAGAAATTGGACTGAGAAGAAGGTACATACCAACACATGGCCTGTTAAGTGACCTCCTGTTCCCCAAGATAACAAAGTCCCTGTGAAGCACACCACATTCAGTTTTTAAAACCTATATGTTATATCAAAGAAAACTTTAAAACGGTAAAAGTAACTACTCACCAAACGGTTGAACAAGTTGCTTAGCTATAATGGCAATCGGAGTCCTCCAGAACCAAAGTACCAGGATTAGGTATATCACAACCTAGAGACAAAGTTCTTAGCACAACTCAAATATGAAGAAAACGAGAAGCTTAAACACACCACTCAAGTTACCTTTGAAGCAAGCAGAACCTTTCCATATAGATCGTATGAGAGATTAATTTCTTTGTTATGCTGTTCCATATCTATATTTCGAAAACGAGGCATTAATAGGTATACACACCTATACTAGACCACGATGATCCAATAAGGTATAGCTGCTACCAGATCATTTTCATTTCCAAAGCTAACTAACTAACTGTTGCATCATATATTTCTAAAATATCGTAAACTCTACGCTCACTAAGCAATCAATAACAATGTAGAGCTAGCTAATATGAATGCATACTCACATTGTGCAAGTTCTTTCTCTTTAGTAGCTGCAGACCTCCTAAGTTTTGCTGCTTGAGCAAAAGTGGCTGGCCTGCAATTGAGAACCATAGATAATAAACTCTCTAGTTTGTTTCAATCACTGCACCTTCCTTAACTCTAATCAGCAGAACAAAAAAAACAAAAATGCCACAAATTTGAAAACAAACAACTTACTGAGACAATGCACTAGCCTCTTTCAAAAGCTGTTTAATTTCAGACCGCAGCTCTGATTCCCTCGTGTTCTTCGACCCTTTCTGATAAAAAAATTTCAAAAGACGTGGAATCAAAATTGGATTGTTCGGGTGGATAATAAAAACGCCTAAAAAGGTTTAATTTTTTTTGTTACCTTCTTCAATTGGTCAAGCCACTTAGATAGCAACTGGAAGACAACGACGACGAAGAAGGTCAGAGGAGCAGCCAAAAAGCCGCGATCTTCTATCATTAGCTTCTCTCCTTCCATTAACCCTTCTTCTTATCAAATTCTAGCAATCCGCAATCGAACAAATTCAAAAGTTAGTACCATTCAAATCCGCAAAACAGAAAGCCCTAATTCGATCCGTCATGTTCTAGACAAAGAGATCATCTAAATCTATGGAGGAACAAAAAAAGGTTCGAGTGAAGATAGAACGAGATTCTCACGAATATGATCGGAACTTACAGTTTCCGTCGTAGATTCTCAGAAATTTTCAATCCTGCTTCAAACGGAGGTTAACGTCTAAAATTTGGAGAAACTTTTGGAATTTTTTAGATTGGGGGTGCCTGAAACTCAAAAGAGGAGGAGGAGGGTCTAGATTTTAAAATTAAAAAGTTTCGACTCATTTCATAAAATAAACAAAACTCAAGACCTTTTAGAGCAAACAACGATAACTAAGGAGTTTTATTCAAAATTTTCAACAGGCTTTATTGGGCTAATCGGGCCCATTATGTTAAAACTTAAACCGCTGGTTAACTTTATTTTAAAATACAATTAAGCTTGAGTACATGTGAAAAGAAACAATCACTAAGCTACAAGTATAATCCAACGGTTAACAAACAAGGTGAGTAACCAAATTTAGAATAAACAGGATAAAAATAGACATGAATAAATCACAACATGGAATGGAGGAGGGTAAAAAGAGATAAGAAAAAAGGGTGAAAATATAACAAAAACATAATAATTGTATTCTTTTTACGTAGGAGTGGTTGTAATGGTTTTACCAGAACTGGCACGCTTTGTCTCTAATCTCTCTTCAACTAATCTAAAGACGTTTTATGTTTTGTCTCATCCGATCCCCTCCCTCCCACTTAATTATAATTATCTTAAAAACCATCTATCTAATTGGGTTTACCACCAAATCAGAGCATTATCATCGATAACTTCGCAGATACCGAAGCTGTGGAAAAAAAAAAAAAGGAAGAAGGCACAATGTAAATCCAAATCCTAAACGTCGTAGCATCTTCAGCTTTGGTGTATGCATGCCATTATATTCCAATTACTTGACGACAAACTTTTGCTCCCACCACTTTTGATGTGCCTTTCAAACTTTGTATCCCCATTGTCTTCTTCCTCTTTTTTTCAACCCGCTCCGTTTTGTAGGTATACTGTCTCGCTTTCTTTCTTTCTTTTTCCTTAGCTAGAGTCTAGAGATCGTAACAACAATACATATTTACCAGTTTGATGTAATATCAAAATAAAGATTAGTGATATATCATTATGTTATGTATTATTGACATGATATTATGTGAGATAAGTTTTGTACCTTGTGGACCAACTAATTAATGTGGGTTTTGAAATCCAACTAGGAAGTGAGATTCAAAACGTACACGTGTGTTAGAGGTGGATTATAAAATTTTACATTATATGGGTGTTAGAATTATGATATATGGAAATATATATGTTGAGACTTCATATCAAACATAACTAACATCCATTATATAAGATTATCACAATCGATCAAATATAAGTTTGCCTCGGCTCTGCGCATATGATACATATATTGGTCATATATATTAGACAAATTTATATTTTAATTTGGTAAATTATTTTTTTCCCTAAATAAGTGAATACATATGGTAATGTTACATGCATGGATGATTTCATTATGGGAAGGGAGCTTTAGAGTAGCATTTCGATTGGAGAGAAAGTGAGGAGATCGAGAGAGAATGTCTTGTGTGAAAACGAGTGGTCTTTTTCACAATTGTTTTATCAGTCAAACAAAACACAAAACACATCTCATATATATGCTGATGATATAATTATTCCCTACTCTTGAACTCCTTTTGTCATTTTATCAATACATAGGCCCACTTTTAGATATACTTTTTCCTCCTCGCCAAATCATAAGAAGTTAAAACTTATAAAGTGGATCAACTAATTTATAGAAACCATTAACAACTTTTGACACTCTTCTTTAAAGTGTGTTTCATTTTAAATTGAATGCCAATAATATTAACTTTAAATTCCACCGAGAGAAGATTTGATGTGGAGACAAAGAAGTGGCTCCATTTCACCATCTCCCAAGCCACCAAAATCTCTCCTAAACCCTTTTGTCATTCCATTTTCTTATTCACGTTTTTCTCTCAAGGAATATTAAAACCTCGATCATTTTGAGTTTCTCTTGAACATAGAAAATACGAATACTGTATTCAAAATTTTGATAAAGAAAAAGAAAGAAGAATATATACGAGTGTAAACATAGATTAGTCTTCTACATACATAATGGTTAGAAATGTCGTCCTTACATCATAATATACGCACGCAAGGTTTTTGTGTTAAAATTGACAATTTATTTATTGAAAACTTTGTTATGCATACAATCAAATCAAAGAAGACATTAACAAGACAATCCCCTATATAATACTCTATATATATTTCGTGGGAAAATAATAAAGTTTCCGTTTGAAATAAAAAGAGCCCGTAGAGGGAGGTAAGTGGGGTGCATGAAAAAAGGGGTTTATATATCTTCAAAATATAATCATCCAAACAAACCAATCCATGTGCATCCCTTCAAACATTCTTCTTGTCATTTTCCTCCCAACCATTTTCTACTTTGGCCAACTTTTTTTCTTTTGTTACTTAGAAAGAAAAGAAAAATAGAAATGCAAATCTCCACTCACACATTATACATTCTCTTTTTACAATCCTTAGATTGTCCCTTTTGCCTTCTTCCTCTTGTTCTCTTCCCACTTTACTCCTGATTCTCTTCCTTTCGGAATTTCATCGAACTACTCAACAACCCTATTTACTTTTATTTTATTATACAATATTCTCATGCAGATTAAATAATCAGAAATATAGACCTTTTTCCTCCGTATATAAATAGGCACAACACACGTAAACATGGCCCCAAACCCTATAGTAAACACTCTCAACGACTCATATCATTATACCACTAGTATTATACTTGTACGTCATGAGTTCAATGGTAAGAGACCGAAAAGAACAAATGGTGATCCAGTCTTCCATCGTCTTGCTTCAAGAAAGATTCCGACAACTTCAGAGAGCACGGGAGTTAAGAGCTGAGCGAGAGCTCCTTAACCCTAAACCTAACCACCAAGACAACATCTTGCAATATTACAGCGAACCCACGAGCTTTGGTTTCTTCCAGTTTCTACCTCTAAACTCTCAAACATCCTCGTCACAGCAGCTTCTCTCCCTCTCCTTATGTCCACACTCCACCTCTGAATCCATTGAAAAGCCAAGCTTTTGTCATCAGTGGCCAACTAAAGACGATAAGAAGATTGGTGGGTTTGATCGATACGACGATGTTGACACGTCTCTCCATCTCTAAAACTTGTTCCGATCGGATCCATCTTTTTCCTTTCCTTTTAGTTTATAAATATGTATGTATAACCTTTTTTTTTGGTCGGTATGATCCTTTAAAGAGTCATGTAGGTGGTGGTGATATGTATGGTTAAAATGGCAATCATATATATATATATTGATTATTTCGAAGTTAATGATTATGTTATGTTTTATATTTGATTATTTCGAGTTAATGATAACGATCTACTCATTGAGTTTGGTTTTTTTTTTGTTGTTGATGGTTATCATTCCTCAAGTCTCTTCTTATACTTTTCCATATGTAAAGTTTGATCAGCATTCCTATTTCCTCTATATGTTTATATATACAGTAACTTCTCCACAACCAAAACCCAAGAGTAAGATTGATAAAGCCATAAAGGTGTCTTGCATGGAAACACACACATACACATATCTATATATATATATGCTAAAATTACTAAGATGAACAAAGAAAAAAGACCTAACTTTGTTTATACAACATTTGACTCTGTCAAACTGGCCGATGGACGGTGGTGATATGTAGTCTCTCTAAAGGCACGGTTATAAATATATATTCATATATACCCTTAATTATTATAACTTAACTTCACCAAAAAAGGTATGGTAAATAATGTCCTGAGGAGTTAAGGAGACAGACTTGAAATTCGACTTCAGTTGGGCTCCGCTTTCGCATGTTGAAACCCTGATTTTTGCAGCTTTGCTTTTATTTATTGACGATTTTTTTTTTCATAAAGAAAGAAATTATTTCTCATTATAACGAGTCATGGCAAATCAATCAGAATTCAAAACCTAGCTACTTGCATCGTATTCGATACAGTATTCTTATATATGTCAGTAATAATTGAGATAAAGAGAGATGGAAACTAAAGTGTCGACAATATTCAATCATTAATTTTAAGAGAATACAAGTTAAAGTTACTATTACTTATTACTATTAGTTCAAAGTTGATCTTAAGTTATATAGTTAAACTACATGGTTGCCCATGGAATGTGTGGATGATGTACTTACATTCATTTTCTATTTATTTAAAGTCTAATATAAGGTATTAAACTTAAAACGATTTTCTATTATCATAAAAATTAAAACTGTACTATTATATATAATTAAGTATTTTTCAACTAATTTCACCGATAAGATTTTGTATTTACGTAATATCTTATATATTGTATATTGTTAAATAAAAAGAAATTAAATTAACAAAAGAATAAACAAAACTTGTGCTTAAAATAAGCAAAACATAAGTAAAATATATCGACGTATGTGTTTTATATAAGAAACAAAATAAACTCTTAGATGTCATACCATCTTTTTTGTTTTCAAATTAGCATTTTGTTAGTTCATTAAAAATGTTTTTCATATAAAAATTTAATACAAGTTTTCAAGTTTCATATGGTTTTCATCTTCATTTCAAACATCTAATACATTATATAATACTCTATTAATATAAATAAAAAATTAAAAAATATCAAAATGAATTCATATTAATACTGTAAGGACATCTTCTCAAAACATGAATTTTTTGAAGACCTTAATTTATTATATAAAATTGGTATGGAACAAACAAAAGATTTTAATCCAAAAAGATATAGTCAAACAGAACATTTAGACCTAGGTGATTCTGATTTCTCCATAAATAAAGAACACATTCAAAACATATATATATATATATATATATAAACTAGTAAAATATTTCTCCAATTTTGAAACTTTTTAGATTTTATAACAACAATGAACAAAAATAATGATTAATGAAACAATATGTTTTGTACAAAAATTTAATACAAGTTTTCAAAATTTATATGGTTCTTTTCATATTCTGTTCAAACATGTAATACATTATATAATACTACTAGATTTTAACCCGCGGTATACCGCGGGATAATTTTTTAATTATGTTATAAAAAAATGTATGTTATACTTTTATGTTTGTTTAATATATTTTGATTAATATTTAGATTATATAATTTTAGATGGATTGTATTTTTTGTGTTTAGTTTCGGTTAGAATTAGCGTAATATCTCTTATTAACTCGTTTGATATCAGACTAAATTATTTTGTGTATTTTTTTGGACAAATCCGTAAAAAATTATGTAATGATATTTATGTAAACTCTAACCCGCTCCATAACATAATCCGCATGAATTTTAAAATTTTTAGCAAGTTGAAAGTATTTAGAAATATTTAAATTATAGATACTAATTTCTTTTAGAATGAAAGTATATTTTTTGGATACTAATTTAAATATGATTATATTACAAATAATATTCTTAAATTTTGATATTTATTTAAATGGAAAATGGTTTAATTATGTAAATACTAAAAATTTGTTCCAAATTAATAATAGGGGATGTAGTATTATAGTCCGGGTCAAAAAAATTTTTTATCAAAAATATATTCAATTTACGAATATATAAAATATATTTTTATATGTTATTCTTGTGTTATTAATAATCTAAATTAAAAGAAAAATGTTAGCATTTTTTAATGTACCAATTAATACAGCTTAACCCGCTGGTATTTGTTCAAAAAAAACCCGCTAATATTATATACTTATGTTATAGGCATTATGTAAATATATTGATTATTGAAGTCTTGAAGATATGGCTAATTGTTAGTTGAGCGTATTTAGGCATTTGTTTGAATTAGTAGAGTTTAACCTGGCATTTTGACTCACAAATCAATTAATGAGACTCCGATTACCTTTTGACCCATCACCCATGAAACAAAATGTGGTTAAAGATCCGATCCACTTAAATAAACACGCGGATCTTAGTATCCTATTGAGTTTTAATTTATGACTTTTTGGAAATACAATTATATCCTATCTAATTTCAATTAAGTGTCTCCAATACAACTAATTGAATGGCAATTTGAGTAATTAGTTTAGAAAATTTGGATATTTTCTTATCTGTACTTCTCTTTTAATAGTATTAAGATATTATTATAAATAAAAGATTAAAATATGACCTGAAAACTCTATTAAGTTTTAACTAAAGAAATTACACCGCGGGTTCAAACCTAATTGTTATTCAAATACAAGTTAATTAAGACACTTGATATAATATGTTCATCTTCAAATTCGAAATATTCTTTAAATCATTAACATGAATTTCAGTGAAGAAATTATCTAATTATCTATAAAATTGGAGATATATAAAACACACACACAAATATTGCAATCAAATGACAATATTTATCAAAACTTTATCAAGTATAGAACATAAGTAATAATAACTTTAAACCATATGCAATGATTGAATAAGAAACAAAATATCTCAATTTATCTATCTACATATTGTTAGAGATCTCACATATATAATGATAATAGTTGGCGATCATATTTGTAAATTGTATAGTTGATCGATCTGATCGTTGATTTACGATGGAACGATTAAAAGGATATAAAATGGACTACATATTATAGTTGAAATTGTGATATGATTCTTGAAACAAGCCGTGATTTCAAGAATTGAAACGACAACATTATAGATTTTGAAAGAGATTTTGGATTTTGTTTTTCAAAAACTCAATTCTATACCATTCAAGATTTTAAAATTTTGGTTTTCCTAAAATTTAAGAAAACTATTTTGTTGTAGTCTTCCCATTCACGATTCTAGATTTGTAGTTGTCTTATAATTTAGGAAATCTAGTTTTTGATTTTTAAGTTAATTTTTCTCAAAAACCAAAAACTATTTTCTTGAGATTTTTCATTTAAAAAACTAATACCAAAATCTAAAACTAAAATCTAAAATCTAAAAACTAATTTAGAAAATAGCTAATGTTCTTGAATTGGGCCCATTGGGCTACTACGAGAAAGCCCAACAAAGGGTCAAAGAGAGAGTCTCTGAATGAGGTAGAAGTTCTCAGCTCTGTTGAAATGAATGAATAAAACCTAGAAATAGATTTTGGTCGGAAGAAGGAAGAAGATAGAATCAGAGATTCGTAGATTTGAGATAGATCGAAGATGAACACAGACATCACTGCCTTGGAGAAGCCACAATACCCAGTCGTTGATCGGAATCCAGCTTTTACTAAAGTCGTCGGCAATTTCAGCACCCTCGATTACCTCCGTTTCTCTACCATCACCGGCATCTCCGTCACCGTCGGCTACCTCTCTGGTCCACACATCTCTATCTCTCACTGTTGAAATTTCTGCTTTGGTGTTTGAGAATGTGCTGACTTGGTGTTTTTTTGGAGTTTTGTAGGGATTAAGCCTGGGATTAAAGGACCGTCAATGGTTACTGGAGGACTGATCGGGCTCATGGGGGGTTTCATGTATGCGTACCAGAACTCAGCTGGTAGACTCATGGGTTTTTTCCCTAATGATGGTGAGGTTGCTAGTTACCAGAAGCGTGGTGGTTTCTCTAAATGACTACTTTAGTGTTTTTTGTTTTATTTCTGGATCTGGGCTTCATTTTGGAATTTGAAAACTCTTCTTTTCTCTGCTGTTTGAGGATATAATATGTGCCTCCTCTGTTTGTTTGCTATGATGACTTATGATGATGATCAAATAAGATTTGTTGTGACAATGAAATTCTGATGAATATATGTTCTTGTGATTCTGAGTGATGTTGCAATAAAGGTTTCTTTAGTTTTGCAATCAGATTAGTAACTTGATAGCTATGGTATATGTTTTGTTAAGTATTGTGTTTGTAGATAAATGTATATACCAGTGTCAACATTCCTGATGAACTAGGAGCAACTGCATTCGAATCTCTTGAGATACCTTGTCCTGTGATGGTGATCATTGTCTGTGTAGCTTCTGGAAATTTTCCTATGACATCATGGTGAAAAGCTATATTGGGAGTACTTGTGGTTTGTGTTGAAACTATTCACTTTTTAGGATTGCTATTTGTATATTTGTAGTAATAGAACCCTTGAGGGGACTGGTGCACCCAATGGAATCAGATGTTGTAGCTTCTTTGCGTGTGGTTTGTTTGGGTTTGGTTAGTTGTTGTGTAGCTTTTGGAGAGGAAGTACCAATGGGTAGAAGTGAGAAAGTCGATCTAATTGACACTGCTCTATGTAGCCTTTCTATAGATGAAACCCTTTTTGCTGTCAGTTTGTCTTTCCATCTCCTAGTGTTCGGATTCATTACTCAGTCCCTTTTGTTTCAACGGTCGTGAACAAAAGAGTTTGTCAACAATGGATAGAGATGGACTTTGCATTGTTGACGGAATATCGATCTTCCTTGTCCTCCTAAACTTCTAATTCGTGGAATTCCTTGATGTGGCTGGCACAAGCCTTGACTGTATAAAGTGGTTGTCATGGCTACGACTTCTATCTCTAACACCTTAATGCATCCAACAACTATTATTTTGATCTGCCTCTTTATTTTGGTCTCTTGTGCATTGCTTCCATGCCTAATCATAGTTTTCCTCTTTTCACTTTCTACATATAGATGTCCAAAATGTGTTGCATATGTAAACTACTCACCATGGTCAATATGTGGAGACTTCAGCTATTATTATGTTCATATCACCTGAAAGTTTTGAACCTATTTAGCTCTTAATTCTTTAGCTTTCAGAAAATTTTTTTTTTTTTTTTTTTTTGAACAAATAGCTTTCAGAAAATTTATGCATCCAAAATCAAACAAAATGAGAACTGTTATGCAACTTGATTACAATTAATTGACTACACATCAATCGGTTCACTTTTATAAACAGTGCCAACTATCAAATTAAACAATTCCACCTTTAATTTTACTAAAATGGAATGTAACTGAAAGAAAACGTTTTCTTCTATTTTCATCTTTGACTAGGTTAGACCCGCGCTATGCCGCGGGATGTTTTATTATATATTTTTAATACATTTGATGTTAAAAATATGATTTAGTTTTCTAAAATTATAATAATCATGAAAATTATGATTTACACAATAATAAAATATAGAAATAGACTGAAATATAAAAATTAAGCCTACAATGATTTGTATTTCCATAGTATTTGTCATTATAAGCGTTTACATTTATATCGGGTAAATTTAATTGTATAATTTGGCTTAACTCTAAAGTATGTTATGGTTTTTAAAAGCTCTAGTGTATTAACAAGCCTACAACAAAAAGACAAACTTAATTAAAAGCTGTGCACATGAGTTAGACAAACTTAATTCGATATCTTTTGGAATCATGAGTTAGAGGACACATGTTCTCTTATCATTTAAGAGTCATTCTCTTTAAATACAAAATAACAATGTAATTGTAAAAGTGAGATGAAATAATATCACGAAAAGAGCTTAATTATTCTCCAAGTTTCATTTTCATGTGTTTCTACAAGCTTTCAATCAGAACCCTACACAACAATCGATCCAAGAGACAAAGACTGAGAGTAGCAACTGAACAAAACAGAGTTGATAATATACTTAAGGGATTGTCACTCGGGAAACTTTTTGTTTTTGTTTCTTATAACAAAACTGACACACTTCTTGTTGTGTTTGTGAACAAGTTTACCAATACAAAACATTGATCAATACACAAATGAATACAAAATCCATGATTCGAATGGCAAAGCATCACAAACATCAATACAACAAACGAATATTATTTTTACCAAGATCATATAAGGTGATTATCCCCTATATATTAATAGAGGAACTTTTTAGCAAAAAGCTGAGGTGTCGCATTACGAGCTCATGACACTCTTTCTTTTATTTGTCATCAGTTTTTAAAAATATTTACATTTATTTACCATTATTTTTTCAAAAATACAATAAACACCCAAAATTAAAGTTTTATATTATCTTTCTAACTTAATTATATTTTCATAAAATCTTTAAAATATTTATTAAGAACCCTTTATTCATATGATATAATGATATAAGATTGATATTATAATAACTCTCACGGGTTAACTTTTAATTATTATACAAATTTTTTATAGATATATACTACACAATCAAATTTTAAATATTTCAATTACCCATAAATCCTCTATATATTAATAGAGAAACTTTTGGCAAAAAGCTGAGGTGTCGGCATTACAGAGTGAAGACAACTATTTCCTTTATTTGTCATCAGTTTTTTTTTTAAATTACAATTATTTACCATTGTATTTTTCCAAAAATATAATTAACACCCAAAATTAAACTTTCATATTATCTTTCTAACTTAATTATATCCTTTAATTATATTTTCATAAAATCTTTAAAATGAATTTAAGAACCATGTGTTCATATGATATAATAATATAAGATGAATATTATAATAACTCTCACTGGTTAAATTTTAATTATTATACAAAATTTTTTATAGATATATACTACACAATCGAATTTTAAATATTTCAATTACCCATAAATATAATAGATTTTGTAAATAAAAATTATAATAAAAACATTAAATCATTATTTTATACCGCACATAGTGCGGGTTGTTACCTAGTGTTTCCTTTGTTGACACACTCCTAACTAAGCTTAAAGTAGCTACCTTCTAATCCAATATATCCACATTACACTCAGTGAAGAAACATGAAAATAAAAACATTATATCAAAGGCAAAATTAATAGCATATAGCAAATCATCAAACAACAACTACAACAAAACCTTCATTGAGCTATTTACTAATGAGGGTCTTAAAGAGTTTGGTCATTAGAAAGCTCATGCGAGGACATGGTCTCATCAACGCTTCTAACTACAAATGACTAAACTACCTAGCTAAATATCAACAATCGTACATGGTCAAAAGAGATTAAAATCATAAAACCAACTTAACCCAATTTGATGGATAGGCGATATCTTCATGAACAATGGCTTTTGTTCACTGATTTTGCTTACTTTAGAAAATTCTCGAAACTCTTCTTCTACTTTCACGACGAGAAGTCAGAATCGCTAAACCCTGTCTGTGAGAATCGAAAACTTTTTGAAGAAAACTACTTAAGCATACAGGGCCAGAGAGAGCTATGAATAACGCGGTGGCTTGTTCTTCTTCTTCATCGTGCTTCGTCGTTATTTCTCCACCGTTAATCAACTCTTCGTCATCACCAATCAATCAACATCTGTTTTAACGAATCACCAAATTTAGAGTTTCCGCTGCGCCACTGGAACTTGAGTTTTTTCAGCTTCTTATCATCATCCTCTGTTCCTCTTCAGTTTTATTCATGACTCTGATCCCACACGCGTTGTGTGCTACATAGAACAAAAACATATAGATTAAAGACCAGATCAAAACCGATAGTGGCAAAAAGTTTAAAGACCAGATCCGCCTAAGAACCAGGGGAGGAAACCTTCAACAAAACATTAATGTCTGGGTTCTCATGGAATGTTCGTGGGTTAAATAAGACGTCAAAACATTCCGTTATTAAAGAGTGGGTGGAGAGGAGTAATTTTCAGTTTGGATGTTTGTTGGAGACACGGGTTAAGGAAGAGAAGGCGTTGGGGCTGGGAAGGAAGTTGTTCCCAAACTGGTCGGTGTTGACAAACTATGAGCATAGTAGTAGAGGGCGCATTTGGGTGCTCTGGCGGGATAATGTGAGAGTCGATCCGCTTTTTAAAAGTGAGCAGGTCATCACTTGTTCCGTGAAGTTGGAGAATCAGGAGGAATTCTTTTGCTCTTTTGTATATGGTTTGCATACGGTGGAGGATAGGAAGGTGTTGTGGCAAGAGATTCGGGATCACTATGCTTCTCCCTTATTACGCACTAAGCCTTGGATACTATTAGGTGACTTCAATGAAACGCTGGACATGGTGGAACACTCCCGAGTGGATGATAGTCCACTGACGACAGCGGGAATGCGGGACTTTCAAGCTGTGGTCAATTCGTGTTCATTGGTGGATTTAACTGCGCATGGTCCCCTGTTTACATGGTGTAACAAACGGGATGAGGATTTGATTCTTAAGAAATTGGATAGGGTGATGGTCAATGCAGTTTGGAATAGTGTTTACTCGCAAAGTTACACTGTTTTCGCTGCCGGAGGATGTTCTGACCACCTGTATAGTCGACTTATGATTCAGGGAGATGCTAGTCCACCATCAAAACGACGACCCTTCAAATTTGTCAATGTTTTGACAGAAATGGAGGAGTTTTTGCCTTTGGTCAGAGACTACTGGAATGACACAGAGCCTTTGTATTTGTCTACTTCCACACTTTTTCGATTCTCTAAGAAGTTGAAAGCTTTAAAACCGAGACTAAGGAGTTTGGCAAAAGAGAGATTGGGGAATTTGGTCCGGAAGACACAGGAGGCTTTCCAGGTTCTGTGTCACAAGCAACAATCCAACCTGCAGAATCCATCACCACAAGCCATGGTGGAGGAACATGAGGCATATAGGCGGTGGGAATTTTTGGCGGGTTTGGAAGAGAAATATCTGAAGCAGAAGTCGAAGCTGCATTGGCTTCAGGTGGGGGATCGAAATAACAAAACATTTCATAAGGCTGCTAAAGTGAGAGAAATGCAGAATAATATCCGGGAAATTCAATGTCTAGATGGCCGTGTGGTTACAATGGGGGAGGACATTAAAGTTGAGGCTGAGAGACATTTCAAAGATTTTTTGCAGGCAATACCGCATGATTTTGAAGGTCCAACAGTGGAGGGTTTGGAGAGTTTGCTGTTGTACCGTTGTTCAAATGCTGAATCTCAAGCTCTTATTAAGGAAGTCTCAGGAGAGGAGATACAGAAAGTCTTGTTTTCTATGCCGTCTGATAAATCTCCTGGTCCGGATGGATTCACGGTAGAGTTTTATAAGGCTACATGGCCGTTACTTGGCAGGGAGTTTGTATTAGCAGTTCAGTCTTTCTTTGCGAAAGGTTTCCTCCCTAAAGGGCTTAACTCGACTATTCTTGCGCTCATTCCAAAAACCTTGGGAGCAAGGCAAATGAAGGATTATAGACCTATTTCCTGCTGTAATGTGCTATATAAGGTGATCTCTAAGGTGTTAGCCAATAGATTGAAGCGAGTTCTTCCAAACTTCATCTCTAGCAACCAGTCGGCGTATGTTCAGGATCGTTTGTTGATTGAGAATGTTCTATTAGCTACGGAACTGGTTAAGGACTACCATAAGGATTCAATCTCTAGTAGATGTGCGGTTAAGATTGACATCTCTAAGGCGTTTGATTCGGTTCAGTGGTCTCTTCTATCTAAGGCTCTCTCTGCAATGCAGTTCCCGCCTTTGTTTATTCATTGGCTAATGTTATGCATTTCTACTGCGTCTTTCTCTGTCCAAGTAAATGGGGAACTTGCTGGTTTTTTCCGCAGTTCAAGAGGGCTTCGTCAAGGGTGTTCTCTCTCACCGTATCTGTTTGTCATTTGCATGGATGTCCTCTCAAAGATGTTGGATAAAGCAGCGGGTGATCGGTTATTTGGCTATCATCCCCGTTGTCAACAGCTTGGTCTCACTCATTTGAGCTTTGCGGATGATATTATGGTGCTTACAGATGGAAAACGGAGATCAATCAGGGGGATAGTAGACGTCTTTGAGGACTTTGCTAAGGTCTCAGGACTTAAGATCAGTATGGAGAAGTCCACAATTTACCTGGCTGGAAATGCGGATCCTTTGGTGGATAGTCTACCGTTTGTAGTGGGAAGCTTGCCAGTTCGGTATTTAGGGCTGCCGTTGGTTACTAAGCAGCTTACATTTGCCGACTGTTCTCCTTTGCTTGAGCAAATTCGCAAGCGTATCGGTTCGTGGACAGCAAGGCATTTATCTTATGCTGGTCGCTTCAACCTGATTTCCTCTGTTCTCTGGAGTGTGTGTAATTTTTGGCTGGGAGCTTTCTGTCTTCCTAAACATTGTTTGGAGGCCATTGATTCGATGTGTGCGGCATTTCTTTGGTCTGGCCCGGATATGAATCCAAAAAAGGCTAAAGTTTCGTGGGAGGTGGTATGTAAACCCAAAGCAGAGGGAGGTCTTAGTCTTCGATCGCTTCACGAGGCAAATGTAGTGAGTTGTTTGAAACTGGTATGGAGGGTTGTGTCGAAGGGTAACTCTTTATGGGTACAATGGGCTCACTCGAACTTGCTGAAACAAGCTTCTTTTTGGTCGGTCTCGGATACTACAAGTGTTGGCTCGTGGGTTTGGAAAAAGCTTCTCAAATTCGGGAGTAGCAATTGAGTTTTGCAAGGTCGAGGTGGGGAATGGGGAGAGCACATCGTTCTGGTATGATAAGTGGTCGGACTTGGGTTGCCTCATGGAGTTGGTTGGTGAACGAGGGGTTATTGATATGGGGATTAGTAAACAGAGTTCGTTGGCGGAAGCTTGGACCCGCAGGAGAAGGCGTAGACATCGGGGGGACCAGCTTAATGAGGTGGAGCAGGCTCTGTACTCTCGGAGAGATGCAAGAGTGGAGGCTGTGGATAAAACATTATGGCGAGGGAAGAATGATGTTTTTCGGCCCAAGTTTTCAACAAAGGATACTTGGAACCATATAAGGACTGCTGGTAATATGGTTTCATGGCATAAGGGCGTTTGGTTTACTCATTGTACTCCTAAGTTCTCCTTTTGTGTGTGGTTGGCTGTTCAGGATCGACTTTCCACGGGGCTCGTATGGTGCTATGGAATAGTGGGGCTGTGGGGACTTGTGGTTTTTGCAATTCGGCGTTAGAGACTCGGGATCATCTTTTCTTCTCCTGCAGTTTCGTCTCTGCTGTTTGGTTCGCCCTGGCTAAAGGTTTGTTAAAGGCAAACTACACTACGGATTGGGTTACGTTGGTTGATCATATCTCGCTGTCTCAGTTGAACCGGATTGAGGGTTTCCTCCTTCGATATGTCTTTCAAGTGGTGGTCTACACAATCTGGCGAGAGCGTAATGGTAGAAGACATGGTGATGTACCGAAAACAGCTGCAGTGTTGATCGGCTGGGTGGAGAGACAAATTCGTGACCAGCTTTTGGCTATAGGCCGCTTGGGAGATCGCCGCTATGAGGAGGGCTTCCAAGTGTGGTTTCAATCTCGTGTCTAGTTAGCACCTATGTTTGTTTTCAATCTGTTCTAGTTCAGTTCTAAACTTCAACAAAACGTTGCACTAGTTGTACCAAAGTAAATTTTTCTTTTGAATATAATTTAACATTAAATTCAAAAAAAAAAAAACCGATAGTGGAAGTCAGAACCTTTATATATAAGTCAGAACTTTGCCGAAGAGAGGGTGGGATATCGATACATGTCTATTAAAATCAATAGAAATCACGTTTTGTATTTTTTTTAGTTTATACTTTTAACATTTGACTCTGAAGCATAGATAATTATGTTTCTATGTAGGCAAATAAAGATGATTTGTATTAATGTTATATTTTGATTGGTTAGTCATTTTAATTGATGTGTCAACACCAGCTTCAATGTTAAGGCTGATGTGTCACACAAGGAGAGCAACATATTCTTCTTTTATTGTATTGATTTCTCATCGAGGTAGCCAAATTGTATCAATTGGAGCGAAATATTCGTGTACAACCGCGTTTTATGTCAAATGTATGAATAATGTTCTCCGGATTGGCTTGTTTGAATCATTCAAGTAATATAAAGTTGCGAGGAGAGAAATAATGAAATGTACCTTATCTATATATTAAGCAAATACAATAATGCAATATGGAAATGTCATAAATCACATATGGTAACGGTTGATTAAAAAAGGTAATCGAATAAATAAATAAAAAACACATTTGTTGGAAATAATTCACGAAAACGTTCGTCGATTCAATCGCCGACGCTTCAACTCGGTGACATATGTTGTTCAGGTCAGTTGTTGAATCTTTCTCTGCATCGTTTCCGTTCGCCTTGTCAATTGTGTAATCAATCACGCCCGTGGTCTTCGTAGTTCTGATTCCCCCTCTCGTCACGGTTTTTGCCAGTGCCGTGTTATGGATAAAAGTTTATTTTTGTTCGCCAAGGATTTGTTTTCTCTATGTGTGCTTATTCCGAAATTAGGGCTCGTCGGTTCTAAAACGTGTTTATCAAGTAGTCTGAGTCTAGGGTTTATTGGTTCAATAGATCCACACGCAAATGTGGATCCTTTTTAATTCATCTGTCCTCATTCTTTTGGCCCGGTCAATTTGGATGTTAGTATTATTATAGTCTCATCGAATTCTGATTTTTGGTGTCATCGTAACCCTTGCTCCCTCACAACTTATTTGGTATCCCTTGTATATCGAATTGGATTCTAAGTAGATACAGAGTCATATGCGAGCAGTAGAATGGAGGAAGAGGCTGTGGAATCTAGGAAGAGTAGAAAGGAGCAAGAAAGAGAAAGGAGGCGTCTAAGAGACAGAGAAAGAAGACAATCTATGAGCCAAGATGAGAGGGAAAAGCATTTGGCTAGGCGCCGCAAAAACTATCAGTTGCGAAGGCAGAGAGCTGAGATCAACCGTCTTGACTCTCAGATCCAACCAATCACTGGAGGCAGCCAGGGAGCAGTGAATTCACCGCCTGATTCTGGAGCTAGCTTGGTTGAGTCGTCTGATCAGAGTGAGGCTCTAGCTCCATCTAAAAGTAATTAATGTAAATTCAGAACACAGACAGTTGTGAAAGTGTATATCATGTGTGTGTGTTTGGTGACTTGCAGGTGTGGGAATACCAGTGGAGGAGCTGGCTAAAATGATGGGAACTATAAGGCTGAGCCGTCTGAAACATCTGGCTAGGACATTGAATAAGTCCTGTACTAATGGTGCAGAGTCAAGCAACACAGGAGCATCAGATGCAAAGACAAGATGTAATTAAGCTAGCTAACTCATATATATACAACATTATATTCAGAGAGAGATCTAACTTGATTAAGTTCGAGTCAATGGACAGGTGCAATGTCAAGTGGGCTACGTTTGAGTCGGATGAAACGACTGGTAAGATCAAAGGGCCAGCAAGAGGGGTCGTTGTCGCATTCCCAAACGCAAGGTTGGTTAATAACTTGGAAATTAAGACACATTCACATATAAAGTTGGTAGTTTTTGTTGGATGATTACGAATTAAGTCATTTTTTTTCTTTCTCTCATGCATCATTTAGCTCTCTCCAATGTTCTCCGTTCAACTAATATACTAACTGACTCTCTTCTTCTTCTTTTGTTAACAGAACCTGAGCTTAAATAGAGTGTACAACGTGAACGAGAAACCTCATCAATTAGTGTTTGTAAAAGTGAACCTAAAATTGTTTTGGAGATGCATCTAGAAAATTTACCATATTTTGTTTTCAAATGCAAATGGGAATACATCACATTCTTCAATTCTTTTCTTTCTTGTCACAGCCATTTCCTATCCGGCATTTTATGAGTATTTGTAGTTCGGAAGAAGAAACGAAAGTTTACATATCATAGTTGAGTAAATCTCTTTTGCAGACAAGATAATAATTTTGAAAACGTGACAATTGTCTTGTTGTTGATTGAGGGATATAAAGATATACATAAAAGGTTTGAATCCTTGGAAGGAAAGATGGCCAAGTGGTTGATCGATGCCATAGGAAGTTGTCTTAGTTTACACAACAATAACAGAGAAAAATATTAGGGTATGACTAGGGGGCTATCTCATAAAATTAAATATTTTGATGAAGTTTGGTAGTCCCAATCATGGAGCTCTGGAATAAAAGTAGTAAGTATGTATGGATTATAAAGAGAGAAGGATGGAAGTTTGCTGATAAAAAGCATTTGTGGAGCAAAAGAACTGTTAAAAAAGAAGTTCTCTACTGAGATTGTTATATATATAACTTATTTGGTAACAGGAATTTTCGATCTAAAAAAGAACTGTAAAAAAAAAAAAAGAAAAAAGGAACTGTCACTGGAGGATATACATCAAAAACAAAAAGTAAAGACATGTTGTAAATATGATCGTCCAACTCCTGTACCAATATTTCTTATATGTTGTGCAATAGCTATCGCGTAGCTTTCATAGCTCAGTTGGTTAGAGCACCCGTTTAGTAAGCGGGAGGTCTTGAGTTCAACTCTCAATGAAAGCAATTCTCTTTTTTTTTCTATTGACTTAAAAGTCTTTCGTAAGTGCGTTGACTTAAAAGTCTCTCATAAGTGCGTAATTTGGGTGGAGGTTATAAGCACGAATAAGAAAGGCCCATTAAGAAACGGGGATCTATTATTTTTTAGTACAGATGTAGTATTATTTTTTAGTACAGGTACTTATTTGAGCTGTCATATAGTTTTGGTATTTTTTTGATAGGTGGAAAACTAAAAGAATTATCAAGTACAGATGTAGTATTATTTTTTAGTTGCATTTAAAATCATTTTCAGAGGTAAACAGAAACATTATTCCTTTAATTTTATTCGTTTCAATTTTTCTTTTCTTTTTTAGTCCATATATCCCTCTAATCATCAGTTGAAATCATGTTTTAACTTTTTATATATAGAAAATGATCTTAAATCATTTTTCACAAGATCACATATTACAATTGCATACAAGTTGTGCAATTTTGGTATATAAGAAAGTAAAATCATTTCTAAGAGCATGATTTAAGATGTGTATTTAATCATTTTCAAAAATTCATTTGTTTAGATTTCAAAATTTTATCCGGTATAACTTAGATGATTTTAATAATTTTACACATGAAACTCTGAAAGTTTTCAATGACTCCATATACAAAAATTTCAAAACTCTTTTAGTTTGAATAAAAACAGAATTTAATGAAGTATTTGAAATCCTACTTTATTAACACCAAATTTAAATTTAATTAAGCATGAATTACAAATATCATATCCAATAATTTCATATTGTAAAGCATGATTTAGAATATTTAAAATCCATTACTAAAGATAATTGGATCATATATTTAAGATCATGAAATATTTCAGAGTTTCATTGATTAATTTTGCGGAGAATTTTAATTTATATCTACCCATTCTATATATGAAAAGTTAAATGCATATGCAGGATTTAAAATCTATTCGTGTTTCATATATTCCCATATTATATTTACAATTTTATACAATTCTTTGTAATTATTTACATACTTTCCGTCCAAACTTATAAAGAATTAGAACACTTTAGTAGAAATCTAAATTATCTTCATCCAATACTCTAAAACAGGATTAAGACTAAATCAATCTTATGAAAATTGTCAGTAGAACATTAAATCATTTCGTCCAAATATAGGAAGCAAAGGTGCATAATTTGAACATTAAATCATTTCTTTGGATTACATATTAATAGATTTTCTTGCCTCCATCTTTCTAGGTAGCTGTTAATCCTCAAAATACTTAAGCCTTTGTTGTTGCTTTTGTACTTTTGGTTTAGTTTCGTTTTCATATGTGTATTTGGTCGTTGTAGATTTTTGTTTTGTGTGTCCAATCTGCAAAAAAATTCTTGAGGACAAGTGTAAGTTACAAATAATTGATTGATACAGATCTACAATGATCTACTTGTATTTAGTGTTGGTTATTGTTAGGCCTGTCGTGTCAGGATGCTCAGACCAAGGAGGAATGTACTACTGTTACGGGTAAGTCTTCCATTGCTAACAAAACAACGTACTTGTCCAGTAGGTATGTCTCTTAATCTAATATTTATATTTGTCTTTTGCAGTTTTTTCACAGATTTCTTTTGATGGCTGGCGTTACAATAACTAGATCACTCAACTAGCAAATATGCATGGAACTAGGACATTCTAGCACATCTAATCGAGGATGTTCATTGAACCTTTTTGTCGTTGTGATTTTGTCTAGTTTTCTTAGATATTTTAAAATGACACTATCTCGAAATCTACTTTGACAAATTGTGATGTTTTCTATGTTTTCTTAGATATTTTAAAATGAATTACAAGACTATCTCGAAATCTACTTAAAAGGTTTTGTCATCCGCTCAAAACCAAACAATAAAAAATGGTTTCGAAACTTGGTCTTCTTGATTCTTATTGAATGTCGCTAATAAAGAGCCATTTCGGTCTGCTCCAAAGCTACAATACCATTGTTGTAGTTGAGGAGTATAAGCTATCCATATCAACACGTATCTAGATATAATCTATTTTAAATGTAAAAATTAGTACTTTTTGTACGAGACATTAGAATATCATACGTTTCAAAAGAATGTAGACGGGTGAATCAAACCAAACATAGGTCGTATTGTACAACTACATACATAGTAGTTTGGAAACTCCAACAGCATCTTTGGATTTAAAATTCTTTTAGCTAATTGCAGGTTGTTTTAGGTCAAACAATGCAAGACAAGACGAGATATCATCAGTCCATGTTTCAAACAGGACAGCAAGCGTCTACGTCATCTGGATAGTAGTCAACATCCATAAAGAATGAAGTCATCTCATGGACCTTCTCATATATCTTTACAGATAGTCTGTGAGACGTATCATCCTTCATGAATCTATGAACTTCCCCTTGTAATTCGATCTGGCTATACCCGGGATCTTTTTTAACTCCTGCATTCTCCATTCTCCGCCTAACCTTTGAGGCAGCATCCAGGAATCCACAACTCGCATATCCATTGGCAAACACCACGTAGTTTCCCCCATTTGTTGGATCCAACTCCAGAAACTTTGTAGCTGCGACTTCTAGCAGTTTCACATTCCCATGAATCCTGCAAGCCCCAAGTAACGAACCCCATACCGGAGCATGCTCCTTGCATGGTGACTTCATAACAAACTCGTACGCTTCTTGTAGCCTACCAGCACGCCCTAACGTATCAACCATAGCTGCATAGTGTTGTCCCTCAGGTTCAATCCCGTAATCTCTCTTCATAGAATTGAAATGCTCCCAAGCTTTATCAACTAAACCTCCATGGTTACACGCAGTGAGAACCACCAAAAATGTAACAGGATTTGGTCGACAACCTTCTTCCTTCATCTTATCAAAGCATTTTAACACCTCTGAGACTTTTCCATGATATCCATACCCAGACATCAATGAGGTCCAGGTAACAACGTTTCTGGTGGACAACTGATCAAATAATTTGTGGCCATCAGAGAAACTGCTGCATTTGAAGTACATATCAACAAGGGCACTATCCACTATAATGTTCGACTTAATATGGCACTTAATCATCACAGCGTGGGCTCTCATTCCGTGTTCCAGGGATGCTAACGCAGAACAAGCTCTAAACACTGAAGCAAAGGTATACTGGTCCGGAACTATTCTGTTGTGTCTCATAGCATAGTAAATATAAAGCCCATCTTGCTCCAGACCCTTTTGCACATACCCAGATATCATTGCGTTCCAGGGAATCAAATCCCCCTTACATAGCAAACAACGAAAGAGAATCCCAGCAGTTTGAAGATCACCTGATAAGGCGTAAAGTATCAACAACTTGACTTTCAAATACTCATTGGGAGCAAATCCTACAACAACCATCTGAGCATGTATCCGTTTCCCTCTTGTATATTCCTTCCTTTGTTTACATTCCTGCAACAACACAGCGTAAGTCTCAGGCTGGACTTGCAACCACCCGCTACGCCACAATAACCCAACAGCCTCTTTCAATCTCCCAGTAACACAAAGACCCTTTAGTGTCTTATCCAGCTTCTCTTTCTTTCTCTGACTCTCCACCTGAAAGCTAGAAACATGTTGCAGGTGACGAACCAAACTTTGATCAATCAATCAACATAAAGCTTCAGACTTTTATACAAACTCATAAGAAATGATCATAGCGTGACTTAAGCAGAATCATAACAGGGCTCAGCATACTAAAGAAGAAGTGGAAAGATTCAGACTTTACAACATCATAGGAGATGATCAAAGGTTTTGAATTAAGAACTAAGACCAGATTCATCAACGAAAATGCAAATGGATATTCGAAATTGGGATAGGGTTTTGAGAATATAAACCTGCTAATCCTCCTCTCGGCAAGCATCCGGCGTAGGATCGTGGTTGCGTTGCCGGAAAACATAGGACCACCACAAGACGAAGACTGAGACGCCTCTGTTTGTAACTCCCGAGTGTAAACAACCTTGGCGAGCCTGTTCAGCGTGAAGCAGATAGACCAAGACTTGGATTTGTGAGAAAGAGAAGACGAGATTTGTAGTGTTCTCTCATTCCAGATAACGAACATTTTCCATCAATGGAGAAATTGATTGTTCCCTTTCTTCAATTTTGATTTCTCGATTTTAGGGGTTCAAGCAGGGTTTATAGTTTGTTTATTATATTAAAGGTTACTGTACGTCATGTAGCAGAAGAGTCAAGATGGCCGAGTTGGTCTAAGGCGCCAGCTTCAGGTGCTGGTCCGAAAGGGCGTGGGTTCAAATCCCACTCTTGACAATTTACCTTTTTTATTTTCTTTTTTCTTTTTTCTTTTTAGTTATGTTTTTATAACAAACAGTTAAAATATCTTCTCGTATCAGACTATCAGTTAAGACCTGAGTTTAAAATTAAAATACGTATAAATAAATCTTTGAAAATAACAATTTTATTAATTATTTGGAAAATATGTATATATTGGGTCCAACATTTACCTTTGCATATCCGTTGTGAAATGATTGTCAATTTATCTCGAATAAGAAATGATAGTCTGGTATAAACTTCGGAACATGATTCCTCTCTTTGTTCACATATGTATATTTAAGTTTGTCTGGCACCCACAAGGCCACACACAATAAGAACCAATTATATTATCCCATTTAGGAAAAGATGGGGATCGAATCCCTTTGGTGATAGAGGACTTGGTCAAGTGGATAGGTTCACTAGCCTATATGGCCTCGTCTTTCGAACATGATTCCTTCTCGTTTGAATCTACACGAAACTAGGTTATCCGCAAAAGAAAAAGACAAACAAAAAAAAAACAAAAAAAAAAGACCGAAGAAATAAGAAAGGTGAAAACCAAATTCTTCTATGAAAGAAAATTAAAAATGTTGTAGTCATGATATTTACAATGTGTAAGATGTTTTGATTTTTTTTTTATTCACTATATATGGAACTGGTCGAGTTTGCCGGGATCATCTAGTTAATTAACACATAAGAATAACAACTTTTACATGTCACTGATTCTTAGTTTTATCAGCTACCAAAAAACAAAAGTTATAAAGAAGAACCATTAAAAAAAGACTCATACGAATCCAACATATAAAACATACAAACATTTAATGAAAGAACAACTTCAATCCTATATAATGCGGTAATATAATGAAAGGTGTTTATCCAATTTCCAAACCAAAAAAAAAAAAAAAAGTATAGGAATAGGAGTTAAGTAAAAGAGACAGAGGAATAAGACTATTTCTATACTATTAGACAGGTAAATGTCGACGAAGTTCCTCGTACAAGAAAAAATTGTTCCAACTCGAAACTTTGATAAACTTATGATGGTGTCATATACCAATAATAGCCAGATCCAACTGTTACAGTTATTAACTATAGGATATGGGTTTTTATTTTTTGACTAATGGGATTGTGAGAAGAAAACACAACCACTAAAAAACTACATA
This sequence comes from Camelina hispida, assembly GCA_023657505.1. Classification (NCBI taxonomy): domain Eukaryota; kingdom Viridiplantae; phylum Streptophyta; class Magnoliopsida; order Brassicales; family Brassicaceae; genus Camelina; species Camelina hispida. The sequence goes on along the minus strand of CP094635.1, from coordinate 20,891,310 downwards.
ACCATTTTCCAGTGAATCATTCTTATCTCAAATATTGACCTAAAGTTAATCCTTAATTATTGGATATTAGACCACTTGTTTTAGCATATCACACTGTTATCTTTTTCTTCTTATCTTCTTCTTCTAAATTTAGCATTTGAGTCCTGACTTTATTATCTATATATATATATACAGTTTCACGTATCCTTAAGACTCACAATTCTTGTGTTTGTTTCAAAGTATATTGTAAACTTCAATTCCGAGGAGAAAAAAAACTATTTGATTACCCAAATCAAGTATTGGCAGGAAAAACTCGTATTCAAGAGTGTTAACTTCCCAGGTAAGAAAAATTGCCCTGAAGATATCAACTCTTTACAAATTCTTCCCTGCTCGAATTTTTATTTTATTTTTTAAGTTTGTTTAGTTACCAAAACATAAGTTACATTTCTGGCATCCATGCATATAGGGTTGATACAGGCTCATGTTTTATGCTTTGGATTTTTTTTTTTTTTTTTTTTTAATTTTTGATTTTATTTACTTTAGATTAAAGTACTGAGATTATTATCCACTGCAAATAAATTTCGAGTTGTGTGCAAGGGTCAAAATGTATTAGTTTCCAGATAAGAAAAAGGAGAAGATACTATCAAAACGTTTTAAGGTTATTTCCGTTTGTGGATTTATTAATACGAAACGGTCAAAAAGATTAGGCAATGTAGGTCCCACTTATTAACTGTTGTATAATTAAGAGAATCTTATCCAAAATTCATCTCATCTTCTAATTCTATCCTCTCATCTCTTGTGTTCTAAGATTCCATTTTCATCTCATCGTACACTCAAACACCGTAACATTTTTCGTGACTGGTACGACTCAAAAAAATCTCCAACGGATGACTTCTGTTTTTTATTTGTTTTAACTTATTATGTTTTTTTTTTCTCACTTGCCTGTCTTATTCGATTTGGTCTGGTTTTAATTGTTTTGACTGTTAAGATCTGTTAATATGGAAAGGAACCAAAAAAAAAAACAAAATCTCGAAAGCTTTGAATGATCATGGATTTTTTTAGTTTCCAATTCCGAATAGATTCGTTTAAATCTCTTTCTCTATATAATAATTACAGGCAACGATTGAGAGAGGCTAATCTCTCCCTAATTTCTCTACCGAAAGAATCACATCTACAGAGATCACAATACAACAATGGTGGAAGGAGGGATAGCTAAAGCAGACAAAACAGAGTTCACAGAGTGTTGGAGAACGACATGGAAGACACCTTACATCATGAGATTAGCTCTCTCCGCTGGTATCGGAGGTCTTCTCTTCGGTTACGATACGGGAGTCATCTCAGGAGCTCTTCTCTTCATCAGAGAAGATTTCGATGAAGTTGACAAGAAAACATGGCTTCAGTCTACTATTGTTAGTATGGCGGTTGCCGGAGCCATCGTCGGAGCTGCCGTCGGAGGTTGGATTAACGATAAGTTTGGTAGGAGGATGTCCATTCTTATCGCTGATGTTCTTTTCTTGATCGGTGCGATTGTTATGGCGCTTGCTCCTGCTCCGTGGGTTATCATCGTTGGAAGAATCTTTGTTGGGTTTGGTGTTGGTATGGCTTCGATGACGTCGCCTTTGTATATCTCTGAAGCTTCTCCGGCGAGGATCAGAGGTGCACTTGTTAGTACTAATGGTCTTCTCATCACCGGAGGACAGTTCTTCTCCTACCTTATCAATCTTGCTTTTGTCCATGTAAGTGAAAATGATTAGCTCTGTTTTCATTTAAACTCTGTTTTGTTGTTATATCACCAAATGAGAAAAAGTCTCTAAATCTTGATTGAAACAGACTCCGGGAACATGGAGATGGATGTTGGGAGTTGCGGGAGTTCCGGCGATAGTTCAGTTTGTGCTTATGTTGTCTCTGCCTGAATCTCCACGGTGGTTATACAGAAAGGATAGGATTGCGGAATCTAGAGCGATTCTTGAGAAGATTTACCCGGCGGACGAAGTGGAGGCGGAGATGTTAGCTTTGAAAGAGTCAGTCGAGGCGGAGAAGGCGGACGAGGCGATCATCGGAGATAGCTTCAGCGCTAAAATTAAAGGAGCTTTCGGGAATCCTGTTGTTAGACGTGGACTCGCGGCTGGTATCACAGTGCAAGTGGCACAGCAGTTTGTGGGGATCAATACTGTCATGTACTACAGTCCTTCAATTGTGCAGTTCGCTGGTTACGCCTCCAACAAGACAGCTATGGCCTTGTCTCTCATTACTTCTGGTTTGAACGCGGTGGGTTCGATAGTGAGCATGATGTTTGTGGATAGGTACGGGAGAAGGAAGCTGATGATCATCTCTATGTTTGGGATCATAACATGTCTTATCATATTAGCCAGTGTGTTCTCGCAAGCGGCCATTCACGCCCCCAAGATCGATGCGATGGAGTCGAGGACGTTTGCTCCAAATGCTACTTGTCCAGCGTATATCCCGCTAGCAGCCGAAAATGCTCCTCCTTCAAGGTGGAACTGCATGAAGTGTCTCAGGTCCGAATGTGGATTCTGTGCCAGCGGAGTACAGCCCTATGCACCAGGAGCATGTGTGGTGTTGTCGGATGATATGAAAGCAACTTGCGGCTCAAGAGGAAGAACATATTTCAAAGATGGATGCCCAAGCAAGTTTGGTTTCTTAGCAATAGTGTTTTTGGGTCTTTACATCATAGTGTATGCTCCAGGCATGGGCACTGTCCCGTGGATCGTCAACTCTGAGATCTATCCACTCAAGTATAGAGGTATTGGTGGAGGGATAGCTGCCGTCTCGAACTGGGTCTCCAATCTCATTGTGAGTGAGAGCTTCCTCTCACTCACCCACGCTCTCGGCTCCTCTGGGACCTTCCTTCTCTTTGCCGGCTTCTCCGCAGTCGGGCTCTTCTTCATTTGGCTGCTTGTTCCTGAGACCAAGGGGCTTCAGTTTGAAGAGGTTGAGAAGTTGCTCGAGGCCGGCTACAAGCCCAGTCTCCTGCGGAGGAGGAACAAGAAGGGCAAAGAGGTCGATACGGCTTAAGAGGATGATGATGATGACTGACCTTTCTCTCTATATTTTTATTGTTATCGCAACCAATTCTAAATTCAACATTGTATGAAATCGGATTGGAATACCTTTTAAAACTTCAATGAAAACATGATTGAAAGCAAAGCTTCTCAAAGACCTTAAGAGTTATACCAGTAACGTAAATTTACCTAAAAAAAGAGTTTGCAAAAGCATACGGCCACAACTCAGGCAAGCAGCTTTGGGTAGCCCAAAACATCAGCTTAGTAAGTGAATTATTTTCTTTTGAGAAAGCCATAACTATCAATGTCAAAGTGGTGGGGCAAACAACTGTTTCAACGATAACCAATTACTATTGTAGGACAAGACAATACAAGTGGTGCAAGATATGCTGACAAACAAATCATCTACAAAATCCACCGTCAGACTCAAGACAGATCCACAGACAAGCTCGACCGAGACACTAAATCGAGTAAAGCAATTGATCAAGAAATATCGATTAAAAATTGCTTAGTTCTTGAACAAGCCTTTTCTTTGCCTTAAAAATCAGGCATACTCTCCACACCTCACAAACCAGAAGCCAAAACCTGAAAATGCTAGACTTGTAATCCAAATAAGCACTCCCTTGAAACCCCCTCAAAAACTAGCTTAACCATCAATACATGAGAGATCAAAAAGTCAGTCAAGTTTCTGCTAATCATTTGATCTCTCTTTACAGTCTACATAAAAGACAGCTATACAAAACCACCAAACATACAACTCAGTATATACATACTAGACTGATGAAACGTCCACATGGTTTCATTTCAAGGGCTTGTTGAACATCCTTCATTCCTTGGCTCCCGAAGATACCCCAGAAGTCTTTCTGCCTACACACAATACAAAACCATGAATCTTGATCAATTTCAAGCTTTTTATACATCCTACCAAACATTTGAACCAAACTGACCCTGCTAACCTATGGAATCCATATCACAATCCTCAAATGGGATCCACTAAACTAACAAATACTAGATCTGATTCGAGATCTCATGAAAAACTCACAGAACAGAGACATCACTGCTTAAGAACAGAATATTAAAACTCTAATCCGTAACAGAAAACTTCCAGTTTTTTGTATCAAGCTAAAGATGCAATGAGAAATCAGCAAAAAAAAGCACAGTTCATACCTTGCGCTTAGCTCTAACACTAACAGAGCCGCTCTGAGAGAGACCTACAAGTGGAGGAATCGCACCTTCCCTCACAAGCAACCCACGGTTTCTAACGCTATCAGAACAAAGCTGCAACAGTGTCAAGATCGCAAATTCTTTCCCTTTCACAGATCCATCCTCAATGGCCTCAACAAGCGCTGCGATGCCTCCTTCCTCTACAATAGCCTCTTTGCCTTCGTCAATCGCTGCAAGGCTACTAAGAACCACCATCGCCTTCTCCGCCATTCCAGTTCCTTCCTCCGCCACAAGGTCCACCAACGGCTTCACCGCTCCAGCAGTAACCGCTCTCTCCTTGTTTTGCTGAAGTGTACACAGCTTGTAAAGCGTCGTCAGAGCATCCTTCTTCCCCCTGCAAGATCCGTTCAACAGAAGAGAAACAAGCGGCGGAATCGCACCGCATGCTCCGATTGAGCCTTTGTTCTCCTCCAACAGAGCTAAACTAAGCAACGCACATGCTGCGTTCTGCTTTGAAGTCTCCGTCCCGGTCTTTAGTACCCACACTAGCGACTTAATCGCTCCTCCTGCGGCGATTACAGTTTTATTCTGGTCGTGTAAAGAGAGGTTCAAGAGAGCTGTGACTGCATGCTCCTGTGTCCATGGATCGTTACAACGAAGAAGTGGAATCAAAGCTTGAATAGCTCCAGATTCCCCAATCAACACACGATTATCCGCTCGATTCTTCGCCAGAAGCCGCAGCTTCGCCGCAGCAGATCGCTTAATCGCCACCGAAGACGAACGAAGCCCGTCGATGCAGAGTTTCACAGTCGGCTGCAGATCTTCCGGCGAAATACACTCAATAATCTCCGTAGAGAAGTTCTCCCTCTGTAGAAACCCTAAACACGGCTCTGGATCCTGCTCCGCTTCGTTATCTCCGCCGTTCTGATTTCTCTCAGCAGCATCCGGCGACGGCAAGCAAGCGAGACGTTGTAGCTCCCCGGAGATATCGCTACTACAAGCGGAGAAATCACTGAAGGCCTGAGAAATGTCGAGAAACGCTTCCTCTTTCATCGAGGAAGCGGTTGAATTGAGAGAGTTACTGTTTTTCAAAGCGAGCTCGCCGAGCCTCATGTCGATGACGGAATCGGAAAGGAACTCCGAGGCGTACTCAGATTTATCGCCGATTGAGCCGACGAAAGAGCAAGATTGATCACCGCTTTGGTAGAAATTAGATCTCACTGTCCTCATCGAACGGCCAGCTTGTCGGTGTAACCTCGCCGCCGACGGCGAAGACGAACCGTAGAAGTCGGTTGATAACGGGAAGCGAGTAGAATTCGAGTGAGATATCGGATCCTCCACTGAAACCATCTTCGTAAATATCTGAGTGAACTCACGAATTTGTTAATTCTAATTTCTGAGAACGTTCATGGTAAGAGGAGGAGGCTTGAAGAAGAGAGGATGAGAAGGTTTTTAAAAGCTTGTAGCTGTTGGTATCTGGGTAAATCTTCACTCACGGGGCCGTGACGAGTTTCTTAAATCAAGGTTCCACGTGGCGTGATTTCGAGCTGGATGTGATTAAAATCGACGGTTTAGAAAGAGCAGCGTATTAGTTGCATGTCTGTGTTTTCACCAGCCATGTGACTGTGACTTTTAGGTGTACTGGGTCCAAAGGTTAAACTACGAAAAAGCCCCTGCAAACAGAAGAGTCGAGTTCAGAAGACACGTGGGGACAGTTGGCTTTTTTGGTAATTCCGATACACGGCTGTGGCCTCTGTATGTGTGTGTGCCGATTGGGTTTTATGAGCGGCTTTGCAGGAGAGATGTTTTTGCACCGTTGGATTATATTATCCAACGGTTGTTAGAGGTTTGAATGGTACACCTCGATGCCACGTGCAGTGCTTGTCGACATAGATACACCCAATGACTTGGTTTTTACACTACTACTTCTTCAGTCTTCACCATTGGCAATGCGATCTTTGATTGATTTAGGTCGGTTTGGGTTTTTATAGCGTACCAACAAAACGAAGAATTGTGAGGTTATATTATTAGTGGTTTAAAACGTTAACACCTCACTTCTGTGGTGGATATGACTTTGATCACTAATTAAGAAAAGGATATAAAGAAAGATGTAGAAACATGTTTTCTTACATCACATTATTCACTAGGATGCTGCATAATCACTCGTTATACCTATTTATCATTATCAGTTTCAATGAAGATAGAAAAAAAAAATCTTGTCCTTTCATTTACAAAGTAGTATTATAGAATCGGATAACTTTATCTCTGAAATCAAGTCTTGTACGTATGTGCATGTAATTACGTAAGTTCAAAAATTGAGTTACTCTTCTTTTTCTTAACCAGTCCGTTAAATATATGCTTAGACGATTAATTGAGTAAGACATCAACTTGATGCAATTTATAAGTAATAATACTATATATATGTGATTTTATAGTCAAAAACAAGAATAAGCTAGTGCACGTATACGATTAAACTAAACATGACAATCAACCGTCAGATCGACGTATAAACACTTATAAATCATGTTTAATTTTTGTCTGTCAAAGGTTATATATATATAATCTCAATGTTTAGTGTTATAGCAAATTACTCCGTATTGCCTTCGAAGGCAAACCATGTCAGTGTGATCATTTTTAAAATAATGTGATGTCTAATTATACAACATGGTGAGTTGTTCAACACCCCAACTAGAATCTAGAATGATTAATAATGCAATTAAATAAATGTGATTGTAAAGATTGTGTTTGTCCCCACCCTAACAATCGTTTTTAGACAGCCGTATAGAGAGAGTAGGTATATCCTTATTACGGCGACCAAAATAGGGAAATACTACTATTGTATAAAGAACTACGTAATCCATAATTATGATATTCTCAAGTGTCTATTAATTAAACTATAAGTAGACAATTTTTTGTCGTTTTATGCAATTTAAAATTTTGATATTTGATGAATGTTTCCATCACTAAATGTCATTTTCTGCAAAGTTGGGTGTATGTATATATGTACATTAATCTGTACATACAATTGTATGTCTACGCGTACATGCTATGTTCATTAATATTATATGCTTATATATTAATAGATGATTACTGCAAGTGCTATCTAAGTAAAAAAAATGTTGAAGTTGACAAGCAAAAAAAACCAAAAGACAAATTGTTGATTGAGATATCTGGTTTAATTAATATTCTTCTGTTTCATAAAGAGTGTCATTTTAGAGAAATTTTTTGTTTCACAAAGAGTATCATTTTACATCTTCAATGAGTGTTTTAATGCTAAATTTTCTTTTTTACCCCTAAACTCAAAGCTATTTTCATTGAATTTAGATCATTAACTACTTATTAAATAGGGGTAAACATGTATAATTCTAACTTTTCTTAATTTGTGTGAAATGTGTCAAAATGACACTATTTGTGAAACAGAGGGAGTAAAAATTTTGTATTCCACCATAACCAGGATTTTTTTTTTTTTTTTTTTAATTTTCTTACATTTTTGGTTACATAGATTTTTAGCAAAAACTAAATGCATGAATGGGGATGACTGCCTTTAAAATAGAAATATTATGTTTGGATAACTTTGGTCAAATTCTTCAGGAGGTGGTAGGATTCGGAAAAAAATGATCAAGCGTTCGTGTGTTTTTAAGTCTGACTTTTGGAGAGCAATCAAAACAAATTAATGTGTATAAAGAAAGATTAGAAAGATTGAAACATCTTTTGAAAAGAAATTCAACACTCGATCGACTCACAAGTAAACCATATGTGACTAGCCTGAAAAATGAGAAGTTCTCATAAAGGTGCAAAGATAACCGATGATTGTTAAATACTATTTATAATTCTATTATTATGTACTGAAAACGAGGAAGTATTCATGTTCGTGTTCCAGTTTATTCGAATTTTAAATGGATATACATACGGTCGATACTATTGTGAAGTACTCGTAGGTGAGATTTACAGTCATGTCTCTCACTTCGTTTGACTACTCATCAGTGCTCACTCCTTACCGACCCTATGCCACATATGTTGGCTAGGTTCGGCAAAAGAAAAGAAAAAAGACAATATGTATAAAGGTGTTTAATGTAGCAAATTGTTTCTACCGATTGAACTATAAGTTAAACGCCTATAATAATAATTAAAAAAAATATATACTAAATTGGATGCAGTTTTGGGATTGATCATAGCGTTTTGATATATTATCAGTATAATCTAGTTTTGTTAGTTATCTAGTAATCATATCATAAAGTTTATGGTCCAACAATAACAACAGGTACGCGTTACTCACTTTGTTCGAACCGTGTTGCTCACTTTCTTTGGACCAAAACAAAAAGCTTGAAATTCACAAAAGCAAGTCCACAATACTGTTAGAAAGAATCAATATCAATAGTTTTAGCTAGCAACTTTTTCTTTTAGTTGTTTACTATCAAATATTTTTTAGAATCTTGTCTGTGTCTGTGAAGCTTCCGTCCATGCTTTTGCTAAATAAGAGGATTATTTATTGGATCTCAATTCATACTACGTGTTCATTTTATCCATGATTCAACTTTATGTTATTATAATTTTAATTTGATACGCAAAAATTTAGTGTAAAACAACTTTATATTAGGATCAGTACTCATTTAATGGTTGGTAAAACAAGATATCATGGAGTTTGCGTTAGTCAATGAGAAGAACATTTGGCAGGACATCAACATTCCAAGTATCGGTTACGATAAGAAGTGATCCTAAAATGCTTTAATGCTCAATTATATGTGGAAGAAGTATGTAGTTTTGGATAAGTCTTTAGGTTTCATACGTAATGGTGGTGAAGAAGAAATAAAAGGACATCTCAACTTATTAGAAAGAATGGGATGGGAGTATACATCTTATATGACATCATGCTTGACATCAAAGTGAGTTGGTTAAGAAAAAAGTTCAATAACATTACTAATCACACGTGTAAATAATGTTTTATTGACCACACGATCTTCGTATACATGTTGTTTATTTGTTCAGATTACCAATGCCAATAATGGAAAAATTCAACATTAACACAACTAATATAATGCCCACATAAACAAAGGCCATCATCACCACTCATGTATAATGACACTCATGTATAATGAGTAAACATGCCGCCAAATAAAATAGAAAAAAAGATTATTGAAATGGAGGGAGTAAGTGGATCCAATCTTCTCATTTTGAATGCATCATAATAATAATTACAAAGTTTGATTTAAACTACATGCGTGTCTTCGTTCGTTCGGACAGCCCAAAAAAGAATGTGCCGGTGTAAGGATTAATGGAATATTCATGATTAGCTTTTTAAGTGTTTTTTTCTTACATTTCAAATGTTATCATTTTTTACCTTTTTCGATTTTTACTTATCTAGAGAATGAAGTTGAAAATCGCACGTGTGTCCTACATAAAACATACTGCCGGATACTATAATGAAATAAAATAAGTTAAGTGGGTTTTGAAAAATTAAAAAGACTTTAAAGTATATAACAGAAAAAAAATAAAGGAAGTGGAGATGGGAGGGCAAAGAAAGATTGACCAAATAAAGTGTATGCGAAAATTAAATATCGCAATAATGAAAGGGTCCATACACTATTCTTTTTCCCATATATCATCACCCTTTCACTTCAAAGAAAGTCCTTCTATTTTTGTTTTTAACTTCTTGTTTTTTGAAAAAGACAAAGTAAGCTTTATGTGTGAAAACAACTCATCATTTTATTTTTATTTTTCAAATGAATTGAACATTTCAAGTTGTTAACAAAAACCAAGAAATATATAAATGCAGTTTTTTTTTCGATTAGATTCTACTCACGTTTTTTCTTGTTGTTTTGATAAAAACACAAAAAAAAAATTTAGTATTATTAAGGTCAGAGAAGACTTTTATAATTTGAAAATTTTCTCATAACTAAAAACGATATCCGCAAAAGTACCTCATGGTGGAGAAGAAAAGCACAATCAATTTAAAACAAAGTTTGCTATTTTGGTCCAATGGGCTTCCAACAAGAGCAAGAGTTTAAATTTGAGTGGGTACATCTATTATTAACAACTCTCGTATATTGCGTCCAAGTTACGCATTTGTTAGAGCGCGAGCAAAGGTTATAGTATGTTCGTTTTGCCAAAACACACAGTAAAATAATGTGTATAGATTTGGAACTAATAGGTTAACATGGTGTGTATAGATTTGGAACTCTCGTATAATGTGTATAGATTGGGAACTAATAGGTTAACATGGTGTAACCAAATTTTCCTGAAAGCTTAAGAGCCGCGGTGACCAAACACAAAATTGTTAAATCTTCCCGAGTTACATCTGTTAATTGCTTTAAGGATGTAATTCACTGGTCTTTACAGTGAATGGGAGCAGAGCAGATACCATTAAAAAAACGTAAATATAATCCCAAGTTAATTATACGAGATCGTGATATAATTCCAAGTTAAACATTACCCGTTTGAACTCTAATAGTTAATAGTCTTTGATCATTTCTTCGAATCATAACATACTCACATGCAATTTGAATCTCAATCTGTCAACAAGGCATCCAATTTTTGAATTGATGACCAGAATCCTAAATCAAAGTCATATTTTAACTAGACGTCCGAAACTTTTAGCATCTTATTGGAATTTCACAATGGATAAGGAAGAGATCGTGCGTCTTAGCTATAGCAAAAGATTGATCTCTATAGCCAATACAAAACAGTTCGACGCTAGACTGATTTGGTTTATTCCAAAACCTTTGCTGCAATTTACAAACTTTGATTGGCTGCGTTTAGAACGTGGAACATCGCTCATTAATATGCACATCACAACAAGCTCATGTTCTATACTATTTTACCTAGTAGCGACAGAAACAAAAAAAATCATGTGTGTCGTCCATACTCACGAACAACTCACGTGTCGTTGGCGTCTCCAACTGCATCAGATCGTGTCGGTTGATCTGATCCAACTAAACTCAGATCTCAAAAACATATATCTAATTTATTTATTCTTTTTATTCCAGAAATATTACCAACAACAATAGACAACATAAACGTCAAAATCTCAAATCATCAAACGCTATAGATTGATTTAAATTACATCCGAGAGATCAATCTACAAAAATCCAAATTAAGATCTCTATACGGCCTTGAAAGACTCAAGGCTCTTGGAACGAAGCCACAGCTTTTCAACCACGACGGCCTCGTAGTTCTTGATCTGATCACCACCATTCTTGGCCGCAATTTTCAGATCGTACTTTGTACCGGAAACCACTTGCGTCGTTCCCTCGACAACCTTCACGAAAACAAGATTCTCCTTAGATTGTTTGTTATGCTCCTCGATGGCATAGTTGGCGATCGCAACGACGTTCGGATCCGATACATCCTTGATCGGCTTGGCGCCACCGAGAAGACCACTTTCCACGACGGATACGAGAGGGAGGAGGATGAGAGACAGACAAATCAACGACTTCATCATCATCATTCTTTTTTCCTTGTTATTTTTCTTTTCTTTTCTTTTCAGGTCTTCACGGTACCGTCGGTTTGGGCCTTGAATGTTTTGTAGATTTTAAAAGAGATTTTGGTTTTGTTTTTCAAAAACTCATTTTTAACCAATCAAGATTTTAAAATTTTGGATTCCTAGAATTTAGAAAAACTCTTTCGTTGTACTCTCCCATTCACGATTTTAGATTTTTACTACTCCTATAATTTAGAGAATCTAGTTTTTACTCTTTTTACGTTCTTTACCCTCAAAAACCAAAAACCAATTTTTTTGGGATTTTTCAAACAAAAACCTAATAGCAAAATTTAAAACTAAAATCTAAAATTCAAAAACTAAAAACTAAATCGAAAAACTGAATCAAAAACTGCATCCATTCATGGCCTTGGTGTTTTATATATGGACCGAGAGACTTGTAGATTTGCTTTCCTTTCGAATGTATGAGGGCAATATAAATATGCGGAGACGAATGAATTGTTTTTCTTTTTTGCACCGTCAGATTTGACAACTGGATAAGTCCCGCGTGCCGCGTGCCCCGTGGCGCAACATAACATACGAAACAAAACATGTTAAAGAGTCAACGAGGGCTGTTCCTTCACGTGTAGAGGAGTTTCTATTGACAAAGCACTACATGGGGCCCAAAGATGTTTAGTTTGGGCCGATGTGGACTCGCGTCGGCAACTCGGTTTTAATATTATAATGTCGTTTTTGTTTTAATTACTGAATTTCAGATGAAAGAATTAGGGTGGAAAAAAAAGAAAGGTTATATTGATTTATTTATTTATATTATTTTACTTTTCATTGATTTTTTTAGATCGTAACGAAGGATTTGAGACGGGTGAGGGTATGGTGGGACTACGAGAATTCGTGTCTCCGGTGGGACTTCGACGTATCCCGTCTAACTCCGGCGATGAGAAGGCTAATGCGTTCCCGTGGTTATTACGGAGAGATCTCCATCAAGATGGTGGTTTCGTCGTTGGATACCCTTGACAAAATTAACCGTGACACGTTCAGAGCATTATCGAGTCAGCCTGATATTAAGGTCACCGATCTGAAAAAACCTAACACAAAACAAGCTTCGGATAGATACATATACAAAGAGATGTTGCGTTTGGATATTGATTTATTTATTTATTTACGATCAATATAAAAACTAGTATTCGATAACTTTAAAGCAAAAGAGAGAAAATTTGAAAGAAGGTTGAATGCACAAATCGGATCATGTGCCTTACACACATGTTGACAAAATATTCAAATAGAAACTTCAAAATTTAGAGAAGTCTTAGTAATCAGTATTCTCCTTTTCCGTTTTACATCAATTTCACATTAAAGGTACTAAGGTTATATGATGGTGATGGTAAACGTGTTCTTTTAGTAACAATTGAGTCATGTTACTATTCAATATAAATAAATAATGGAGGATGCATAAGAAAACTGAAAAAAAAAATCGATATAGAGAAGATATGTAGAATGATACTTTTTATATTTATGTAATTATTTGTCTTTCTTACATGTTAATCTATTTCTATACATGTGCATTTATGAATAAACATATTGCTAATATATAAAAAGGTTATATATATAATTTGCACAAAATTTGGATGTGGATCATGTTTATGGTTTTTAGATATAAAGCACATTCATGATCGTTATTGTTTCGTATTTCTTTTAGCATGTGATCAATATTTGATGCAGATTTTCAATAAATCACACATTTTCAGAGAAATCTACATGGTTAACAGTTTTAACATAAATATGATCATTATAAATTATTATATATTTCTTTTTCAATAAACCCAAAATATCAAAAATACCAAACCCATCGAAATCACTGTTTAGAATGTTTGAATTTTTATTGTGGTCAAATGTATTTACCAATTATTGCATGAAAACTCATGTCGGATTGTATATGGAGTATTTGTCAAATTTTAAACAATAGAACTATTAGTTGAGCTGATATGAACATATACCGATGAATTAACATACAAAACAAAGAGTTTGATATACCAGACAAAAAGATAATTTATAAATCAAATCAATAAATCGTAGTAAGCATTTTAACTAATGCCAAAACCATTAAAAAATTTGTTTCTGCGAAAAATATAAAATATTTTAAAATACAAACTTACAACATTGAGAATACAACTTAACTATAACAATTTTAAAGTTAATATATGGCGACCAATTATTTAAGGACAAAAATGCATGACTACTTATTTATGTTGGAATCTCACAATCTTGATAATATCGTCATTTCTTTATACAAATGAATCCATTTTAAAGTTGATTTTAAATTAAGACCAAATCGAAATATAAAAGTGACAACTGGTTGCATATAATTTTTGTTTATAAAAAATCAAAAATGGCGAATTGAAATCAACCCGTAAGCAGGGATATATTAATTTACTCACTGAATGACACAAAATTGTTTATTTGGGCCTACTTGAGAGAGCGAGGATTGTTTCTTGAAGCATCTTTGATTTTGATAAGAAGCTCTAGTTGTTCGATAGTGCAAATTTTAGCGCTCAACACTTTTCCTTAGGCCTGGGCATTCGGTTTAATCGGGTTATTCGGTTCGGTTTATTCGGTTTTTCAAAATTTCGGTTATCAAAATTTCCGCCGAATCAACCGATTGAAAGTTCGGTTCGGGTTATTCGGTAATCGGGTTTTTCGGGTCGGTTAACGAGTTTTAAATCAATTTCAAATTAAACCGAATTTTTTCCTATTTCGGTTTATTTAAACCGAATTACCAAATTAAAAAAAGATAATGGACTAAAAAAAAGCCTAAAGTAACCCTATTGACAAAAAGGGCCTAAACCCATTAATAAAATTATACAATTCATAAATTTACAAAGCCCAACCCATTAACACCTAGGGTTTTCACAGACGGAGACATCCAATGGCGGCGACGGAGACATCCAACCTCGACGACGGAGACATCCAACCCCGGCGACGGAGACATCCAACCCCGGCGACGACCTCTTGTTTCAATGGAGAAAGGAAAAAAGATCTACAACAGACGAGATCTGTCACATATCATCATCATACCCACATGCAGTCTTTTATCTCAACTGGAAAAAATTAGGGAAAAAGAAAATAATTCAATATCCATGAAAATCTGTGAGATCTAAAAATTAACGCAAATAGATTTCTCAAAATCGGTCAAATCTAAAGATTTTTGTTCCCAAATTGATTTATTTCTCTTTGAAGAGCTTGCAAAACAAACGAAAGGTTGACAAAATAATACAGTGTTACTACACAAACTAATGCAAAAGAAGCAGACTTACTCGTTTGAAACTAGCAATTAAGGTTTGGACAGTCAAAAGGTCAATCTCTACACCACGTTTAAGAGAGAGAGAGGAGTTGTAGATGCCAAGGATGAAGAAGAGAGGTGGTGATGATAATATGATGAGAGATTGAGAGATGTATTGTAATCGCCTAGAGAGAAAGAGAGGCAGACGGCTGAAGAGAGAAATGCAAAATGATTAGGGTTAGGATTAGGATTAATGGAAATTAGGTATATATTACTCGGTTTAATTAAAACCGATCGGTTATGCCTTGCCGAACCGAACCGACCCGATAACCGAATTGCCAAATTAATTTTGCCGATCGGTTTGCTGATCTTCTCACATATACCGCCGAAAACCGAAAATCTCGGTTTAATCGGTTCGGTTCTTTCGGTTCTGACCGAACGCCCAGGGCTACTTTTCCTTCTTACTTTGTTAATAGTTGTTTTACAGCTAACATACCATAATTATACTAAAATTTATCTTACCCTGCCTACTCCATAATTGTCTTATCCTTATAGCAATACAAGATAACCCATTTCACATTGGGCCTTCAATAACACAACAAGGCCCATTGACCTTTTCTTCTTTCCTCTTCTTCTTCGTCCTACGGCAAAAGCTCTTCTTCTATCCTTCTCTGCTCACGATTCCTCTTCTACAACTTCATCATCTCTTCTAAATCTCTCTTACACATGATTAATCAAAGATGAGATTCCAACACTCCCTCTCGAATCTTTTGATTAATCCCCAAACTTTACAATTCCAATTTAGGGATTTGATCCCTACCACTCCTTGATCTTCTTTGAGAAGATTTTCCATTTCCACGGACATATGTTTCTTACCACAACAGCGTAGCTCACCAGTGAGGACTGTTGCTGATAAGAATGAAGAACACAATCTCTACTTCTTATCTGTGTGATACACTGTTTATACAAGACTAGAGCCACCGGCACATCACCGATTCATCAACTCTATCTTCCAAGCAACACATATGTCACTTTACAATTCACAAACAATGCATAAAAGAACTACAATGACTGTTCTCTGTTTATATACAAATGTCTTCAGTCCTTTGCACGTGCTTCTCATGTGCTTATCAATACTCCCCCCTTTGAAAACAGCTTGTCCTCAAGCTGTGCAGTAGCAAACGTAGTGACGATCAAAACCAATGACAATGATCGCTGATGCCATGGTAGAGCTGCTGCACGCACCATGATCCTCCACACCGTAATGTCTCAGTTTAGTTGCAGGTCAGCCATAGTTGCAAGCTAATCTTCTGCCATTTCTTCTTTCTCCAGCGATGCCACACTGAATAATAGCCTCTCTTATATACGTTTGCAGCAGACCAGGTGTCATGTGTTATAGCATTCCCAATTAAATCCCTCCGAATTGTTAGGACTGTGTGTAGTTTCGTAAAATTCCATCTGTGCCATATCTGGTACTTGATAACACTACATAGAAACTGTGTTGACCCTCGCTTCTGCACTTTGTTTCCTGTCACTTTGTAACTGGCTTGTTCTGTCCTCACGGAAAAAAAACGTGAACATTTTGTGTCGATGACGTCCAAACAACAGCTTTTCTCTCAACATCACATATCATAGAGTCTGTACCCATTACTAAGATCCATGAAACTGACTGGCTATTCTCAGCCTTGTTCTTCCAACAGTGCCACACTGCAAAAAATACACTCATGTCCAAAAGGGTTGAGTACCATCTGCAGTAATTAACAAATGATGTTCCATGACGATCCATTCCAAGTTTGAGTTTTAAATGCAACTTATCATTCATCTTTGTATAAGCTTCCCAAACATTGTCCCCTTGTATCATCTGCTCTAATACCACCTCTATCCCACAGTCTGCATAATCATGCTTAATCTCTTTGTATATAACCTTCTTATTAGTTTTTACAAGAAGTTGTAGGTTGGATGTTGTAAGCAACAACATAGATGTATGAGTTGCAGGTTTTCTGTCTAGCCCAATCGGAGACCACCAATCAACAGGCACATGCTCTCTGCCACTCTTGTAAACACACACAAACCACTTTCCTTTGTCATATTCATTCACCGTTTGTTGAGAATTAACCGAACTGTACCGGAATCTCAATTTAAGTGACAGTAACCTCATTTGATGCAGATGTTGCAGTTTCTTGTTTCTCCTCCAACTTACTCTTCTGCTCCAAGAGTGCGAATAGTCCTGATTGTGTTGTTTCCTAAGTCTTACCTTCTTTGGTTTGTATTTGAACATCCATGATTTCAAATGTCTACTTCTCTTCTTTGTTTTCAAACTTTCTGTCTGTGGAGACAATTGCCTGAACATTTGGGATACAGAACAAACTGTTGTGATACTAGTCAAAGTCTGAAATATCTCACCATCGCCTTTTACCGAAGCCATCTTGATGTTTTCCTGAAAGCTTTTGCCAGCTACTTCCAAGTCTGAAGCTTGTTGATGACACAATTTCTTCACACAAACAGACTCCTCTTTCTGAACCAATTTCTTCTCCTCAGAGGAGTCATTCTCTTTCTTAGCTGAATCCGACTCTTGCATTGAATCTTTTACCAAAACCACTTCATAATCAGATCCATAATTCTCCTTATTCTCCAACATCAAAGCTCTAGCTACAACCATCATCTCCGACAAATTACATGGCTTTTGTATAAGAACAAGCTCCTGCATATCCTGAGTTAACCCGTTGAGAAAAATCCCTTCTAATTTCTGGTCATCCAAGCCTGTCACTTGAGAAGACAAGTCTTCAAACCTCTGTACATAATCAGATATAGTTCCTGTTTGTTTGATACGAAACAGACTTAAACCTGGTCCTCTAATCTTCGATTTACCAAATTGCTGCATCAATCTTGTTTTAAACTGACTCCAACTCTCAAACTTTCTCCTATTCACTTCCAAATTGTACCAGCTCAAGGCTTCTCCCTGTAAGCTCACTGAAACTAAGGCTAGTTTCTCTGTATCGTTGTACCCACCCATGCGAAAGAAACGTTCGACAGTGGCGATCCATCCATACATCATAAATCCTTCAAACACTGGCATTTCCTCTTTCTGAAGAAGATTCTCTCTAATACCATGCCTAATCTCACTAAGGCAAGGTTCCTGAGAAGAAAATGGTACCTGAGTAAGTTGATCTTGCGATCTTGCAGCTTCTGATTGGCTTAAATCACCAACCTCATGCACCGTCTTTTGTTCTGGCCAATCTTGAATCAAAAAATCCAACTTTCGTTTAATCTCCATCAATTGCTGATCATGGACCTCGATCTTGGCATCCATGCGATCTTCGGCCTCTCGAATCGTCGTTCCCAACTCGACAATTGATCGGAAATCTCAACCGATGCTTGCTCCGCCGCTGAAAACTCTTTCACCGGCGTCAAAACTTGCTCCATCACCATTTTGATCTTGTAATTACTCCGATTTGATAAAATCCCCAATTTCACAAAACCTAATTCTACACTCGCGTTGACCCTCCGATCACAGTTTCACCGCACCATTTGATAAGAATGAAGAACACAATCTCTACTTCTTATCTGTGTGATACACTGTTTATACAAGACTAGAGCCACCGGCACATCACCGATTCATCAACTCTATCTTCCAAGCAACACATATGTCACTTTACAATTCACAAACAATGCATAAAAGAACTACAATGACTGTTCTCTGTTTATATACAAATGTCTTCAGTCCTTTGCACGTGCTTCTCATGTGCTTATCAGTTGCTCCCTCATCATGTCATTCCTCACATCCTTCTCAAAATTCTCGGAAACTTTCACTTTCTCAGATTTGTTTCTCATCTCGTTTACTTGTCCTTTTTTTGTTGTTTCAGGTTTTGGATGATGCTTTTATCAATCAGTGATGGCTTTGACTCATCAGACCAGATCAGCAGTTGCTGAAGGTATTTTTTTTATTGTTTCTGTTTCATCTCATTTGTCCTTAATCCGTCTCCCATACTTTTTTTTCATTAGCATAATGCTTTTTGTAGTTGTTTCACTCCTATCGTTTATAGTTTCAATAGTACTCAAGTGTGGCTTATCATTGATATGTTGCAGATTGTACATGATGAGCTAGTGAAATTGATGGGCGAAGGACAAGTATCTGAGCTACACTTCCTTTGTATTCAGACCTGCATTCACCGGGCTGCGGTTTGGCTTCCAATTTTACATCTTTTTTGGGATGCCAGCAAGGAGAACCTCGGAGCTGTGTCCAGAACAGCAAACCGAACCCTAAATCTCCAACTGTTTCTCTCTTCAGGTTAGTCTCTTTCTCTCTTACCCTTTGACCTTTGTAAACGATTTACAAACTTAAAAGAGATATCTTGATAAGTACTTATCATATCTCTTACTTCTAGGCTCTTGATATGATACGTGGCAAGAATATTATTCTGTTGATGGATTCACACCTCGAAGGAAAGTTCTCAACAGAAGAAGCTACTCATGTAGTTGTCGAGAGAGACCCAATACAAAAGATCTTGTTGCAACACTTGCACCGTCGAAGCAAACTAAATCAGACGTAAGCAAAACATCTTTTATATCCCAGTTTTTGACTGTGTTCTTGAATTCGTCTTTTTAAGTGTTAAATATTCTGGTTACAGGTTCCCTCCCTCTTATGTGATGCTTTGGTAATAAAGAAGCAAGAGGAGGCACCTTCGACTCCACAGAGGCCACTTTCACCCTTAGGTGAGGCCTGCTCGAGAATGGATCTCAGAGCTATTCATCAGATTTTGGTCATGACACATTACAGAGACGACCAAGGCACAAACGAGGTAATAAAACAGTATATAGTTTTGGTTTCAGTTACTAAAACACGTTAAAAAGTAGGCTAGCTAACTCTTGGGAATTTCAGTTATCATTCCAAGAATGGACGCAACAGATGAAAGATATGCTTGATGCACGGAAACGTGGTGATCAATCTTTCCGGGAAAAAGGATTTCAAAACAGCCATTGACTGTTACTCACAGGTATTAATTTGCCACTAGCTACTTCTTCTTACATGTGGTATTGATCTCGGGTTAAAACAAGATTGTATATCTGGATATGATTAGTACTCATATTGGTACATACGTTGCTTCTATGGACAGTTCATAGACGTTGGAACAATGGTGTCGAAGTCTATGCTACTTACTATGCGATCAACCAGACGCAGCACTACTTAACGCGATGCGTGTATCCAGATTGGCCAACCGCTTTCTACATGCATTCTGTGGCATTAGCGAAGCTGAACATGAACACTGACGCAGCTGATATGTTGAACGAAGCAGCTCAGCTCGAAGAGAACAGACAACGAGGAGGCAGAGGATCTTGATTCTTGAAACACAGAGTGTTTACCATCTTCATCTTGTTGTAAAATTTTAACGAGCTACAAGAATTCTTTTTTAAGAAGACAGAAAGGGGAAAAAAACCTGTTAAAAACTGGTTGCTATGATTGTTGATTGGGGAGATAGATGTAATGTAACCATAGGGGAGAGAAGAAAAATTGATGTTTGTTTCGAATGCAAAAAGAGTTGTCATCCTTTGAATGGCTTACTAGCCATTGCATACCGAGCGGGACAATTTTACGGGACGGGATGCCCCCGAAGGGACAATCAGTTCTGTCACTAAAACACTATATAAACGCAGTCGATTCCTTTAACTTAATCGATGTGGGATAAGTTTTGCTCTATTGACATTGTTAACAACTTTATTGGGCCTAGTATAGGAAAAGGCCTCTCTCCCTCTTATTCTTTGTAAGCCCATTTAACATTATTAATCATATTTTTCCCACCTTTAAGATAAACCCTTTTTATTTTAGGGTGTAATTTAACACAAAGCTTTATTTATAGTAAAAAAATCAATTTCAAATACATCATCTCCCAAATCGTGGAACAGAAACCCATGACAGTGTAGATCACTTCCTACCTAACAGAACCTTCTTTTCACACTTACACCGCTGGCCCAAAAGCCAAGAAAGGCTTCCCCATATTCAGCAATACTCCTCCCAGTGATGATATCTATGGCTTTCTGTTTACATTAGGAAATATATTTTCTAGTTGAAAAGTGTTTCTCATTGATTTAATTGTCAAGAAGCCTAAGATCTTAAGTACATTTATTTTACACTGGAATCTTCCTTCTTAAGTGGTTCATTCCCTCCTCAACTTCGTCTTCATTCTCCACACTGGTTGAATAAATCTAGCACAAACTGATATTCAGTTCATGACGCTAAGCAACCTTGATTACGGACAACTCCGGAACTGGCGGGTTGGTGAGCATATAAATCAATCGATGAGGATGCAACGAATTGGAGCCCCAATTCAGCTTCAATCCTTCCACAAGTATAGCCTTAGAAACGATTTCATGTTCAAGTTATGCCATATGGATACCCCCAAGAAGATACATGAAGAAAAATTCAAGTAAATTAACAACACTGCTATGCCTAGATCACTCTCAGGAGAACTCATTTCAGTAGCAAAAACAAGCATGAGATAGTCACGGGAATTCGACAAGCACAAGAACCAATCACACCTTTATAGCGTCAGCTCTACGTTTCCATAGCCCTAGCCTGTATTTGAGTATGAGTTTCCTCTGCAAAATCAGAATCCACAATGACGAGTAAATTAGAGAAGTGAAAAAATCGAGCCAGCAAATCCAAACATATGATTTGGTTCACCAAACCAATTAACATTTTTCATGAAAAGAAAGATGTCTTAAGTGAGTGACAGGAAACAATGAAACTCTCAAGTAACATCCTAAACTGAAGCAGGATCAGATAACACAGAACTTACAGGTACCCAAAAAGTTCAAGAACTCAACTTTTTGGTTTGATTCCCCTTTGATTACTATAGTTACTTCACAAAATTACATAATGGAACAAATTCAAGGTAGCAGATTAGATTTGGCAACTGGATATTTTTTAACGTGGTGCAATATAATAATAATAATAGTGTAGGAAAAAAGGCTTTTTGCATACCCTGCTAAGATGATATGTTCAATCCATACATGATCTATGATACCGTGCTAAATCATACCTTTATTAAACAAAAATACAACTCAAAATATAAACTTTTGGCCACTTTAATGGAATTTCACTATGGATTAGGGAAGAGATAACAAGGATTGATTCTATACAAAACAGTGCGCAGCTAGACTATAATTTGCTTTATTGCAAAATCGTTGCAGCGATGACTTGATCGTCTGCGTTTAGCACGTGGAAGTCTACACATTCAGTATAATCACAACAATCTCTCACTCATGCTCTATATACTATTACCGAGTAGCGACAAAACAAAAAAAATCAGATTGTGTCGGTTGAACCAACTCAAAATGCAAATCAGAGTGTAGAGATCTCAATATCACTAATTTATTTGTTATTACCAATAGACAACATAAATGTGTTAAAATCTTAAATCATCAAACAGCCATATATGTAGATAGATTTAAATATTTCGAGAGATCGATCAACACCAAATTCAGATCTATACGGCCTTGAAAGACTCGAGGCTCTTGGAATGAAGCCACAGCTTTTCAACAACGACGGCCTCGTAGTTCTGGATCTTACCACCACCACCACTCTTGGCCGCAATTTTCAGATTGTACTTTGTACCGGAGACCACTTGCGTCGTTCCCTCGACAACCTTGACGAAAACAAGATTCTCCTTGGATTGTTTGTTATGCTCCCCGATGGCATACTTGGCGATCGCTACGACGTTCGGATCCGATAGATTCTTGATCGGCTTCTGGCTACCGTAACCACCACCGAGACGAGCGCCTTCCACGACGGAGACGAGAGGGAGGAGGATAAGAGAGAGACAAATCAACGACTTCATCATCATCATCATCATTTTTTTTTTTGTTTTTTTTTGTTCCTTACTTAATTAACCTTTTTTGGTTTTTGTTTTCTGGGGGTCTTAACTGTATTGGTTTGGTGTTTTTATAAGCCAAGAGACTTGTGTAGATGTGTCTTTGCTTTGGAATGTGGGCAGAGAGAGAGACGATAGTTCCAGAAATTAACGGAGATCCCAATCATCGTGTTACGCGGTGACGAGAGTGAGTTGTTTCTTTCACACCGTCGGATTTGACAACTGGATAAATTCCACGTGGCGCAACAACACGTTATAGAGTCAACGAGTGGCTGTCCCGTCACGTGTATTTTTGTCACGAGACTCGTAGTGGAGTTATATTATTAGCAGAGCACTAAATGGGCCCATACAAGTTAAATTGGGCCGATGTGGAATCGCGTCGGCAACTCATTATTAGTAATATACGGCGTCGCTTTTGTAGTTTTGTTGCATTGTTGATTTTGTTTAGATCAACGGCTCAGATTCTTTTGTTACTGTCTTCTTTCCCGTAGATATGATTACAGGTGATTACGAACGAAATCAACTTTACGAAACAATCCTTACTTTGCTGCGGCGGCGATCGGAATTTTCGAAATGGAAGACGGAGAAGGTATGAATGCTGCTGCTGCGGCGGAGCTTGAAAGACTCCAAATTGATATTCTCCGTAGAATCTCCCTTCTCGAGAGCAATGTTCTCCCACAGAGTTCCTCGGTGGCTCTGTCGCCTTTAGATGAAAACGAAACTGTGGCTCGCCTCTCCTCCATTCTCCGTTCCGGCGGCGTTAAAGACTTCTGCTTCAAGAGAGTCGCTCGAGATTACTACGACTGGCCTCTTGAATCTCGCCGCGATGTTCTCGGTGCTTCCTCTGTTGACCATCTCTGCAAAAGCATTGTTCTGGTACTTCCTTTGTATTCAGTGAACTTCTTACGAATTTCGTATGTTTTAGAGGTCTTGGAACAGTATTGTGATATTATCCATACGTGCATGTGATATGTGAAACTACACATTGACTCAAGAGTCAAGAATCAGTATAATGATATATTGAAGATGCTAGTTTCGTGTTACAATCCTCTCTGCTAGTGTTTGTTTCCTCATATTAGAATATCCTAAATGCTTACAATATATATTACAGGTTAATACTCAAGCTTCATCGGATATTGTGGATTGCAGTGATCGTAACTGATGCAGCGCATCTCGACTCTTTTATATCTCCTATTTCTTTTGTGGGCTGTGTTTTATTATCTAGGCTTTATGTTGTTTCTTGGGCTTTAAGTTTGCTCTTTGATTATTTCCTTTTGCTATGTTTAGGGTTTTGTCTTTGAGACTTTAGTATTTAAAGCCTCCTCTGTGTAAAGGATCGAGAGATACGTTTATTGAATAAAAACCTAGAGCTTTTCAAGCTTCTAATCTTCCTTGTTATCGGCATTCTCCGTGAATCAACGATTATCAAGAACCCTCGTTGAGCGGCTATTCTTCGGAATCAACGATCTTCGAGCCAACTCCTTGTTTGGTATTCTTTGAATCAACAAACATCGAGTTCTATCAAGCTTAGGCTGCGCCAGTTTGGTATCAGAGCAAGCGACGTTCCTGTACCGTGATCTCAAGTAACGATCATGGCACCAAAGCCTATCTACAACTTTTCAGCAAACAAGAGACGTGTTGATGAACAACAGCCAAACAAATGGATGGAGCTTCGTAAGAATCTCTTTGCGATGAGGGAGAACTTTGATGTGACACTCCACAAATTCCTTCAGCAACGGAAGGAGACGGCGTTCACTACGCACACGTCGCAAGTCCACTCTCCAAAAGATAGAATGGAGGTGATCGGTGACCTCTTTTCCGTTCTCAACGGAGATCCAATCTTCGACGTCCATGGTGACGTTGATGTTCATGGTCATGATTTTTCAGCTACGGATGGAGATCCAGCTTTTGACATCTATGAAGATGAAGAACCGATCTATGATATTGAAGTTTCCAAAGACATAACTGTTTCAGCCTATGATCAAATTCATGAAAAGAGTTTTGTGGGTAACGTCATGTTGAGTAATGGTGATTCTCTTCTCATGAACCATAGTTCGTTTCTTCGAAGTGAATATATCTCCAAGGAGCTCTCTGGTCTGCCAGTGTGTGACGTTGACGATGAAGCCGACAATGTTGGCGTAGAAGATAACGCAAACACTTCTGCAGATGACTACCCAATATATGACGTGTTCGATAACGAAGTTCATGATGGGCATGGAGCTTCGATTCTAAACCTGTACGAGGAAGAAGATTTTGTTACTGCATACAACAATGGTTGTAGTAATACAAAGGATGCAAAACACGTTGACACCAACGTTGGGGATAAAAACAGTGACCCAAATTTTTGTTTTGTAAGTAATGATTATGATCCGGTCTATGGAGCAGTACTAGAGGAGAAAGAGTTTCGGGTAGCTAAAGGGATGGCGCATGTCAATGCTCTTGTGCCTTTCAAAAATGTGGCTTAGTAGGAGAAGATTTTCGAGTGAGATGTATGAAAAATACAAAAGATGAAGACATCCATGACATCACCAATTTTGTCTTTTGTGGTGAATCAGTGAGAGAGTGCAACAGATCAACGTCTTTGGATATAATGTCTTCTAATACACTAGAAGAAGCATTATGTGGAGTATGTGTATTAGTTAAAGATGTAGTAACATCTACGGCAACACCTCGAAACTTACAAAGATGTCAACGTTGTGAGTTTTCCACATATGAGAAAGGCGTAAACTACAAAAGCAGCACAGATTTTATTGTGATTCAAGGGGTGGCATACACAAGATTTTCACCAGAAGAACGTATAAAGAGTAAGCCGCCAGATCGTGGTCGAAGCGACATTTGGTTTCAAAGCAGAAAAAAAGATCTCTACATCGATGTTTATGCTTCTGAGAGTCATATGGCATTAGTTGGAGCTCAGCCTGTCTCTATGGCTGGGATAGCCCGAGAATTTATTTTCTCAAATAGAGATTTTGAAAGTGATCAAGAGTTGGATCAGGAAACCGAATTTAAGAGTCTTTATGGGAGTTTATTAAAGGTTAACCAAGAAAATTTAGCACTGATCCAAAAGAAAAAGTTGATGGAAAGCCAACTGGAGCATATGGAGAAACAACTAGTTTATGAGAAAGAAAAATCACAAAGATTACAACGTAAACTTGCGGCAGTGTCACAGTGCTCTTGTGCTCCGAAGAATGACGATTACGATAATGTGGCAGTATCGCAACTAAAAGCTGAACTTGTCGCAGAAAAAGAAACATCTCAACGGTTGGAGCATGAACTTCTTGCATACAAAAAGAAGGTTCGGATGTTAAACAGTGGGACAAAGAATCTCGATCGAATATTGAGTATGGGAAGAACAGAGAAAACTAGATCTGGTCTAGGTTATCAAGGTGTTACATATGGTTCTAAAACAGTTTTTGTGCGAGGGAATGTGTCCACGTCTGCTGGAACGAGTGAGCATTTGTTGAATTCAAATACAAAAAAAGTCATTATCAATTCGATGGTTGAGAGTAATGTACAAGACCAACGAGGGATACAGGCGATTGATGTGTATGATGATTTGTGTTGCGAGTTTGCAACCATAGCTTCAACAAAGATTAAGGCGTTTCCTGTGACAAACCAAATTTGTAAGTTTCTTCTTCCACATGTGAGACATATTATTCTTCCTCCTCGATTACCTTTACAAGCAGCAGAACATTCAAACCTGGGTGTACGTATCATTAGTGCCATGTGTGATGTGTTAAATTTGCTCTATCATCACATGTGTGATCTTTCTATTGGTATACGATTATCAAACATGGAGATTTTACAAAACATGGGTGATTTACTAGCTCCTCGATTTGATTTCAAGAGTGAATATTTTAGGTGGGGACTCACAATTGTGTATAGTCCACAGTTTGGTTCTACTTATAAAGTCACGGCACCTAATTGTTGTAGTGGCGTTGCTTGTGCATCACGAAAGCTGTTATGTGTCGTTTTGGCTTTGATCAAGTTACCACGATCTAACTTTCAGCATGTGCACGGAGTGTTTACACTTGCTGCCAATTATGGTTCTTCGTTGATATCACTCACCTGGTTATCTTTTGACGTATGGATATTGGAAGAATTTAGTCGTGTTTCTCGAGACGTCCGACATGATTTTGGAAAATACATGCTTAGCATTGGTTGGGATTTGTTCTTGGATGATGTGAGTTCTTATGTGGGGTTTTCAAGAGACCTTTTAGAAGTACAACGACGGAAAGATTTTTGTTCTACATGTTTTGTTGGTTTCTCGCGCTGTCTTATATCTCAGTTTGGCTATTGTGTGGTGATCTCATGCTGGGAGATTTTTCTGTTGATATGGCCCCCATGGGTTAGCAAGGTTGTATGGCTTCCTCCTCACACGTTGACAATGGGGAATTGCCTTCTCTGTTTTGTTATTCAATTTCGCATTGGATTACAGTTTCGAGCTTCATTGGGGAGGTTAAGAGTGCATTGTAGACACATGGGTTTTTCTTGCAACATCACGACAGTTCTAGGTTGGGCAGAGGTTTTTTTTGGATTCAACGTGTTGGTTCGTGTTGCATTACCGTCGACCAAGCTGTCACTTCATGCGTTCAACAAGCTTTTTCCGCGGGTGATTGGATCAAAGGGGGTGTTCAAGTGTATTAACAAAAGTGTTTCTGGGTGGCACGACACTGGCTTCTTTCACACGTCCAGACCGCTAACGTTTCATGGCTATGACACCGTTCCAGATTCAGAGACGAATCTTTTCCTACCCGGGGAGACCTGATGCAGCGCATCTCGACTCTTTTATATCTCCTATTTCTTTTGTGGGCTGTGTTTTATTATCTAGGCTTTATGTTGTTTCTTGGGCTTTAAGTTTGCTCTTTGATTATTTCCTTTTGCTATGTTTAGGGTTTTGTCTTTGAGACTTTAGTATTTAAAGCCTCCTCTGTGTAAAGGATCGAGAGATACGTTTATTGAATAAAAACCTAGAGCTTTTCAAGCTTCTAATCTTCCTTGTTATCGGCATTCTCCGTGAATCAACGATTATCAAGAACCCTCGTTGAGCGGCTATTCTTCGGAATCAACGATCTTCGAGCCAACTCCTTGTTTGGTATTCTTTGAATCAACAAACATCGAGTTCTATCAAGCTTAGGCTGCGCCAGTAACAATTCAAAATACTATGTGGTCGTGGTTCAGGTGCTCTTGATGGTTCCTGTTGGATTGCATTCTCACCTCTATTTCGTCTTTCATCGTATTGATCTGATTATTCTTTTGTTTATGGCAGTATACAGCCAGATTCAATGCCGAAGCAGTAAAGCAGTTTCTTTATTCACTAAATGAGGGAAAGATCCCAAAGAAAAGATTTAACTGTTAGTGCTTCTCATATGTATGATCTATTAACTTATTTAAGTTTTTATGTTGCTTCTTTATGCTGAGTCTTGTGCTAATCTCTGTGTATAGTGAGACTTGCTCCTGAGGAGACATCGATTAAATTGACAGGGTTTGAGCACAATGCGGTAACCTGTATAGGTATGAAGACAAACATACCGGTAAGTTTTGTTTTCCTCACCGTTATTTCTGTGATATAATTCAAATCTTTTATTTGATTGAACGCTGACCGACTTTTCTACATCTTGCATTATTTACATGTTCTGCCAATAATCTCTTGGTGTTTTGCTCGTTGCTGCTCTATACTATCAATTACATATAAGACATAGGAGTAGTATGAGAGGAACCTCTACCCACTTGTGTTTTCTTCTCCTAGACAAACCAGTTTAGTGCTGTATTATGTGTTTAGAAATCTTTACAGAGAGTTTTACCTTTCATACACATGTCCTTGCCAAGGGTTTTGCAGACACTACAGTTTATTGTCCTGTCCTAGAGGCCCCGGAAGGTTTCAGTGTCCAATGGGTTACACAGCTAGGTTTTGTCTTGTTTGTTTTTCTGAGTCTGGACAGGAGGGTTTGGTGCATTATAACACAATTTGCATTAGTACGGAGCAGAATTTAGAGTATTCTTGTGAGCCAGCTGCTGATTGTCGTCCCACTCATTGTCTTTAGTACTCTCCCCATTGATAGTAAAAAAAATTATAACTTCCGATTTTTACAGTTCAATACCTTCTTTGCACTACCAGTACCAGAGTTAGTAATGGGTGTCAGGCAGAAACTTAAATGGCGTTATTTTTGGTCTGTGTATATATAATCTTAGGCACGTACCCTACTGCATTGATGTGTTTATCTTCCTTTCCTTATCCGGAAGTGCCCCACTTCAGACAACACACTATTTATTCTACTGTGACACATCAGTCTTTCAAAATCATCTTTACACCTCAGTATTAAGTAAATGGGCTTTCCCTTTTAAGGTAATTAGTTATGTTGTTTGACGCTTGTGCTCTCATGATGGATTCCTCGATCCAAATTCGATGTGTGCAGAGTGACTTGTTATTTTCTGAAGGAAGTTTGTATTAGTTGAGATATGGAGAAAATGCTTGTTTAGGTATCATGTTAAGAGTTTCCATTGCATATTCAGACTAATCTTGGTTTGAAATTGAACTATACTTTCGATATATTGATACTGACGGCTTAGATGGGGGCTTTGGGAAATGTCAGGTGATATTGGATGAGGCCATAGCCAAACTTAAACCGGACTTCTTCTGGTTGGGTGGTGGAGAAATCGATCTGAAGCTCGGTGTCAGAACATCTGAATTCCTTGAATTTGTGAAACCGTTCTTAGTTCCTTGTAGCTGAAATCAAGAATATTTGTAACACTATTTTTTTCTCCCTGTTATCAAATGTTACGCTTAGCTTAAGAATTTAGCTTCAATGAAGGTTTGTACCTCCCACACACATTGGTATTCTTTGTAATGATAATTGGGCTACCTGCTAATTGGAGCTAGATGGCGGTAAAGAGACCGAGTCTACATACCTATTAGAGTTTAGTTGCTGTATTTAAGATCTCTTGTACGGTTCATTTAAGCTTAATGATGGAGTATCACAGTTCTGTTACAATCTCAAATGTTGAAAAGTTCTTTTGTGCCACATCCACATGCAACAGATTAAGTAAAAGGATGCACCTTGTTTGTTGTATACGAGGAGAAATAAAGAACAAAAGAAGTTGGTCGTGAATATATATAGATAGCACAAGAGTCATTACAACCACCAACACATGGTGAATGCATACATGCATATAAAAGTATGATATATAGAGAAAGGGGTATGGATCGGGTAATTAAGACTTCTCATTGTGGATGGGAGGCTTACGATGAGGCTGAGGATAGTCCATGACCACTACTTCATCCCCTGTCTCGACTCCTCCACCCAACACCCTCCTCCTTCCTCCACCATTGACGACGTTGTGTACCAAAGAAGCAACAACCCTGTGATGATGATGCTTATGTGACCCTATACGGCGAGCAGTGGCGCATCCAACATTGGAAGACAAAAGCAGAAGAATGAAACAGAACACCATCGCGAGTCCACTCCTCATAGAGCAAGACATGACTTCTCTTTGTCTCTATCTTCTTCTTCGGATACTTGTATATATGTTGTGTTTGTAGAAGAGACTAGAGCAGGACAAATACAGTTTGAAATGTGTTAATTTGTGTAAGAGAAGAGAAGAGGGAAGGAGTATTTGTAGGCAGAAGAGAGTAAAGAGAGTAAGACAAACATTGAATGCAGGTGGGGGGGTCCTTCATTATCATAACATGCTATTGTTCCTCACTCTTTAATTTCCTTTCTTTCAATCGTCTCTCTTGTCTAATTATTCAAATATATTTTCATTCATTTTCTGCATTTATACACATATCTATCGTATGTATATGGGTGTCTTGATCGGCCAAACCTTTTGTCTACTTGAGAGTCTTCGTGGGGTCATCGTCTCATGCATTCTCATTTTCCTTTCTTCCACATTTGCTCACCTTATTCTTCGGTTCTTCCCCCTTAATTTACACCAGAGCCATTACTGTTTGATCGAACTATTACAAAACAGTTTGACGTGGTACTCTCCTAAGTCCTAATAGATCACCACCTTATCATGACACTATTTGACATTGATGTCTTTGGACAGAACACTCTTCTAAGTTATGAAGCATTTTTACACTCAACTTTCACTTCAATGGTCCAATATCCGGTTTGGGGACCTTGAACAGTACAACCGCGTCTCTCATGTTCCACGTGACCGGTTTGGGGACCTTGAACGAGAGAATCTTTGAGGATCATAATTATTATGCATATCATCGATAGCTAGAAACTGTGAACAAAATCAATACTGAAAAGTGTAAAATAAGAAGAAGAAGCAAGGCAGCATGGTCCGACCGTCTCTCCGTCAACGACAATGTGGGACCTTTACTAACATCACCGGCCACACCCCTCAAACCTGTACCGACCGTGTCTGCCACGTGGCACAAGCCCCTTGTGCTTGCACTTCTATTGAGTTTGGGGTCATATTACCTTCTCTCAATTCTTATAGGCCTTGCAATTTGTAACTGCCATGGCCTACGACATGTGATGTCGGCTTATAGATTGAAGACATAAAAAAACACACAACTAAGTCAAGGGAGGAGACGTGATAGATGGATTCATAAAAAAGTAGGTTATCATTAAGAGAAGTAAATGGTAGCAAAGGATATTATATACATTATTTTATGTTTACTGTACACATTAACAACGCCCAACCAAAGGTCCTTAGAGAAGAAGTACATAGGTGGCTTGCTTAAAATTAATAAGAAGATGAAATATTCGGTGAATAGAGATGGTTTAAATGAAATATCCAAGCAAGAGAGATCTATGGAGATCCAAATCCAAACGTGTTTTCTCCGCTGTAAGTGACATAGAGGAACCCATCATCATCCTTTTTCTCTTCGTACACAGAAGACATGAGGGCACCTGCAAAGTTATCAGATTCAGCCATTTTCAAAAACGTGTATGATCTCCAGTTTTCATGCTCTTGTTACTTGGTATCAAGGATAGAACTCTTAGATATACAGACAGGAGGTCTATCTGGTTACCTGTTGGAGGAAGAACATTGTCCACAAATATGAAGATAGCCTTTTCTGCACTCAGTTTGATTCTTTTGCGGATCACATACACAAATTGCCCCACTGTCAGATCAGCCGGGACTAAGTATCTGCAAATTTGAAAACCGGAAAAGCTTAGTCATCAATCACAAGTCAGGTCCGAATGAAAAGGATACCGATCCCTCATTAATAGACTTACTTTTTCTTGTCAATGGTTGGTATATCACTCTTCTCAGCCTTCTCAACAATCACCTGGATCCCACCAAAACACAAATGTGTTGGCTATCATCACTAAAAGTCTAAAAGTGTCGTTGAATTATACAAATCTATTTATTAAGCCGTAAGAATGACCAAACAAGCACTTAATAAGAATCGAGATTCAGAAAATCACATTCCCAAAAAAGAACTATCAAGTTCAAAGTCCTAACGTTGTGGTAGATACTCCAGTTTAAAGAACTCCATGTAGTAGTTTATACAGTGGCAAACATATGTCACAAAAATGTAGCTAATCAGACAATGATAACCAGATAACCAACTGTTAGTTGGATAGACAGTTAAAGCCAGATGCTATCTACAAAACTATAGGCAAAGAGACGAAAAGTTCATAATCACCAAGAGAGAAACAAAATATTCTGAAAGGAAAGAGCCACAAAAAGGGCAAACTATACCACATGGCTAACACAACAACTTGAAACTGCATAAACTCAGTGAAACACAAATGACTGGTCCGAGCAAAGAAAAGGGGACAATATGCTATTCACACAAAACTTTGAATACACGTAATGTATCAAATATAGAGCTCTCACCGGAATTCTATCTGGATATTTCTCTCTAATCCGAGCAGCCTCTGCCCTTCTCTTCTCTGAAGGTTCAAAAAAACATGATTAGATCAAAGCAAGGTTTCAAGTATCAAACAACAAATCAATAACAAAAATTAGGATCCAAACCTAGGTCATGCTCTTGCTTGAACGAGCTTTTTGCCATTCCTTCCACGCCTACATAAGAAATAGGTGACGCCAATCATCAGACAACCATCAACAAACAAATTCAACACTTAAATCGAATCATCAATTCCCAAAAATAAACTCTAAAACTCAAATTTTAAGTGTACTAAACGCAAGATTTCATTTTATCCATCAGTCGATCATGTTCCACATATTCCGAGACTAATATCTAAAATCCCAAGAAAATACACGAAAT
The DNA here is from genome assembly GCA_023657505.1 of Camelina hispida. NCBI lineage: Eukaryota > Viridiplantae > Streptophyta > Magnoliopsida > Brassicales > Brassicaceae > Camelina > Camelina hispida. Next base: position 20,858,369 of record CP094635.1, on the reverse strand, counting down.
CCAGCAGAACCCTTTTTGTATTAGACATAGAAAACTCCACCTAAAGCCATACACAGACGAACCTAGATCGATTGATCATCTTAAAAACCCAACCTTTAAGTAATCTAAACGAAGTACAAGATCGCAATCAAACCCAAAATAAAGAGAGGGTAAAACTCAATGATCAAACCTGTAGATTACAAAGAACGAAGCTTTTTTTCTGCGATCACACACTTTTCCCCAGAGAGCTCACAACGCTATCGTTGAAGATAACAACCAACAACAAATTAACGAAAGAATATCAAAAGAAAAAGCAATTAAGCAACCTCCAAAAAAATTCTGCGAAGCATTTAAAAATTGTAAGTGATAAGGCAAGAGATTGTCTACAGATAGTTCATGGTAACATCTAAACAACTCAGCTTAGGTGGTACTGCTTAATCTGATGAGCCAGAATCTGACGGTACATATAAGCTACTGGGAAATCTGAACCGTCCATATTACTGAAGGTTTACGAGAGAGCTGTGTACCTTATTATTGCCTCCGAAAAAAGATAAAGAAGAACCGGATATGCTGGGATCACGTTTCTGCATACGATATGACACATTTACCCCTTAAAACTGTGTGTTAGGTGAAGAGTACAGAAGGGTAACAACTGGAAACCATAAATTTTTTTTTTTGGGCAAAAAAATCTAAACAATAAATCTAAAAATCTTGACTTTAGAATTTCTTGAGAGCGCATCCCCGTTCTTAATTATATATTTTAAATTCAAAATACAAAATTAAATGATAAACAATAAATCTAAAATTTAATACCAATACTTTAAAACTAAACCATCAATCTTTTTTTGGGCAAAAAAACTAAACAATAAATCTAAAATCTTGACTTTAGAATTTATTGACTTTAGAATTATATATTTTAAATTCAAAATACAAAATTAAATAATAAATAACAACTTTTATTTTTGGCTAATTTTTTTTTTTGAACATCTTTATTTTTGGCTAATTATATAGCAACATGTGTAATTATCTATATATACATTTTTGAAGTACATTTTGGGTTCTACCCTTTTAATTTTGCTTATTTACATTATTAATTTGCAATATTGGTCCCTAAACGGCTAAACAATTCAAAACACTAAATTACTTCAATTTGAGAAATCGACCAATACAATTATATTTTACTGCCATAATCTCTCACATTTTATTACTAGAATCTCTACAAATCTCATACAATCGATTAACATCCTATATTCCTAAAATGTGAGAGCATTAATATCAGTCGATTTAATTCATTTCATCAAATCGAATGCATTAATACAATATCATCCTACTTAATTCATATTCTCAAACAAATAGATAACATTACCACCAAGATAAACATTTAATTCTCTATATATATTATTTGGAAACTAATATTGAAGGACAAAATCACTGTTTTAATAATGCAGAGATTATTGTAATCTCGCTTTGAATGAGTACATCGTAAATTCCTTGGTCATCAAGCATATTAAAATCTATAAATACTATCTTCACAAACAAAACATACCAACACTCACAACTAAAACCTACAACTGCATATCCAACCACTAATCAAGAGAAATGGCTACATCATCTCCACCTGTTTTTTTAATTATGCTACAGATTTCTTTACCAGCTAAACTAAAAAGACTATCATTTGGTCATGAATGATGATAAACTTTTAAGTATTTTTCTTACATGAACATCATCTTTTTGTCTATATAAAAACTTCTCTTATTTGTTTTCTCTTTCATGTTTATTATTTTCCTTCTAAATAACTGATTTTTTTTTTTATGTTATGAGATATAGAATACATCACCATATTTTTGTCCATCATATGAGTTTTTTTTAAGGATAAGGAGCATAAATATTTTGTTTTCCAAAAAAATCTTATTCATTTTCATTTTCATAGATTTTTCTTTTATTTTAAGAACTTTTTTTTTTGAAAAAAACAAAATTTGGTTTCTTAATATAAGATAAAAATTATATTTCATCAAATCAAAGGTTATTTCTCCCAGACTTTTAAGTCTATAACGATTTTTTATAGTGTAATATATATATATATTATTATTATTTTATTTTTTTTTGTGAAAGGTAAGAATAATAATGAAATTTCTTATTATTATTTTTTTTAATCTACGATTTTTATAAGGTTTACTATCTTCATCATATATGTTTTGTCTTTATAAGTTTTTTTAAGTTTTCTATGTGTGCTTTTCTTTTTGATTTGATTTTAACAAAGACCTAAGAGCTTTAATAATTTTTCTTTAATTTCTTGCAGGAAAATAAAAATATGTACAATCCTCCTCTTTTGATTTGATCTAATCTTCCAACAATACTATATGCAAAAACCAAGTGCCTTTGGCCTAGTGGTAAAGGAGCTCCAGTTGGAGCTTCCGCCCTGGGTTCAAATCCCCTTGGCCACCCGGAGATGCCTTAAGTGGTAAGAATACGTGGATTTCTCGTGGGCCTCGTGGGATTAGTCTTTGGGCCTAGAAAGCCTTTAGGATCCCCACGGTTAAAAAAAAAAAAAAAAAAAAAAAATACTATATGCAAAAATATATAATTGTACCATTAAACTTGTGATTATTAGTATTATAATCAACTAAATTTGATTGATTAAAAATATTTAATTTTATTACTAAAATAAATACCGTTAAAATCAAATATTATTATAAATAAAATTAAATAATTGTCTCGTGGTGTAACACGGGTTAAATCCTAGTTTTAAACGGATTTTTAATGTCACTGTATAATCTAGAATAGTCCTATACTATAATTGGACTATAGGAGAATTTGACATATGTATAAGTGATGTAAATGCATTTGCTAGATATGTAAATGCACATGATCTCATAATGTTTTTTTTTTTTTTGGTGAAACACAGGGGTAAAAACCTCGTGATTTATTTAGAAATAGAAGCTATTACACACAGACCCGACGACGGCATCGAGTGCCATTAGCATCGTCATTCAACAGAGACTCAACTACAGAAGGAACTATCGTAAAAACATGCCAACCAAGAGGTAAAGAGAATGCATAGTTAGCTAAACCATCCGCCAGGCGGTTAGCTTCTCTATACACATGCGTAACACGGACTATCCAGTCCCTCACAAGAAAGCCATGGCACATCCGCACCAGGAAAAACAAGGGATGAGACTCAACTATCCCTTGTTTCAGAAAACCCACCAACGTTGCCGAATCCACCTCTAACTCAACCCGCTGAACTCGCATCTCCCACGCGATGTACAACCCGTAGTACACACCCCACAACTCCGCCAACTACGCAGAGCATCTACCAATGTTAACCGCAAAACCACCACACCAAACTCCATTACTGTCCCGCAAAACACCCCCTGCCGCTGCCAGCCCCGGATTGTCCCGTGAAGCACCGTCAGTATTAATTTTGTACCAACCAGACAAAGGAACCTGCCACCCAACCTCTCGTTCTTCTCGTCTTCGCGATGGAAATTGAGCACATCTTCGCGTCTCAGCCAAGGTTACCTCTGCAGTAAGGTCTTTGATAAAACGAACTTTGTCCCTACAAGTTCTATTCTCACCAAAGACATTAGAGCATCTCCATTTCCACCCCCACCAAACAGCCATAGCGAACATCGTATCCCAAGTTCCACCATTAACGGTCACAGTCCCCGCTAAGTTTGTGTACACCCATTCTAATAATGACATAGTGAAAAAGTTTTGCCGTATTGCAGGCGGTAAGATCCTGTCCCATAAACCCGACATAGCAGGGCAGTCACGCAAGACGTGAATTATGGTCTTGACGCCCCCTCGACAAACTGAACACACATCCGAGTCCGCCAGATGCCGCCTCTTCCTCTCCACATTGGTTATTATCACCTGATGAACCACCAACCAAAGAAATAACTTAACTCTCTCTGGCACTCTGACTCCCCATATACGACTGTAGAAACTACTCATGTTCTGCTTGCACACATCATCTTGAATCAACAAGCTATAGGCCGACTGAACTGAGAATTTACCTTCTGGGGTCCCTCTCCACGACAACCTATCCTTAGGACCCGTAAATCCATCAATCACAACCGAAGCAAGCTCTAGGAGTTTATCTCTTGGAAGATACGAAACAATTTGATCAAATTTCCAACCACCACTATCACTCCAAAGATCCCTAGCGGTGAGAGCCTCAAAACCAGTTGGTAATGGACCAATAATATCCTCCACTAGAGGTTTATAATGCAACCAAGCATCCGTCCAGAATCTTATCTGCCTCCCATCACCAATGACCCATCCAAGCCCTTGAAGCACTACTTCCCTCAACCCTGTCCCCACACTCCTCCAGGTGGACGACCAATGACTTTTAGCCGCAGTCCAACCCAACTAGTGGACGTGACCGACCTTATATTTAGCTCTGACCACTCTTGCCCAAAGACTATGCTGATCATGTAACACTCACCAGCCTATCTTTGCAATCATGGCTTTATTCATGTCTTTTGCTGCCCGGATCCCCAACCCGCCTTCGCTTTTAGGCAAACAAACTCGCTTCCATGCCACGAGATGCTGTTTTCTTTTGTCAGGAGAGCTGCCCCACAAGAAATCACGGGACACCTTATCCAACGAAGATAACGTAGCTTGTGGCAGCTTTATCGTACTCATAGTATGAACCGGAATGGGAGACAAAACAGATTTGGTTAAACTTAACCTCCCAGCAAAGCTCAAACATCGTCCTTTCCAACCTGTGAGCCTTGAAGATACCTTCTCTACCACCTCCCCAAAGGTTTCCTTATTAAAACGTTTTTGAAGAACAGGCATTCCAAGGTACTTGCCCAACTCCTTTGTTGACTTTATCCCACTTTCCCCACTAATTAACTGCTCCAGCTCCCTTGAAACATTCTCAGAGAAGAAAATTTTGGATTTCTCAAGGCTAACTTTCTGACCTGATGCCGCACAAAAACGCTCCAAAACACCCCGAATCACACGTATTTGAGCCACTGAAGCTTCTGCTAGAAGGATTAAGTTATCTGCAAAGCAGATATGAGAAAGCTTCGGCCCTGTCTGAGACAGCTTTACCGGTTTCCATCTCTTTTCTTCGACCGCTTCTTCAATAAGATAACAGAGGCGCTCCATGCACAACACAAACAAATATGGAGACAATGGGTCACCCTGTCGGAGACCCCTAAGAGGCTTAAAAGCGACAGTCTTCTCACCATTCCATAAGAGATTCATTGAAGGTCCTGTCACACATTGCATGATCCAATTCACCCAAGCATCTGTCAACCCTACTGCTTTCAAGGTATCCTCAAGGAAATCCCACCTTATCCTGTCATATGCCTTTTCTAAATCCAATTTCAACAACATATAACCCTTCCTACCTTTTTTCCTTCGCATTGAATGTACAGCCTCTTGTACAATAATGATATTATCAGAGCTCAACCGTCCCGGAATGAAGCTAGTTTGTGCAGGACCAATCACTTTTGGCATCACACCCTTTAACCTCTCCACCATCACTTTCATGATTGTTTTAAACAGCACATTGCACAAACTTATGGGGCGAAATTGAGTAATCTTCTCTGGTTGCGCAACTTTAGCAATAAGAACTAACAAAGCATCATTGGTCACCGGCGGTAATATTCCTGTCCTGAAAAACTCAAGAACAAACCGATTGACAGACTCACTCACCACCTCCCAATTATGCTGGTAAAAGACAGGTTGATAACCGTCCGGGCCGGGCGCCTTATAACCCCCCATACTACGAACAGCTCTTTCTACATCGGACTCCACGAAAGGTTTAGTTAACTCTCTCTGATCCTCTTGGGAGATCCGCAGAAAACCATCATGCGGAAGTATCTCCACCACAGCCTCAACATCCTCCAATGAGTACAACCGCCGATAATACTCCACAGCTATTCCTTCAAGCTCCTGCGCATCCGAGATCCACCTACCATCATCTCCTTTCAAACACTCAATTCGATTCCGGCGCCTACGAATAATTGTAGAGGTATGAAAAAAGGTAGTATTCCTGTCCCCATGAACAATCCAATTCGCTCTAGACTTCTGAAACCAAAGAACTTCCTCTTGCTCAAGTACCAAGTCGAACTCACTCAAGAGCTCCGCTTCACGGGTCAATAGGGCATCTGTCTGACACACATCCAACTGCCCTTGAACTACTTTAATGTCACCAAAGAGCTTCTCCTTCTTCCGCTGCACATTTCCAAACACTTCTCTGTTCCACTCTTTCAGCATCTCCTGTAACCGCTAAAGAGCCACTGGGGTTGCAACATCACTGTTCCAAGAATTAACCAGTAACTCTTTAAAACTCGGATGCGTCAACCATGCTGCTTCAAACCTGAAGGTGCGTCTCTTTGGATCTAACCGTACCTCCGGATTCAACCGTACCAGTAAGGGCGCGTGGTCAGAGGCTAGAAAAGGTAAGTGTGTCACCGTTGCCTCCTGCCATTTTAAGCGAGCATGAGCACAACACATGAGACGGTCCAATCTCTTAGCCACAAAAAACTGTTCCTCTCGACCTCTCCTCCAAGTAAATCTGTTTCCCTTAAACCCCATATCAATCAGAGATAGATCATTAATCCATTCTCCAAAGGCCAAAGAGTCCGACGACAAACGGCCATTCCCACCAGAACGCTCATCCAAACGTAAAATGGTATTGAAATCTCCCCCTATCACCACCGGTCCATCAACCCCTTTAATCGCCTCACCAAGCCTACCCCATAAGCCACTTCGTCTGCTTGCCGTCGGAGCGGCATACACCACAAACCAATTAACCGACTCCAAACCATTCACCACCTTAGCGTGGATGAACTGATCAGTAGAATCAGCAATCGTCACTTCCCCAATCCCGGTTCTCCATAAGAGCCAAAGTCCCCCGCTCTGACCCACCGCGTCAACCCGGTAAGAATTCCCAAATCCCAACCCATGGCAAATCCGACCTGCTCGATCACCTCCGGCATGAGTTTCAAACACAGCTAACATATCAGCGGGAAACTTCTTCAACAGGTATCGTATCGATCGTCTAAACTGGGGTTTATTCGCCCCCCGGCAATTCCACAAGATGCAATTCATCATTCCTTCACAATAAAGACTTAGAACTACCGGGGAAACTCGTTAATCCGATCGAGCAACCCCTTCACTCTCCACCAAGGCATTCTGGGTAGAAACACCCACCTCCATACTCGTCGAAACCGGATCCAACTCATTCGACTTCGAGCCCACCAGGCGCCGTCCCTGTTCCGAACCATTCTGCTGCTGTTCGACTCCCGGCGAGAACACACCCCCAGATCTCCCAACACTCCCCGACTCGACTCTCAATCTTTTCCCGGAAGCAGATAATTCACTCTCATCCCTCAATGGACCAAAAACAAGCCCCCTTGTGGGCCTTGGCGACCTTGCAACTTTCGAGTAAGTGGGCTTCGGCCCAATAGGCTCTGAGGTTTTCATTCCAGCCCTTTTCTCTATTACCACTTCCCACGTTGCACTCTTACTCCTCAAATTCGAACCCGAAACCCCAAATATCACACCCTTTCCTTGAGTACCACTCTCCCCATTACTCAATTGATTCTGCGGATGCACATTTTCCTTATTCACCACTGAAAGATCGACAACTTGCCTTATCTCCTCCCCATCAATATTCCCCTCCAAATTTCCAAAAGTGTTCGATATCGCAATTAATGCAGAATCTTTCACCGCCAGAGGATCCCGACGAGGAGCACCACCACGGCTAGATCCCACACCCACCGGTGGTCGCCCCTCATTCACCGTGGATTCCGATTTTCTACCTTTAGCCACTACCATTGTGAACCCGTCCTCAGGTTGAGATGACCGATCCCCATCCATACTCACAACCCGAGGCTGCGTCACCTCCACCGGAGGCATGTCACGTTTGTTCTGTGGACAAGCATGAACTTGATGGCCATACATACCACACACGGAGCAAATATTAGCCAACCCCTCGTAAGACACATAAAAGCGCTCACCATTCATCAGCACTGATCCTTTCAGTGGTCGCTTTAGATCCACCTCCACACAGATTCTTGCAAATCTCGCCCTTTCAAACTTCAAAGTTGTCAAGTCCACTCGAACTGGCTTCCCCAACCCTTTCGCGATCCCCATCAAAATAGACCGATGATAAAAGTGCACCGGAATGTTTGTGATCCGAATCCAGACAAGGGTAGTAACGATCTCATCCGATAACGGATTAAACTCAGGTGACCAAGCCTGCACCATTAGATAGCTCCCAAACACTCTCCACGGCCCCCCAGACAGAGCGGCCAAGTACTCCTCCTCCTTCATAAAACGTACCATGAAGAATTGACGAGGGAGATCCATCACAAACATAGCACCATTTGGTTTCCACAGTTCCCGTAATTATCGATTCAACACCGCGATCGAAACATGTCGCCCTAACACCTTGACAATCATACACCTACTCCATAACCCTTTCATTGCCGTCAAAACTTCCTCTCCAATCGTGACTACCGGTTCACCATCTTCCCCATTCGGAAACTCCAATACCAATCTATCTGTCACAAAGTCGTCCGCCAGCACTTCCTCCGGAATAGGTAAACACCCACCCTTGCACCCTGCAACCTTCTGCGCCCATGTCCGAGTCTCATCTGGTGGATCCCCTGGGGGTCGTCCCCCGATATTTACCATGGTCGCGTCTTGATCGCCTCCAGCGGAAACCCTAGAATCGCCCATTCTCTTTTGCCAAGCCCTTTAGTTCTTGTTGATCTCATAATGTTTTAGCATTTTCTTTTCTTCATTTTAAAAACTCTTTTCTAAATATTCTATGACAATTTTATATATAATTATGTTAACATGAAGTTCTTTTATTATATTTCACATGGCCAAATACATTGCATGGATTTTTGTTTTTTAAAAAAAAAAATTTCTCATACTCACATAGTTAAGAAAACAACCACGAAGTCAAATCCCATTGTATATTTTCTCCATTTGTTTGGAATCAAATTATATTACAAACTCAAAACAAATATATAATACTTAATGAAATTCATTTGTCTTCTGTCGTATTTATTTCGTTTTTATTGGTACTCGTATTTTACAAATCAACTAAAAAATGAGAATAATCTGCCTTCAGCTTGTATCTTTAATCAAAACTAAACTTATTTGTGAAGATATTTTCGATTATACAAAAATTGTTATTGTTTTGCAATGTTATGTTGATGAGTTCATGTATAAAATTTACATTCAATAATTTGAGATGATGATTAGAGATATCAATATCCTAAGAAACAATTATTATAGTCTCATGTGTAACATAGGAGAAAATGATACATGTTTAAGGATTTGGAAATAGTGTGGTTTTATATATATAACATTAGATTATGTAAAGCTGATTGTGAACGAATCTCATTTTCACTCGCTAACGAACTTGTCAAGTCAACAATAACAATTAATTTGAGATATATAATTTGGAATTATTGGGCATATAATTTAAATATAAAAAATTTTCAACTCAAATTTTTTTCTGGGCATATTTTTTTGTCTAATTTTGATATACAAAATTTGTTTGTCTACTGTCTAGTTATTAAGTTGATTGTTTTACTTTTACTCCGATCAACAAAGTTACTTGCAACTTTGCTGATCAGAGTAAAAATGAGAAATAAATTTAAAAAAATTATTTTGAAACCAATTACACTGATTAGAAAAATAACTTGTCGAAATTATTTATAGCTGTCAAAAATTAACAAAAATAAATAAATAAACTAATTTAAAATAAAAAGTAATTCAAGAAAATAGACTAACAAAAAACTAAGTACTAGAGAAGACAAACAACATTTGTTAATAAAATAAATATAATTGTGTTCCTTATTTTCTCAAACTGAGAGGTTCTTATTATTAAACATGGATTCTTATTGACTTTTTTTTGGTCAATTATGAATGACTTCACCTATGTCGAAGAATATACCGTAAGGCCCATTAGAATTACAACATGTAGCAGCCCAAATACAAAAGCAGAGCTCTGCATAAACAACCCCAATGAATCGGTCTGAAACTTCCGCGGAAGAGTAAGAGGAAGAATAAGGTCTGAAGCTGTAGAGACTAGAGAGGATGGGCATAGGGAAGACCTTGTTCTTGTTCATGATTGGAACGGGTTATGGCGTCTACGTTGCCCAAAATTACAACGTTCCCAATATTAAGAAGCTCACCAACACCGGTCTCGTCATCGCCAAGCACATCGAGGAGAATTATCGCAAACCCAACAACAGCAAGGACGATGTCAATTGATCGGGTTTACCAATTCTCGATCGGGATTTTATTGTAAAATTGGTTATTGGTAGCTGATCAGGGCTTGTATTTTCTTGGTTTGGTTTGGTTTGGGAATTGAAGAAGACTAAAAACAAATTGGGGATTTTAATTAGGGTTTCTTCTTTTTACTAGACTTTTTTTTGGATAAATCTGTGCATCGTTGGAGTTAATTAATGGATTCGGTAATACTTTGTTCCTTGATCCGTTTCAAGGTTCATTGTTTTGATTTTAATTTCTATCATTTCACTCTTTTATTCAAGCTTCTGTGTTTCTGTAGCTTGACCATATAATACAAGACCATGGTGTTACAAGATAAGCAATCGTTGATATGCCAATAGCAATAGATCACATAATGAAGGAGTGTATAATTCATAGCTTCTCTTGCAGTTCTCACTTAGTTCCAAAGATTTGTGTAAACTGTTTTCAGGCTCCTTTTCTACGGTTTCTCTTAACTGTCTTGAATGTGTTCTGCATTGTCAATGTAATAAATGTATCATCAAATCACATTATTCAAATGTATCTCAAAGCGAACCGTCATCACATATATATTTGTCCCTATGGGACCCTATGGGTCCGAATGGTAACTGCGGATTTAGTAGTGCGGGACAAATAATTTGCTAGTGCGGTACGGTTCAACTGCGGTACGTGCGGGATAAATATATTTGCGGGACAAATGCGGTTTATGCAAAATAAGCGGTACAAAATAATGTTTGATTGGTGAAAAACTATTTGCAGTGCGGATTTCATATTATTTATTAATAATTAGTATAATTATAGAATTTAATTTATTTTGTATTAATAAATAAATTTTTTATACAATAAGCAATGCATAAGATATATTATATTATAAATAAAAAACAGATATATTATATAGTTATAAGTTTAAATTGTATATTTATTTTTAATGAAATAATATTTTCATCTATTTTCTTGATTTTCTAAAATCAAAATTTGTTTTGAAGTAATTAACTGGATTTGTTTAATAAAATTTAATCATGTTTTTATCCAGAAAAAATAAAACAGAAAAAATTGTTTTTATCCAGCAGGTAAACTGGAAACAAAACCGCTAGGGAATTGGTGAATTAGAAAACAACTGCGATCCATGACTAAAATGTCATCTTTGAAAAACGCAAACATACATTTTTCTCTCTCCTCAAAAACGCAAATTAAGTTGTTTTGTTGTGATTGGTGAAAATATCAGTTTTTTAAAAACCGCACTTAGAAATACGCCTTTGTTGTGTCGCCATTCATGGCCATAATCTTTGATCAATAATGCCTTTAGTCTCGCTATTTCTTTTCACAATCTTTTGAGGTTTCCAAAGAAGCAAAGAGCACAAACACATCTTACCACTGTTGTTGACTTTGCCATTCACTCACTTTATATTATAAAGCAGATTGATTGGGCCCTATATCATAATGGGCCTAAAAAGTTTAATACGAGGCGCCGAATTCCTTTATATGTTTGGTTTTGCGTGTCGAGAAAGTAAGGTTAGTAATGTCTTCGCCGGCGATGTCAAGCAGCCGCCGCTTCATCCTCCAGAGGATGATGTTTTCATCAAAACCGTATCCGATCGGGAGGGATCTTCCTCTGAAGCAACGACCCACTTTTAGGGGTCCATCATCATCACTTCTAAGTCGAGTCAGGTTCCTGATCAATGACATGTCGGATCTCGACGTTGCAGCCAAGCACGCCCGTTTAGCTGCGAGGAAGAAGATGAACCCTGAAATAGCCACCTTAATCAGCAAAACCATCATCGGAGCCTTGTGCAACGCTGGGAGGTCCGACGACGCCTTGGATCTGTTCGATTTCTTTTTCAACAAATCCAAGATTAAGCCAGACATCGCTTGCTGCAATTTCATCATCAAATCCCACTGTGAGCAAGGCCGCCTTGACGAAGCTCTTGGAATCTACTCCCACCTCCTCTCCAACAAACCTTCTCCGGACCACAACACGTACGACATCTTGACCAAAGCCATGGTCGATGCCGGGATGATGGATCAAGCTTTGGATCTCTTGTTGAAAGGAAGGGCTGACTTGTCCAATTTCGAAAAGCCAGGCATGTACATGAATCTTATTCGTGGCTACTTGGAACAGAAGAATCTCGACATGGCGTATCAGCTCCGGGGCGACTTCAAGACTTGTTCCATTCGCAATGAAATCGCAATCTTGGAATCAGTATTCGTAGAGTATTTGTTCAAGCAAGGCAAAGATGAGGAGGCTATGGATCTATACAGGAGCGCCGTGACGTTGAACAAGAACGGCTTGACAGAAAATGCAATTGTGGGCAATGTGTATTTGAAACTGTTGCTCAAGTACGGCAGGAAAACACAGGCCTGGGCATTGTTCGAGTATATGCTTGGTTATTACGACTTGTGCTACACTTGGGAAGATGCAACAGATGCTCTTAATTTGATGGTGAACGAGTGTTTCGAGATGGGACGGTTCAGCGATGCGATGGACATCTTCACCAAAGCCAAGGCAAAGGTTAAGTACAACTCGGTGCTTGTGGGAGTATACAGGAACCTTATTACAAAGTTGTGTCAGAATGGGAGGCTGTCCGAGGCTGAGAGTTTGTTTGATGATATGGTGAAAGAAGAAGTCTTGCCAGATGATGACACTTATAAAGTAATGATTCGTGCATATGTTGAGTCTGGAAGGGTCGAGGATGCCGTTCAAACTGCAAACAAGATGATGACTTCTAAAGTCCACAAGGTTACTAAACTGTTTTTCTAGTTACTTCTGTTGACCTCTAGGTTAACCTAGGTTTCTTTTACTTTACATTGATTCTTTTGGCTTTCATATTTCATTAACTATGTTAACTGATTGGTTTCATTAATTATGTTAGTTCGAGTACTTGACTTTCATCAGTTTGACTTGACTTTCATCAATTGGAGGATATATGAAAGAATGGAAGGTCATTCATACTTCTATCATTAGCATCAGAGCTTCAATGCCATTGGCTTAATCTGATGATCATGTTCCACAATTTCGTTACACACTTTTTTTTTTGGCTAATGCTATGAGAGAGCCTGAGAGAGACCAATAACATAAAAGGAGGATTTATTGGGCCTATAGTGAAACAAGAGAGAGAAAGAAAATATTGTGAAAGGAAAGAGCCACAAAAAGGGCAAACTATACCACATGGCTAACACAACAACTTGAAACTGCATAAACTCAGTGAAACACAAATGACTGGTCCGAGCAAAGAAAAGGGGACAATATGCTAATCACATAAAACTTTGGATTTGTGTAATGTATCAAATACTGAGCTCACCGGAATTCTATCTGGATATTTCTCTCTAATCCGAGCAGCCTCTGCCCTTCTCTTCTCTGAAGGTTCAAAAAACAGGATCATATTAGATCAAAGCAAGGTTTCAAGTATCAAACACCACATCAAGAAAAAAAATTTAGGATCTAACCTAAGTCATGCTCTTGCTTGAACGAGCTTTTTGCCATTCCTTACACGCCTACACATACATAAGAAATAGGTGACGCCAATCATGACAACCATCAACAAACAAATTCAACACATTATCAATTATCAAAAATAAACTCTAAAAACTCAGATTTAAGTACTAAACGCAAGATTTCATCTTATCTATCAGTCGATCATGTTCCACATGCCACGTTTTACAACAATTCCGAGACAAATATCTAAAATACACCAAATACAGAGAACCCTTTTGTCTCAGACATATAAAACTCCACCTAAAGCCATACACAGACGAACCTAGATCAACTGATCAACTTAAAAACCCAACCTTTAAGTAATCTAAACGAAATCAGACCCCAAAAAAAGAGAGTAAAAATTTCATGATCAAACCTGTAGATTACAAAGAACGAAGCTCTTATATATTCATGATCAAACCTGTAGATTACAAATTTTAAAACATACTAATTGCACATTAGAATTTGACTTTAGGGTAATTATATATTCAAATTCAAAATCAAATGATAAATTACGACTTTTACTTCTGGCAAATTACATAGCAATATGTGCAATTTGTTTTAATGGATTTTTAATGTCACTAGATAATCTAGAATGGTCCTATAGCCAGACTCAAAACAAAAAATATAACAAGTAATGTAATCCGTTTGTTCTTCCGTATAACCTTGTAATCCGTTTGTTCTTCCGTATAACCTTGTTTACCGTATAACAAGTAGGGTAATTTTCAATTTTATTAGTACCCGCATTCTAAAAATCAACTAAAAAATGAGAATAATCTTCCTTCAGTTTGTATAATATTTATAAACATATATAAATTCGATTGTACCAACTTTGTTCGTGTCTTGCAATGGTATGTTGATGATTTCATTTTTAAAATTTTACAATCAATCATTTGAGATGGTGATTAATCATCATACAAAACAAATACATTTATAGTCTCATATATAACATAAGAGAAAATGATTACATGTCTAGGGATTTGAAAACAATGTGGTGTTATATATATAACATTAGAATATGTAAAGCTGATTGTAAACGAATTTCATCTTCACTCGCTAATGAACTTGTCAATATTTGAAGAAACCAACAAGATCAATTAACTTAAGATATAATTTGGATTCATTGGGTATATGTTTGTCTTGTTGACTGTTTTATTCATTGTCGACCATGGATTAATTTTGCTGATCAGAGTAAGAATCAGAAACAAATTAAAAATTTATTTTCAAACTAATTACACTTATTAGAAAAATAACCATAGTGTCAAAAATTATTTACAATTTTACTTAAAAATTTGAAAACATTAATACAAGAAAATAAAATAACAAAAATTTAAGTATAAAAAAGATAAACAATACTGTCAATATAATATATATAATCTTTATATACTTATTTAAGCAATGTTGTTAGAAGTTTAATCCTATTATCATGTGGCATATTAAAAAAATCTATTGTATTTTAAATAATCTAATAGCTAATAAAAGAAAAACTTATATTGGCTTATAAAATAATAAACATTATTTTCAAAATTATTTAATGATATTAGTTAACATATTCCATTTATTGTTTTGAAAATCTTAAAAAACAATAAAAAATTATTTAAAACAATTATAAAATTTAATTTTATTTATAAAACTAAGATTAAATATATGTATCCCTAAATCGTTTAATAATGATATTTATATTTTAAAACTAAGATACAACATTGCTTATATTTTTAAAATAAAAAATATTATATATAATTTACTAAATATTTTTTTGCATTGCCCAAATGTTAAATAGAGATTAAAATCTAAGAAATACTATATTTTATTCAATATTGTATATACAACTGAAAAATAAATCAAAAAGGTTTAATAGAGATTTCTACACACGACCGCTTTCATAAGGGCTGCCAGCAATTAACATATTTGAAAATCTTCCTCCGAGGTTGCATAAAAAAAACACACTAGACATATTGGAATGTCATGGTTGCATGTGCTCATTCAGGGGAGACTAGCTATGGCACATTATCTTAAGGTCTTCAAACTTCTTGGCATTGAGCCATCGATTGAGATCAGTGGCGGATCCATAAAATTTCTCAGTTTGGGGCACAAAATATTTATAATTAATAATAATATAATTATATAAAATAAATATAATTTTATCTCTAATGTATTTAAAATATAAAATTCAAAAGATCCTCAAATTTTTACGAAATTATATTTATATTGGTTTTAAAATATATTGTCATTAACCGCATCAGCTCAATAATAGACTTACGTGACCCCCATTACAATGAATGTCTAACGATGTTGTTCTCCACTCATCCATATACAAGATCTTCGGACTACCATTTAAACGCTACTATTTGCTTTAATGTCTTTTTGATGATAATTTACAAAGTTAGTGAAGCATTTATTGTATAAAATTATTTTAATTGAATAATATTTTACATTCAAATAATAATAATAATAATAATAATAATAATAATAATAATAATAATAATAATCTAAATATATTAGATATATTTAGAAAATTTTAGTTCCACAATTTTTCAGTTACAAATCACAATAAACATGTAATTTCTATGTAAACATTATTATTTAAATTTACAAATCTAAATATATTGATTTTAACTCTAAAATATGATTGATGAACTACAAAATAGATAATATATGTTTACTAAGTTACTAATTGTACCAACATTTTTAAAATTCAAATGTAATATTAACTATTAAAATGATGCTTTAAAATTTTTCAAGAGTTAATTAATAAAGGTAGAAGTTAATGTACTCAATCATAATTAAAATTTAGAAAAACATGTTGGAAAGACACAGAATAAACTAAAACAAAAGAAAAAACAAAAAACAAAAAGAAAAAGTAAGGCATCGAATTTGGGGCACGTAGATTAGCATGGGCACACTTTATGAGACTATAATTAATAATGTACAACTAGAAAATTTTGTAAATTAGTATGGGGCATGTGCCCCACCCTATATCAACCTAGAATATATAGATGGGTTAGCAAGAAATGGAGAACTTAAGAAGGCAGTAGATGTTGTCAAAAGCATGTCGATCTACAAACCAAATCAAGAGAGAGTTGTGAGCATTTTAATCCGGTACAAAAACCATCCAAAGGATCCCATTACCTTTGCTAAATACTTTGTACAGTACCTTGAAGCACAAGGAGTCACCTATTACATTAAGAAAACAGCTTAAACGAAACTTGCCGAGGAAAGGGTGAAGTGGAAATCAAATGTTAAAATTCAGAGACAGAGGAGCCCAGGAGGATCCGTACCGTACTAATTACTGCCCATTCACCAAAAGGTTGTTAAACTATTATGCAGATTGAATCTGTAACAATTGATATTTATAACACAACGAAGATGATCTTAGATATTAAACTGTTATGTTTTTGTTTGTTTGCAGGCACTACTGGAGATGATAATTGATAATGTCAGCAAAATGGATTGAAAGTGTCTCTTAAGAGTTTGGCTCATTAGCAGTGGCTTGAATCACATTGTCACAAATTGTGTTTACCTCTTGTGAGTTCTACTACAATATATGACAGTGAATTTTACAAGAGGTTTTCTCATATGCTACCATAATGTTTGTTCTGTTTTGTTCTTTTTCTCTGAAGCCTAAACTCGTATTTTTTTTTTTTTTTTTTTTTTTTTTAATTGATGTTTTCAATGTCGGAGCTGGTTTGATTTCCATTTATAGAATCTTAATTTCTTCGGATATAACTGTCACGTGTCAAATATCTTCGGTTTGATTTATATTAGTCCATTCCGTTCACATATGCCGTTATACTGACATTTAACGGTGACACTTGTGTCTAGATCATCTCTATATAAGGTCTAATAACATCAGTTTGTCAAAAAAATATGGTCTAATTACATCCAAATATAAGATGGTCGCTATCAGAATTCAGAAGATGTGGTGATACATTAGCTGAGCGTGAGAGACAATAGAGATTAATTGGGCCTATAGTTGTCAAAGATTCAAAATATCACGGTAATGGGCTTCAAAGTTAACTTATTCCAAAATTTAAAAGTTTATTATTATCTGAGCGTTGATAACCTAAATTTCCAATTCGATTTGAAGATCTTCTTACTCACCCAATCTTTTCTTTTTGATTCAATTTCATCGTTAAGAAATATCAAATCGGGGTTTCGGCACTCACAAATTCGCAAGAAAGTGGGAACTTTTTGATATCCATTAATTAGGCGCAGCCATGGGAGGTCACGGTGGTTTGAACATTCTTCCACAGAAGCGATGGAACGTTTACAACTTCGACAACCGAGAAAAAGTCCGAAAAGACGAAGAAGCTGCCGCTAGAGAAGAGCAGATCAAACGCGAGGAAGCTAGAAAACGAGATGCTGAGTCTCGTCTCGAGGTGCTTCGTAACGTCCGTGGCTTAGCGCCTCTCAAACGAGCTTCTCCGGAGGCAGAGAAGGGTAAGGACGAGGCGGTGGTTACTGCTGCTGCTGTTAAATCCACCACAGCTGTTGTTGTGGAGAGTGTTGAACCGGAGGAGCCCAAGACTGGTCATATTAATCTATTCGAAGGGATTAGGATCTTTGATCCGATTGAGATCCCCAAGAACGATAAGCCTGCGGAGGAGGAAGATCAGAGAAGGAAAAAAATGAGGAAAGAAGCGGCTGCGACGGCGAGAGCTTCTGCCAAGGATGCTGCAGCGAGGGCGGGTGATCCAGATGAGGAGAAGTATAGATTGGGATATGGAGTTGCTGGTAAAGGTGTGAAACGTCCTTGGTATCTTGAGAAACGTAATGATGATGAAGATGATTGTGGTCGTGGTGAGGATGATGGTGGACATAGAGGTGATGAAGCTAAGAGGAAGAAGAAGATGAGTGGTGGGAAGAAGAGCTTGATGGAGCTGAGAGAAGAAAGGTTGAAGAGGGAGAGAGTTGAGAAGGAAAGAGAGAGAGCCCTTTTCATGAAACAGAGCCAGAGAGACGGTGGTTTTTCCCGTAGGTGAGTCTTTTGATTAATTATAGTGGTGGTTCTGGTTTCATACTTCATGATGAAATTGTACTTAAATTGTGTAGTGTTGCTTGATTCCTATCCTTAGTGTTGTTTTATTGCATAGTGTTTGTACATATTAGTACTTACTGTTGCTTGATGCTTGTAACTTCATTTGTGTTGATAGAACCATGGTAGATAGTTTGGATTGGAGTGTGATAGATATATGGGGATCTAGGAATCAATAATATACCAGGTCCTAGTCTTTTAGTATATATGAAAGTTTAGTGAAGCATGGCTGTTTTTTAGTTTGAATGTTTGATGGTAGCATTTAGACCTTGAAAGTTGGAACTATGTGGGTAATATTTTTGTTTCAACATTGGGTTGGACAACTGTTTTGGTTGCTGATAATCCCATTGGTTCCAAGTGGAACAAGCAAAGCAAACTTATGGTCATCAGAAAAGAGTGTATACAATTAAATGATCTAGTAATTAGTTTGTGAAATTGTGTAGGCATTTCAAAGGTAATTTAAATAGTACACGATTGTGAACCTGGCTATTGCATAGTAACTTCATTTGTGCTGATAGAATCATGGTAGATAGTTAAGAGTTCGTTTTGCAGACATCAAAGTCTATTGTCCTTTCGTAATAAAAACAGAGGCTCGGAAGGTTTCAGTGCCCAATGAGCTACACAGCTAGTCTTGTATTGCTTGTTCTCTAAGCCTGTACAGGAAGTGTGGTAGATTTTAACACAAATTGCATTTGATATGGACCCAATGTCATAGACTCATAGGTCTCTCCCCCGTTGATAGTAAAAACTAGAATATCCTTTTCGACAATTCAATATCTTCTTTGCACTACCAATACCAGAGTTAGTAATGGGTGTTAGGTAGAGAGACTTATTTTTGGTGTGTGTGCATATCAGTACTAAGAGTGAAGTTAAAGAACTGTTTTGGTAGCTGAAAGCCCGTTGGTTCCTACTTTGAATAGGCACACCAAAGTTATAATTTGAGTAGAAGGGTATCATAGATGATTGCTAAAATTAGCTTGTGAAATTTCTGCAGGCGGTGATGGAAATCAAAAGGCAAAGAAGACTTGATGCAAAGATTCAAAGGTGGTTCCACGTCTCAAAAGCCCCTTTTGTCGTCTATCTATAGGTGTGTATAGAGATGTTTCTACAGATAGAAGAGCAGAAAGGATGTGTAGTGAGTTTGATGTGGAACCTTTATTATTGTTTCCTGCCCAAAGAGTTATATTTGTGCCCCCTATATTTGATACTCAGAGCAAAAGTTTTGTAAAAATTCTTTGCAACAAAGACCTTTGGAAAATGATAAACAAATGAGAGGAATCATAAAGGACAATGCATATGACAAAAAGCTATGTCGTTGAAACATACCAAAATATGTTTTGTCGTTGAGACATCATCCAAAGTACTGATAAAACATAAAAAGGAAATGATCCACAAAACAAACGACACAATCCCATAAAAAAGGGTCCACTCTAGAAAAGACAAATCCACAAACTCAAAGATTCATCATGAAATGATCAAACTGGAGGGATGAGGAGGCGAATCACACCGTTCTTGGCGATGGTTTTGATACGACGGCTGGGAATGTCAACAGGAGCAGAGAGCATAGCCACTTCACCAGAGTAGAAACGGCCACCTGAGTCGCGGCCAACAGCAGGAGCTTCACCAGTCACCTTCACTCGCCCATTCGTGACAGAGACAGTGAAGTTCTCTTTTGGAACTCCCGGCATGTCTACGCGCACGTACAGTTTGCCGTTTGGGAGCTGCTTCGACTCATAAGCCATGACCGACATTGGGATCACCCATGGATGTGGCTGCAATACCGGACCGGTTAACGCCGGGTCTGATCCACACATACATACATGATACAACACAAACACTCTGTTTTTAAACACCCAATCTCAGTACTACTAATATAATAATAATAAGAACAATAAGGTTGCAGAGGAGAGAATACCATTTGGATCGGGGCCATGGGGAAATCTGTGAGTGTAAGAACCCGTGCCACTGCCACGGGGACCGGTGCCGCTGCCACGGAGATCTAACAAACATAAACATGAGTAAACCAATTTCCAAAAGTTTGTGTAGGAAAAGACGGACTTTTAGATTTAGAAAGTTCCTGATTAAGAAATGGAAACTAAAAATACCTTGTGGGAGACCTCGGCCACGAAGAAATGCTGTCAAAATCAAAAAACATCAACTTTTCATATCAGAAGATGACCATATAATAATAACAAATCAAAACAGAGAAGAAAAAAAAGGAAATGGGTATTTACAGATGCAAGAAGGGCGTTGGGGAAAGATGGGAGTCTTGGAGAGGACAAGTCTAAGAACACCATCGGACATGTGAGTGGTGACGCTTGAGATCTCACAGCATCTGCAGACGAGTCCAGTCACAGTAAAGTATTGACGGTCTGTGGAGTCGTGTTGGTGAACCTTTGGTGCTTCGGCGTACACAACCACAGCTTTCTTCGACCGCTCAAGAGAAACACTCACGCCTTCTTCAGGAACTCCAGGCAAATCCATCCTCACGAACAAGTCTGCGTTCACCAGCATCGTGAACTCAGAGAACCCTTTTGGCCCATCTGTTAGAAACTGGTTGTTGATTGCGTAAAAGCCTTCTGCTTTTTCAACATCAAAAGAGCGAGAGAAAACAAAATCAGAAGAAATGAAAGCACGAATCGGCGACGTAAAAAGTGAAAAATGTAAATGAGATTTGAGAAAAGAATCATAATACCTGGAGATTGGGGTTGAGGACTTAGAGGAACGGCCATGGCCATGATGAGAGTTCAACAAAGAGTCAAGCTTTTCACTTTCAGTGCTTTAGGGTTTTTTGCGTTTAGTAGTAGTTTCTGGAACTTTATATATGGAGGAAGAAGCCAAGAAGGCAACAAAGGAAAATATCTAAACTTCTTAGCTGACGTGGCATGCTTAGTTTTGACCTTTTGACCTTTTGACGAAATGTTTAAAACCTGAAAGTGAATCCGACGGTACATACTATCACCAGTGGAAATTGCAGCCGTCCAATCTTATTTTGCTTTCACACTTGAAAGACTATTTAAAATTTTACATTATATTTTTATCTTATATCGCATAATTTGTAGACGTTACTGTCTTATTGTTGATTCTTAGACAACAGTTTAGTAGTAATTTTACAAATGAATAGACCTTTAGTGGTAACAATTTAAAGAGAAGAGCCAAAAGTTTACCAAATGTTTGACCCAAAATAAGTTTGTCTTTTTGAAACATTATCCAAAGTTGATAACATATAAGCTAACTCAAAATAATAACCATAATCCTTAAAGAAAGTCCACAAAAGGTCACGAATTTAAAGAAACAGAAAACAAAGCTTCATGATGATGAAATCAAACAGGAGGGATGATTAAACGGATCACACCGTTCTTGGCAATGGTCTTGATCTTACGGATGGGAATGTCGACGACAGGAGTGGAGAGCATAGCTACGTCACCAGAGTAGAAACGTGCACTTGAGTCGTGGCCAACAGCAGGAGCTTCACCAGTCACCCTCACTCTCCCATTCACGATTGAGACGGTGAAGTTCTCTTTTGGGACGCCTGGCATGTCCACACGCACGAAGAGACCACCGTTTTGAAGCTGCTTGGACTCATAAGCCATCTCAGATCCGTAGATCACACATGGGTGTGGCATCAATATCCGACCAGTTAACATCGGGTCTGCTCTCCACATATATATCACAACAAATGTTCTTATTAAGACCAGCCAAACACTATATGGTATACAACAAATATGTTATATAGAAGTTTAAATATGTGAACATACCATGAGGATCTGTGCCATGGGGGAATTTGCGAGGACCATCGCCACGGAGATCTATATGAACCACTGTTAGAGAGAGAAGACAACATTTTCAAACGTTAGTAAAAGGAAAAATAAGGAATTTTAATTTTGACCCAAAAAAAAATGAAGACTTTGTAATGTTACCAGAGACGATATATCAAAATAGAAAGTTCGGTGAAAACGACAGATCGAATAAAAAAATACCTTCTCCGGAATCTGGGTCAGCAAGAAACGCTGTAGAAAACACCAAATTAATTCAAGAGTGCTTACTTGTTACCAAAAAAGTTTCCTAAAATTAAAGATTGAATTAGTAATAAAAAGAGAGAAAAGGTAAATATATAATACAGATGCAGCAGAAGGAGCGTTGAGGAGTGATTTTGGTCTTGGTGAGGAGAAGCCTAAGAACACCGTCGGACATGTGGGAAGTGCAGCCGGAGACTTCACAGCATTTGCAGACGAGTCCGGTGTTGGTACCGTAGTTCCGGGGAGAGTAGTCGTATTTGTGTTCCTTAGGTGCGTCCGCGAAGATACAAACAGCTTTCTTGGACTGGTCAAAAGAGATTCTCACACCATCTTTGGGAACGCCGGGAAGATCCATCCGAACGAACATGTCTTCGTTCTCCAGCTGCTTGTACTCATAGAACCCTTTTGGCCCATTTACTAGAAACTGGTTGTTTATCGCGTAAAACCCTTCTGCCAGCACCCATCATTATCAACACAAACAACAACGACAAAAAGAAAATCAGATTTTTATCCAGAAAAAAAAAAAAAAAAAAAAAAAAAGCGAAACTTTGATGGGTAAATGTAACTATGTAAGCGAAATGTGAGACTGGTTTAAGAGATCTAACCACGAGATTGAGGAACAGAACAAAGAGGGACGACCATGATTTTCAACGGCGAGCTAGCGAGTGATTTGTTTCTGTGAGATTTGTAGCTAGCTGCTTCGGGATTTAGGGTTTCTTCTTATCTATAGTTCCCTACTCTCTCTCTCTCTCTCTCTTTCTAATTGTTGGCATTTAGGGAGGTTTGAGATCTTTATGGGAGGGAAGGAACAAGACGGAGTTGTCAGGTTAAGACACGACAAAACATTACCTAGTAGACACGTGTCTCTTATTCATTTGTAATTTCCACCAATATTATTCCGACACGTGTTGTCCTCTTTTCTTGAAACAGCTGTCTTACACAGTGATTTATTTAGCTAACCATTGTGCAGTTATTAATAACTATGACGTGAGATTGTGTATAAAGCCATGATTACTAGTAGTAATTATTAGTCAAGTTGAAAAGTAGCTAGTTTTTTTTATGTCAAAAATAAACAAAAAAAAAAGTAGCAAGTTTCTTATAAGAATA
Source organism: Camelina hispida (assembly GCA_023657505.1). NCBI lineage: Eukaryota > Viridiplantae > Streptophyta > Magnoliopsida > Brassicales > Brassicaceae > Camelina > Camelina hispida. The sequence continues at coordinate 20,834,500 of CP094635.1, read as the reverse complement.
TACTGTAGTAACTCTTTTTCCTTTTCTTATTTGTAAGAAGTAGTTCCTTAAACATACAATTTTCATTACATAATTAAGTTGTCTTTTAGAGCAATATTATATATGTAAGTGCATGAGCAATATTATGAAAGTACTACATGAACCCCTAAGATATTTCAAGCAACATAATTGATCATAGAATTACAAAAGAAGTTAACAGATTACTTTCACTAATTGTTGTAGTCAGAGATTTTTTTATGATCGGTTTCCTCAAGTCATGATTTTTTAGTTTTATGAACTCTAATTTATTAGTTTAGTAGATTAGGTTTCTTTACCTTTACCTATAAACTTATTTCATGTGTGTTATCTTTCTAAGATTCTTTTGGGATGTCTTTATGAACTAAGACATGTATTTATTAATCTCAAATTCAAACAAACTAGAGATTTATGAGGAATAACATTATTCCATAGAAAATATATAACTGTAATTTCTATAAGACCACAAAAGAAAATTATTTCTTACATATTAGTATATTGGGAAGTCCAAAGGGAAAGACTAACAGATGCATATGGTCCATTGTTTTAAATATGATAATTTAATCCGTAAGCATGCAGATACGATAAATTATAATTAGTATGGAGGGATGATGAGACGGACGACAGTAAGCATAGATTAATTAGCATCTAGCTAGGGACGATGGTGACCTTCCTTAATGCCTGTGCCTCCGTACCTGGAGATTGAGGTTGAGGACTTATTAGAGGAACGGCCATGGCCATGCTGAGAGTTCAACAAAAGAGTCAAGCTTTTCAGTGCTTTAGGGGTTTTTGCGTTTAGTAGTAGTTTCTTTATATGGATGAAAGGCAACAAAGGAAAATATCTAAACTTCTTAGCTGACGTGGCATGCTTAGTTTTGACCTTTTGACGAAATGTTTAAAACCTGAAAGTGAATCCGACGGTACATATCATCACTAGCGGAAATAACAGCCGTCCAATTTTATTTGCTTTCACACTTGAAGATTTATTTAAAATTACTACTTTATCTTTATCGCATAGTATATGTATACACGTTACTGTCTTATTGTTGATTCTTATTTAGACAACTCAGTTTTGTAGTAATTGTTACTAGTATCATTTTACAAATGAATAGACCTTGAATGCTAACAATTTAAAGAAAACCCAAAAGTTTACCAAATATTTGACACAAAAAAAAAGATTGTCTTTTTAAGAAACATATCCAAAATGATAACATAAGCTAGCTCAAAATAATGACCATAGGTCCATAAACCCTAAAGAAAGTCCACAAGAGTTCACGAATTTAAATAAAAGAAACTGAAAACATATAGCTTAATCATCATGATGAAATATTATCAAACGGGAGGGATGATCAAACGGATCACACCGTTCTTGGCAATGGTTTTGATCTCACGGATGGGAATGTCGATAGGAGTGGAGAGCATAGCGACGTCACCAGAGTAGAAACGTCCACTTGAGTCGTGGCTAAGAGCAGGAGCTTTACCAGTCACCTTCACTCTCCCATTCACGACTGAGACGGTGAAGTTCTCTTTGGGAACGCCCGGCATGTCTACACGCACGTACAAACCACCGTTTTGAAGCTGTTTGGACTCATAAGCCATGTCAGATCCGTAGTTCACACATGGGTGTGGCATCAATATCCGACCCGTTAACGTCGGGTCTGCTCCACATATCACAACAACAACAAATATTCTTATTTAGACGACCAGCCAAACACTATTACAATGTATACAACAAATATGTATATGGGTAATAAATGTGAACATACCATGAGGATCTGTGCCATGGGGGAATTCGTGAGGACCATCGCCACGGAGATCTATGACCCACACACAGATAAAGAGAGAAAAGACAACATTTTCAAACGTTAGTGAAGGAAAAATCAAGACTTTTTTTTAATTTTGACCCAAAAAAAAATGAACACTTTTGTAATGTTACCAGAGACGATATATCAAAAATAGAAAGTTTGGTGAAAACGACAAATCATATCGAACAAAATTAAAAATACCTTGTCGAAAATCTGGGCCAGCAAGAAACGCTGTAGAAAACACCAAATTTTAAGAGTTTTCGTTAGTAACTAAAAAAATTTCTTATCAACATAAATGTAATTTAAAATAAAGAAAGAAAGGTAAAAATTATACAGATGCAGGAGGAGCGTTGAGGAGTGATGTTGGTCTTGGTGAGGAGAAGGCGAAGAACACCGTCGGACATGAGGGAACTGAAGCCGGAGATTTCACAGCATCGGCAGACGAGTCCGGTGGTTGTACCGTAGTTCCGGGAAGAGAAGTCGAATTTGTGTTCTCTTGGTGCGTCGGCGAAGATACAAACAGCTTTCTTGGACTGGTCAAGAAAAACCCTAATACCATCTTTTGGAACGCCGGGGAAATCAATACGAACGTACATGTCTTCGTTCTCCAGCTGCTTGAACTCCATAAACCCTTTTGGTCCATTTACTAGAAACTGGTTGTTTATCGCGTAAAACCCTTCTGCCAAACAACCCATGCATCAACACCAATAACAAAAAAATTTAAATCAGACTTTTATCCAGAAAAAAAAAAAAAAAAAAAAGGAGGGAACTTTTTGATGGGTAAAATGTAACTATGTAAGTGAAATTTGAGATTTTTGGTTTGAGAGATCTACTAACCACGAGATGGAGGAAGAGAACTAAGAGGGACTACCATGATTCAACCGACGGCGAGTGAGATTTTTAGCTAGCTGCTTTGGGATTAGGGTTTCTTCTCATTTATAGATCTCTCTCTCTGGGTTTTGGGATATCTTTATGGGAGGAGGGAAGGAAGAAGACGGAGTTGTCAGGTGAAGACACGACAAAGCACTACCTCGGAGACACGTGTCTCTTTTTCATTTGTTATTTCCACCAATTTTAGTTTGACACGTGTTGTCCTCTTCTTTTTGAAACAACTGTCTTACACTATGCTTTATTAGCAAAAACCATGGGGCAGTTATCACAATAACTACTGACGTAACATCGTGTATAAAGCCATAATTACTACTAATTAGTCAGGTTGAAAGTAGCTTGTTTCTTGATGTCGAAGTGGCAAGTTTCTTAGGGAATAGTAACTCCTTTTTCTTTTCTTTTTGTAATAAGCGATAATTCCTCAAACGCATAATTCTCGGAGTACATAAATTGTCTTTTGACAGCAATATTAATGCCCATATTAATTAGTTTGAATATTGAGAAATCCAAAAGAAAAGACAAACAGATACATATATATGGTCCATTGTTTTAAATATGATATTTCCGTAAGCATGGAGCAGATGCGATGTATTAAATTAGTACGGAGGAATGATGAGACGGACGACACTACATGACTACATGCATGGCTTAGCCTCTAGCTAGGGACGATGGCAACCTTGCCTAATGCTTATGCTATGCCTCTGTACGTAATCACGCCCACTCAGTTGTACATGGTCGGACCTGTGAAGATCTGTCCAATATAAGTATGAACACAAACCGATAAGCCTAAATCTTTTGTTTTAGTATAGTGTACATAGTAATTGTTTTAGTAAACTGTGACAAACAGCAGCTTCATACAAGAAGACTTTTTAACATTGGGTCCATATCAAATGCAAAATGTGTTGAAATCTACCACACTTCCAAGTGCAGGCTTAGAGAACAAGTAATACAAGACTAGCTAGCCGTGTAACTCATTGGGCATTAAAACTTTCCGAGCCTCTATGAGAATTAGGACACGACAATAATAGACTGTGTGATATCTGCAAAACGAACTCTTTAATTACATCTATCATGGGTTCTATCATCACAAATGAAGTACTATGGAATAGCCAGGTTCACAATCGTGATTATCAGCAACCAAAAAAGTTCTACAAACCCACATAGTTCCAAATTTCAGGGTCTATATGCTATCAACAAACATTTAAACTAACAAATCAAACAAACATGCTTCACTAAACTGTAATATATACAAAAGGCTAAAACCTAGTAAGTTGTTAATCTCCAGAAATCTATCACATTCCAAACTATGTACGGTCCGTGGTTCTATCAGCATTAATAACGTACAAGCATCGAGTAGCGTTATGCAATTAATAAACCAACACTTGGGGGTATGAATCAAGCAACAGTTAACTACTAAACAGTAAACACTATGCAAATATGAGTATAACTTCGTCATGAAGCAAATCGGATTAACCACCAATATAATCAAACACTCACCTCCGGGAAAAACCACCGTCTCTCTGACTCTGTTTCATGAAAAGGGCTCTCTCTCTTTCATTCTCATCAGTCCTCTCCCTCTTCAACCATTGTTCTGTCACCTCTATATCAATCATCATCCTTCTTCTAATTATAAGCCTCATCATCTCTATATCCACCATCATCCTCACCAGTCACCACGAACACATATCATCTGTGACACATGTGGTAGTCTAAAGATGCAACCATTCGCTCCAATATACATGTGTGATACTGTATGAGAAGTAAAAGGATTTGAAACAAACTGATATAAACAAGGACAAGCACGTACCAGAAGATTCAGCAGAATCCTCAATGAAAGACATCATAACAAAGTAACTACTCAAACGATTAAAAAGCACATCCGACAAGTTTATATAGAATTGGCCATGTATCACATAACATTTCTCATTTCAACAGTAAAGATAATTACAACAACAACAAAAAGTGAACGAAATTGTGGAACATGATCAGATAAAGCCAAAAAAAAAGGGTGGCACTGAAGCTCTGTTGGTAATGATAGAAATGTGAATGACCTTCCATTCTTTCATTCGTCCTCCAGTTGATGACACTGGTCTTTTATTTGTTTACACATTGATGAAAGTTAAGTGCTCGAACTACATACTGTATATAATGAAATATGAAAGCGAAAAGAATCAATGTAAAAGCAAAAGAAACCTAGGTTAACCTAGAGGTCAACAGAAGTAACTAGTATAACAGTTTAGTAACCCTGTGGAGTTTAGAAGTCATCATCTTGTCTGCAGTCTGAACGGCATCCTCGACCCTTCCAGACTCAGCATATGCACGGATCATTGCTTTATAAGTATCATCATCTGGCAAGACCTCTTCTTTCAGCAATTCATGAAACAAACTCTCAGCCTCGGACAGCCTCCCATCCTGACACAACCTTGTAATAAGGTTCTGGTATGCTCTCACAGGCAGCAGCGAGTTGTACTCAACCTTTGTCTTGGCCTTGGTGAAGATGTTGAGCGCATCGCTGAACCGTCCCAGCTGGAAACACTCGTTGACCATCAAATTAAGAGTATCCGCATCAAACCGAAACGAGGAGCAATGATTGTCAAGCATATAGTCGAACAATGACCAGGCCTGTGTTTTCTTGCCGTACTTGAGCAAGAGTTTCAAATACAGATTGCCCACAGTTGCATTTGCTGTCAGGCCGTCCTTGTTCATCGTCACGGAGCTCCTGTATAGATCCATAGCCTCCTCATCCTTGCCTTGCTTGAACAAATACTCTACGAATAGTGATTCCAGGATTGCGATTTCATTGCGAATGGAACAAGTCTTGAAGTCGTCCCGGAGCTCATAGGCCATGTGGAGATTCCCCTGTTCCAAGTAGGCACGAATAAGATTCATGTACATGCCTGGCTTTTGGAAATTGAACAATTCAGCTCTTCCTTCCAACAAGAGATCCAGAGCTTGGTCCATCATCCCGGCATCGACCATGGCTTTGGTCAAGATGTCGTACGTGTTGTGGTCCGGAGAAGGAGTGTTGGAGAGGAGGTGGGAGTAGAGTCCAAGAGCGTCATCAAGGCGGCCTTTCTCGCAGAGGGATTTGATGACGAAATTGCAGCAAGCGATGTCTGGCTTAATCTTGGATTTGTTGAAAAAGAAATCGAACAGATCCAAGGCGTCCTCGGACCTCCCAGCGTTGCACATGGCTCCGATGATGGTTTTGCTGATCATGGTGGCTGTTTCAGGTTTCATCTTCTTCCTCGCAGCTAAACGGGCGTGCTCGGCTGCAACGTCGAGGTCCTCAATGTCATTGATCAGGAACCTGACTCGACTAAGCAGTGATAATGGACCCTTAAAGGCGGGTCGTTGCTTCAGAGGAAGAACCCTCCCAATCGGATAAGGTTTTGATGAAAACATCATCCTCTGGAAGATGAACCGCCGGCTGCTTGACATCGCCGGCCAAGACATTTTCTTTTTTCTTTTTTTTTTTTTTTTTTAACCTACATCATCTTCGAGGACATATAAACCTACTGTAATTTATATACGATGTCGTTTGTATCTAGATATATAACATGTTAACCCCTTTTAATCCATATAGTAATAGTAATATATATCAATCAATAATAGTAAAGGGTTTGTATGTTTATATAATTCATGATCATAGTAATAAATTATGTTCTAACATGACATGAGACACCGATTCTTGTAACAGAAATCAAGCAATTAACCGCTAGAATGAGCTGGGACCGGACAAATTCATCCATGTCCTGCAAACCAACTTGTAAAAAGGCGTGTTATTGTGAGAGCATATGGTAAAAACGAGAATGGGTAAGCCAGAGAAACAAAGATAAACTCCAAGCATACCCAAGGATTTAGAAAATATAATATTGAACAATCTAGTATGAGATATAGTTGTAACCACTTAAGCAGTCCGGGCATAAGTTATGTCCCCTTGAACCTGGATAACACCTTCAATTGGAGCCATAGGCTGCAAAATCTTTGGCCACTATATGAGGAAGATCTCCTTCTCTGCATCTCGTTTCAGCAACAACAAATCATTCTCAACAAGTGAGTTAGTGAGCTAGCAAGCACATTAAACAATTAAAGAGAAAACAGAGTGTGATAAATTAAGCAATATGAAACTTACTTTTTTTTTACTCAGCTGACGACTTTGCAGGAAGATACAATTGACGACTCAAGACCTAGAAATTAAGTGAAGTGATAAGAGTCAGTCAAGACCATATAAAGTGTGCATAGTAGTCTGATAAAAAGTAATGTGGTTTCAAGATTGATGAATCTTTCTAACCAGATAAAGTGTGCATAATTCTTGTATCTTCTGACAAATGTAAAATAAAATCTTTCTATTCAGCATTGTGCAAATCAATTAAGTTTGACTCAACAATTCACAGATATAAAATGGAAAATTCCCAAAAAAAAACACCAACTATTTAATATTTGCCAGAAAAAAACATGAACTTTTTTCATTGGCAGAAAAATACGCATACTATTATTTAGTTGATAAAAAATACACGAACTACTATTTTTTTCCAGTTTCTCCTCGTCTCCGTTACGACCGTTAACGGTATTGCAACGACGTTATTATTTTTAAAAAAACTTCCAGAAAAAAACACAAACTATTTATTTGTTGCCAGAAAAATACATGAACTTTTTTTTCTTTGCCTAAAAAATACATAATTTTTTTTCTTATTTTTCCATTAACAATGTTAGAGATCGTAACTCACAACTTTCTCTGCTCTCTTTCAAGTTTTCACTATTATTTTGGATAACTAAATTCAAGAACAAAAATACACAATTAGATTAATCAATTTCCAAATTTCTCAGTTAGTATTGTTTTTGGATTTATATTAACTTTACAAATTTTGAAAGTTCATCAACACTTCTGTAAAATTTTATGAGATCTCCACTTTTGTATACCTTTGTATACATTTTAAAAAATATTCATCTCTTTAGTTTAGTACTTTTTATGATGCTTATAGCCAGTGTAAATCATCAAATGGGCTGGTGTACGCAAACTTGATCGAGATTGTAGATTATAGCCATTTTGTGGGACATCAACTCTTGTTACCTAACCAGATTCACCATTTATTTTTGCAAAAACAATACTAATTGAGAAATTTAGAAATCGATTAATCTAATTGTGTATTTTGTTCTTGAATTTTGTTATCATAAATAGTAATGAGAGCTTGTATGAAGTTCAAGAGAACAGGGAAAGTTATGAGTTATGATCTCTAACATTGTTAGTGGAAAAATAAGAAAAAAAAAATTATGTATTTTTCAGGCAAAGAAAAAAAGTTCATGTATTTTTATGGCAAAAAATAAATAGTTTGTGTTTTTCTCTGGAACTTTTTTCAAAAATAGTAACGCCGTTACAATACCGTTAACGGTCGTAACGGAGACGAGGAGAAACTGGAAAAAAATAATAGTTCATGTATTTTTTATCAACTAAATAATAATATGCGTATTTTTCTGCCAATGAAAAAAGTTCATGTTTTTTTCTGGCAAATATTAAATAGTTGGTTTTTTTGGGAATTTTCCCGATATAAAATTGTACAACTACTCCTTTCTTCTCAATACAGTTCATGAAGAATGAATCCGGGAAAAAAAGATGATTTTTTTGGCTTCTGTATTAACACAACTGTCGATGGGTTTCCTTTTCGTTGTTAGTCTTCACAGTTTCAACGAATACGATTCACATGAGAAAATGGCTCCGGAGCAGCTTTTGGAGCAGCTTTTTTTGTGGTCTCTGGTACTCCAAAAACATTCCAAAATCTCAGAGTCTCGTCTCCTGCTGCTGAAGCCACGGTACAACCATCCGGACTCTGTAAAAAAGTACAACAAACAACACAACTTTTAGGACCAAAGACCTTAACAACACAAAGCTACTTGGCAGCTAAAGATAAAGAAGATTTGATTTCTATTTTACCTGAGCCATATAAAGGACTCTTGATGTATGACCAGCGAGCTCAGCCATCTTCACCATGGATGGGTACTTCCAAAGTGTAAGCTGATTCTGTGTAAACCCATGTGAACTAAGCAACTCTCTTTCATTCTTGCTCCATAACAACGAACAAACTTGGGAACCAGTGTCTACTGAATTCAGGCAAGCTCCGGTGTGAGTATTCCAGAACTTGATGGCCCTGTCTCCTCCACCACCACCAGTTGCAAGCAAATTCGCTTGGAAAGGGCACCAGGCAAGAGCTTTCACTGCAGATGTATGTTCCTCAAGCCTGTGTAGCCATTGCGTGGTTGAGTTTGAGGAGGCGACAGAACGATCCCATATGTGCACCACATTGTCGTTGCCACCACTCGCTAGTTGCTGTCCAGATCCTGACCACTTCAGACCACAAATCTCTTGAGTGTGACCTCTGTAAGTTTGCACAATATGTGATCTGATTCGTACATCGTTGTTGACAATCTGCCCGTCCATTCCTCCAGTAGTCAGGATGTGATTGTTCCATGCCAATGATCCAACTCTTGATTGGTGGCAGCCATTCAATGTTCTCAGCTGCAGAAATATGATAAAACACATCAGGTCAAGGGTTAAAACATGACAACCAGGTTACGATATCTAAACAGAAGAGAAAGGGATTTGAGTAATTACTTGACGGTTGGAAGCAGAATCCCAGAGCTGCACTTCAGAGTTGTTGAGTCCAATAGCAACATGACGACCATCAGGAGCCCAGTTGATGCTTGTGACAGGTCCTTTCTCCTCATCAATGGTGACAAGCTCAAAAGTAGAACCAGTGGAAGCATCCCATAAGTAGACAGTGTGGTCCAAGGCTATGGCCAAGACATTTGCACTTCCCCAGTCAAGCAAGTTAAGGTAGAAATCATCCACAATGTCAGGTGCATCCAAGGTTCTCTCAGAAGTCTATAATTACAACATAGAGAATAACAACAGTCAGATCAAATACAAACTCCAAAGTAACAAGTAACTTACAGACCCAATAATTAAAAACATAACATACCTGAGGAATGTATCTGCGAGGCTTCACAGATTTAGGCTGTAGGTGAAGAGAAGCAGAGTGATCGGTGGGAAAAAGATCTACAGGAGGTTGAGGTTTGTTTCTGAAGGCGAGGATCCGGGTGTGGTTGAGGTTCATGATCTCAGCTAACTGCTTCCTGTAGGCCTCCTTGGATGGTGAACTTACCGCTGCTGATTGATCCTTACCTTTTCTACCTTCCATAAGCGCGTAGTGTGCATAATCGAAATTCATAGCTGATCTGTTGGGTATGAACCTGTCCAGCTGGTGGAAGATAACATAATCAAATCAGTACAATTCAATCAATATCACAAATCGAAACCCTAATTCAGCAGAACAGAATCATAAAACCCCCAAATCTAAACCCTAATTCGTAAATAACAGAACGGGATCATGTAAATTGCATCGGTTCTAAAGAATCATAAAACCCCCCAAATCGAAACCCTAATTCGTAATGGGAGAACGGAATCATGTAAAATTGCATCGGTTCTGAAGAATCATAACCCTAAATTGAAACGACAGTAAAGAATAAAAGCATAAACTTACGTTTTCCTTGGACCTTTTCCTGGGAAGGAAGTGTTCTTGAAGAGGGCAACGAGTCTGCGCCTTTAAGTAAGAAGGAGTGCTCATACCTGCATCCATATTATCACCAACAAAACACACACAACAAAAGAAAACAAACAGCAAAAACAATCCAAACAAACAGCAAAAAAACACAATAGCGATGATGATATAATACGAAAAAACGGATTAAAAGATCTCAATCAGAACAAAGACGAATCAAACAAAAGCCTGCAGAGAGAGAGACGGAATCGTAAGTAAATTCAATCAAGATCGCGCTAGAGAGAGGGAGAGAGAAAGAGATGAGTTTCGTCGCTGATGAATGTGAGAGAGGGGAGAGCAGATCAGATTCTGATTGAGACGGTGGTGCGATATTTGGGGATTTTATAAAGCCAGTCAATTTAGGGGTTTTAATTGGAAACTCCGTAACGGCTTTATTTTGGAGAGAGACGTTCAGACCCCTTCAAGTATTTCAAAACAATTTATTAAATTTAAAATTTAGAATTATATATTATAAAATTATTTGAAAAATATAAGATAAAATAATAAAATTAGAAATTATCTTCAAATAAGAAAATAAATGAATAGAGCTAAAATTTCATAAATATTAAATATATATATAACTGTGAGTTTAAAAATACAACTATCAAAATAAAAATTTACAATAAAAAGATAATACAGTAAAAAGACTCAACTCTAATTAAAAAACCAAATAAAAAATCATAATGAATCAAGGCAACTCTACTTATATTTTGTATGTACTTTGAGTATAAGATACTGTATGAAAAATTATTGTAAAAAATAATAAGCATCATAACAGTTATTGTTATTTATATTACTCATAAACAAATATTATGACGAAGTGATCCTAAGTGAGAATATCAAACGAACGATTATAATACGTAAATGCAATTTCTGATAAAATAATTTTAAGAATTTATCAACCAGTAATTATAATAAAAGTACACAACTTCTAAAAATAAAAGATGAAATAATTAAATCTTAAAAAACAAATATTTTACCAAAAGTTACGATAAATAAACGCAAAGGTATGTTACATAATTAAAGTTGATTAAATTTCTATATTACTATAATTATTTCTAAAATCTTTAGTTGGATTATAGAATAATGTTGGATATTGAATATTAAAATTCATGTTATTTAGATTCACCATGAAACAAATTTTTTTGATAAAAATACGCTTTTAGATTAAGCTGGATCAGGTAGAAAAGAGATTAGTGGAAGGAGCTACTTCTTACCATAAAGAACCCAGCAAGATGTTGAGGAGTTTCAAAAATATGAGATGGTGGATGACCGACCAATGACAAGTGCATCCTACAATGGTCGTGGCAGATTAATCAACAAGAGGTTTCCACAAAATATTAGTAGTTGTGAACCCAAGAGGAAGAAAGTTTGATTATTTACAGTTGTTCACTTCTGATTTGGGAAGAATACATCAAAAATTTTCAAGAGTTGATGAGGCACAGACTTTCTCTGAATCCTGAAGCAAAACAAGACTCATCAGGACATTGCATAACCTCAGAAATTTCTAAACACTTCATCAATGCATAACCAATATAACCTTTAGAGTATTCGTTTGTATATATCTAAGCTTCGATTTTTCAACTGTAAGTTACATACTTAGAATTGATTAAATTTCTATATTACTATAATTATTTCTAAAATCTTTAGTTGGATTATATAATAATGTTGGATATTGAATATTAAAACATATGTTATTTAGATTCACCATGAAACAAAAAATTTTGTATCAGTGGACATGGATTAATAATTTTATTTGAAATATCTTTTTCTTTGAAAATGCGATAAATAACAGTGTCACAATTATATTAGTCGATATATTTTGTTAAGAGATGTAGAAAAAAAATCATTTTTCATTTCATTCATTTATTTTTCAAAATTCTTCTTCGTCCTCTCTCAAATTCTTTCATTCTTCATCTAAACAAAAAAGTAGATCTGATTTTGATCTCTTGTTATCTTTGTTATTCTAAGAAACCATGATTTTAAAACCTCCTTCTCATTTTTTATATTGAGAGGCACTAGTGATAATAACGTACAGTAAAACCTTGATAATTTTATAATTACTAAAATTGATAAATTTATCCATTTCCAAGTTTGACCAATTTTAAACATAATTCAAAAAAACTTTATAGAAATATATGATACCATTAATATTATAAACGAATAGTTATATAAAATTATCAGTATATAACTATATATATATATACACTAGATAAGGGCCCGCACGATGTGCGGGTATTAAGATTGTTGAAGAGAATAAATCCTAAATCCTAAACAATTTTTTAAAAATATATATAAAAAATTATTTCTTGAAGTAAATATATAAATAATTTTAGTTATAGAAAAATCATATTTGTATTTACCTTTATACATTTATTTATATTTTTTATATATTATAACAAATATTACAATAATATAAAGCTAAATTATATCCCACCAAAATCAATATTTGTATTTACCTTCATACAATTATTTATATTTTTATATTTTTAATATATTATAACAATTATTACAATAATCTAAAGCTAAATTATACCCCTACCAAAACTTTTGCCAAATACTCATCATTAAAAATATTATTACTGTCAAATTTCAAAAACGTTTCACAACTTATTACAAAATATTTTACATGCAAAAAATTCATCAAAGCAACATATAAATTAGTAATCACATACAATTTTACTGTATATTTCACCATTAAAAATATGCTCTTAAACACTAAATTATTTTATTGTTAAAGTATGCTCTTTATCACCACCTATAAAATGTATTTTAAACAAATTAAACAAATTTTATGTTGCTTGGTATAAATATAGTTCTTATAATTACTAAAATTGTATTATGACATAATTTATTTAACCATTAACTTTTTACTCCAAAGATATTTTAGATGAACAACTGGTGAAAATTATCTACTCTATTAAAATGATTTTATGACCAATCCAATTAAAGTTGAGAAATTGAAAGAAAGTTAATATCACATAATAAAAATAAAATTTGAATATTATAATCATGATGGTATATATAAAGCCTTAGATAATTCAAATATACAAAATAAAATTTTTATAAACAATCCAAAACATGATATATGTCATAATCACGTTAAGGATCGATGCCTTATTTACTCCTCGAAGTATTGCATTGTACCAAAACTACTTAGAACTATGACCTCATCTCAAATATTCTCGAATCATAAGTTCTCAACTTATTTCTAACCGACTAATCTTTGAAACTTATAACGCTACTAACCGTATAATTACTTTTGGAACCTCCATCAGTGTCTCCATCCTCGATTAATTTAGCGGGCTTTATATACTTTGATTCCATTTCATTGCATATAATAGCTTCCACTGAAGAACCCGCACAAATAAAAGACCCAAAATATATCGGCAAAATTATATCAGAAAAATCAAAGATTAAAGCTTATGATATAAACATGTAATTTTTATGTAGATATAATGTTGTTTTCTTAATTAGATGTTCCTATTATGTTTCAAAAATTATGATTCTTTTGACATAACTTATGTTATTTTTTAAGATTTGTTATTCACTATTTATTGATTAATAATAATATACATGCTTAATAAATTGTTTTTTTTTTGTTTATATATGTCAAAATGTAATTGAAAAAACACATATAATATAAGAAGCGTAAGATATCTATTAGATTCGCTTGCAAGATATATTAAAAGTTAAAAATTAAAAGTTGTTACCATTTTCTTAACTGCATAGTTGTAAGCTGGAGTACCTATATATTGTTAAATAATATTAGCCAATTATGAAAAAATATGTATGTAAAGCTGAATATGAGTTTATACTTACGCATTGATTTAGTTTGTCGACCCATGCCTGAAGTGTAGCTAGTTTCAGTCGCATATGAGGTTCATCGGTAAGCGCCTTCTCCATCATAACAATCTGATCATTATTCAAAATGGTTCTATTCCTTTTCTTGGCTGACTTTTCGTTATTTTCACAGTTTTGGTTTCCATCCGTAGTGCTCATGTTAGAAAATTCCAATTGAGTTTGATACATCGAATGACGTATTCCTCTCTATATATATAACAAAGATCCGAGAGAATACATATCTTTATATTTAAATTCTTTTTCTTTTAAGATTAGGCTAAGGAATTCAATATAACACATAATTGTTTGTATAAGTTTAATTATTGTAATTTTTTAGGATTTTTTTAAGATTAGGCCAAGGAATTCAGTATAAGGTAGACAATTCCTTTTTCTTTAAAATTACAAAATTATATAATTTAATATAATTTTTAATTATTATTTTAATAATCTACAACATAATAAGATTTTGACAAATGTCGCGATCTTATGAATTAGTAATTTTGAAATCATACTTTATATAATAAGATATAGAGGGGTGTATTTACAATTTTTTTTTTTGGATAACAAAATTTGTTTTTAATATAATAAGATTAAAATTATCTTATTATTCGTTTTACCAAGGTTGAAAACTGTGATTTCTGATCGTTAAAATTGACACATGTCACAATCTAATGAGTTACTAACATTGATCGTTAAAATTGACAAATGTCACGATCCGTGTGAATTTTTAACTTTGATCTCTGATCGTTAAAACTAACACGTGTCACGATATGGTTTGATATTAAAATTGACATGTGTCATGATCTGGTGAATTTTTAACTTTAATATCTGATCTTTAAAACTGACACGTGTCACGATCTGGTGAGTTACTAAATTTGAGAACTAAGGTTTATATAATAAGATATGATTTTTGTGATATGATTTTAGTGATATTATTTTTGTGTTGATGTTGTTTCTTAAATTTACATTAGTTTTTCTTGAAATCCATTATTTTATTTAGTGATATATATATATATATACACGTATTTTATTTTATTCTAATAAATGTTTTCAATGTCGTTAACGGTTTGATATTCAGTTAGAATCTAAATTTCTTTGGATGTCACTGTCACGTGTCAACATTTTCAGTCCGAATTATATTGGTCCATTTGTCCTTATGTTAACATTTTACTGTGACACAATGTGTCTACTGTTGTTACGGTCTATATCACTTCTCTATGAATGGTCCAAAAAAATGAAATCATCTCTATGAGTTAATAAAAATGTCATAATTAACACACTAGGGACTAGGCCCAAAATCAACGAATTGTTCTCAAGGGGGGGTTAAGTGTATAAACGGAGATGCTGAGTCTCACGGTCTCAAGTTAATGTTTATACTTGCATATGATAATGGACTTGTCTAAATAAAAATAAATCGAAAAGGAATTAAAGCGTTTATGAGAAATTTGACAAAATCAGTTATAAAAATATCTGAACATACAACAAACAGGTTTAAAATTTTTGTATGTGGTTTTATTTTGGACTTACGTATCTCTAATACATTTTGTCATGGTTTAGTGACAACACTAACAAAACCAGTCTCTTGAAACCTGGGAAACTATCAAAACAACCAGTATATGTGAAGATTGGGATAATGTTGACTAAGGGAAGATTATAATGTGCCATTCAATCGAGTAGACAATATCACAACATTAGTCAGCCAAGGCTTCTTTGACACCCAATGTCTTTTATCAAATAGGAGGGTGAAGTGCTTGGTTCTCGGTTATTTGGGTTCGGTTCGGTTGAACCAAACAGTTAACCGAAAGAAAACAAAACCTCCTGTACTTAATAAATTCTTCTAGATTTCATTGATTTTTTATTTGTTCAAGACACTGTTCAGTTGACTAGTTTGATTTCTTTTTAGTTAGCGAGAGCTGCTTTATTTTGTGCAGTAACGTGGCGGTATCCTTCTTGTGTATCGAGCTAATCTCCGAATTGGTCTGCCTTCCAAAGTGCCCTTAAAGTGTTCGATATACAATGCCTCCGAGATCTCGGGACAAAAGGATATATGCCTTGGATGAAATTTATTTAAGATCTTAGAGCTTAATGTGAGAACTGAGAATGAGTTTCTCCTTCCGAAGTGATTTAAGTGTGGAGGAGCTTATCACCGTAGAACAGTTCCGAGCTAAATTGAAAGAGTTTATGAATTTGAACTTGTATATGCTATTTCTGGAAAAATTCTTCCATCCTTACAAGTGACATCCCCCTTACATATTTATACCCACCAATTAATTACCCAATTAATGTACAATTAATAGGACGCGATTTGCGCGGGCTAATTATCACCCTTAAATGCAGGAATCTTTGACCGGGTCCGAGCTGCGGGCTGACCAGCACGAAACGTCTCCGCGCTCTCTTTCCTTTTCGGGCCTGATGGGCCAATCATTAATATGTTCTCGGCCCATCGATAAGTCCGGCCTGGGCCTTCGGCCTGTTACCCGAGATGGCAGATCGTGGGTACAACAGTTGCCCCCAAGTCTCCCGAACTGTGGAGTTCGGGGACTTTAGATCTTCTAGCGATCAGTTTCGGGAAACTGAATATCCTCCATATCTCCATGATTTGATCGTGGTTATGATGAGATTTACCTTCCCGAACAAGCATTGGGACCCACTTGGTTGCGTGTTGGATATAAGGGAGAGAGAGAACGGTGTGAGACCTTTCGCTTCCCAGGCAATCATTACCTCCGGTTCCGCTTATAAAGGTAGTCTCGAGTGCTCTTTCTCCCTAATTGTTTTTGCTTTCGAATTCTCTTTCTTTCTCTGTTTCTTGAATTCTTTTCTCTCGCCGGAAAGATCTTTCGCCGCCTCTCGTTCTAATCCTTCTTCTCGAAAGTATGTCTCCTCCGAAATCATCCTCGGAAAGGTTGCGAAAGCTTTAATCCCCGGTGCTTACGGTCCTCATCCGCCGTCAATTCTCTCGGAGAACATAGCGGAGCTCGAGCCTCCACCGGGATTCCGTCGGAGGTCGAAATTAGATTCCCGAAGCTCACGAGTCCCCAGAGAATCCCCCGCCGGATATTGCTGCGCGTTCGAGATCTTTTTCTCTGCGTGTGGTTTATCTTTCCCCTTCCCGAACTCGTCATAAAGATGATGTTCGAACTGGGCTTCGCTCTTCCGCATGTGTCCGAACTTTGTCCGGACTGTCATGTGCCTTCAAACTCTGGGGGAAGAGTTCAACTACAAGTTGTCCCTAGCCGACTTTCTCCGGTATACACAGTGAAAACTGGCCGGACCAAGGGCACTCGTACGTAAGCCCGCTCTCCGGACTGAAGGTCTTCGACGACCTACCCGAGAAGGACGAGAAATGGAGGAAGTCCTATTTCTTTTTCCCGGTTAACGAACTCACCTTCGGCCACCGCGTGAGTTCGCACGTGTCGAAGTGGACTTCGAAGATTGGTAGAATTGTGTTTCTTTGTGAAGTCCGGATTAAGCGCAACTTTGCCTTATTATATAACCCCTGAATATTTTTTGTGCAGATCACTTCGAGCGCGGACTTCTCTGCCCTACGTTCGCGGAATTCTTCTCGAGGTTCTGCAGCCAAGGTCAAATTGCCTGGGACTCCTTTTCGTGTGAAAGGATCAGGGAATCGACGGTCAGGCTTGGAAAACGTTCTCTTGTTTGCTCTGTTCCTGTGAACGTTTCGGAGATGAACTACCGAGAAGAGAGGGCATGCAGGATCGCAGAAAAGGAGGCGAAGAAACAGATGGCCGCCGCTCTTGCTGAGGGAAAGCTCGCATCCTTGGCAGGAATTCTACTGACCCTCTGTTCTTGAGACGAGCGGGGTTTCCGCGCTCCCAACTGGGCCCCCGAGCTTGAGGGATCTACGGCCCGCTGGCGCCCTCCGTGATCGTCATCGCGGATACAAGTGACGAGCCGCGGGAGGTCGCGGATTCCCCTCGTTGATGAAGAAGGTCTCTTCTTCGGTGAGCTCCCATCAATCGGACTCGTCGAGGAAGAGGAAAGAGATCGGGGCTTCATCCCCTCTCGTGAGAAGAGCCGAGCTCGAACTGGCTCATCGGGGATGAACAGAACAAATTCGGTTCGAGAGAAAAGGGCCCTCCTCAGAAAGAGGATCTAAAGAGGTAGCTACCGCCAAAGGATCCGAGGGTTCCACCAAGAAGTTACCTCCGAAGGAGCAGCGCTCATCATCCCGAGGTAAGGATTTAAAATTTTGCTTTTCCTTATACTTCGCACTTCGCTTTATTTTGCAAAGGGGAAACCAACTTTGCCCGAACCTTTCAGCCCCCCGCATCCCCAGCTAATATGATGCGAAGTTACACGAAGCCCGGAGTTCGGATTCCGGCGTTTGCAGACATGACCGAGGTCAATCGTGCGAACTTCTTCCGCTTTGCGGATAAAATTGGCGAGGTAGACATCAATTAATTTTCCATTTTGGTTTCCTTTTTATTTTACCAACTTTTAACAAGCTGACTTTCTTCAGCTAATGATCGAGTTCAACTCCTCGGTCGCGTCCTATGAAGATCAGCTATTCTCCTCCCCTCATCCTCCGAGGTGAACCTTCTTCGACAGAAGGTTGCGGACCTGGAGGCCCAAGTGAAGGAGTACGCCCGGTTGGAGGCTGAGAACGCCAGCACCGTGGCGAAAGCCGAACAAATCCGAGCTCGGATGAAGAGGGCCGAGGTAGAAGTGCTTGACCTCGGGTGGCCAACGAGGACCTCCGCGATAAGCTGAAGAAAGCCGGAGATCTATATTATGAGGCGGCGGAAGATGCGAAGGCAGCTAAGAACAAGCTGCATGAGATCGAAGTTCGCAACCAGCTACTCGAAGCCGGCAACAGCTGCGAAATCGAGAGGGTTCGGAGAGAAGAAAGGCAGGCCATGAGGCGAACTCTCCGTCCCCTTGTTGAGGAGGTCCGGGTCACCTTCGAGGAGAGGGAAAAGCTAGCTCCGCTCCAAACCCGAGCTGCTGAGATCAGGGCCAACCGGATGCTGGTTGAGGAGATTTCCAAGGGGAAATTCAGGACATGGAAGCGGAGCTCGGGCTCTTGAAGGCTGATGAGGAAGAAGTCGACGAGAAGATCTCGAAGGTAACTCTCGCGAACTCGACCTCTCTGCCTCTCGGACCTTTTGCAGATACGCCCGAACTTTTGTGCAACGAGCTCCCGCTCACTTCGTCATCAACGAGTCCGGTACTAACCTTGGGCCAACATCGAACCAGGGGATGGATGAGTTTCTTGCGAGCGCCAGGTCGGAAGGGGAGCTAGCGGAGTTGGGCTTAGCGTTCTCCGAAGCGGCGTCGGACCCTCCTCTGCCTGCTCAGTAGTTTTCGATTTTAGTTCGGGGTTGTCTTGGCAAGTGTTGCCCCCTGCTTTGTCGCACTTTATTCTAGACTTACTGGAGTGTTTAGGTCGTGGTGACCGCTCCGTATAAACTATATTTTCCTTTATTTGCTGTCATTTAATGCGAACTAAATTTCCTCAACTCTTATGAAAAGATGGTGCGACCAGAAATGAACACGAAGTGAGAACTTCGTACAAATAGTTCGTAAAAGATGACATTCCAACGTTTATAAGTAAAGTCAGGTACGAAGTGGTTACTTCGGTTTTAAAATTTTGCGAAACTGAGCTTTGCTTTGAGTAAAGCGACAAGACGAAGTGAAGACTTCGGTTTAAAGTTTTTCGCAACATTTTGTTTTAAAGTACAGCTGAATACGAAGTGAGAACTTCGGTTTAGGCTTGCGAAGTTGACTTCGGCTTTCTATGAATAAAGCGATAAGACGAAGTGAAGACCTCGGTTTTAAATTTTCGCAACATTCAGTTTTAAAGTACAGCTGAATACGAAGTGAGAACGGTTTAGGCTTGCGGTTAGACTTCGGCTTTCTAAGATAGGTGAAGTTAGACTTCGCCCCTTTTTTTTTTTTTTTTTTTTTTTTTTTAATGTGTGGCGGGCGAAACATTATTAATAAAAAGAAAAGTTTAAGAAAACTTTAAATTTATTAATAAGGATAGCTGGACCCGAAGTGGGCTGCCTACGTACCCTTTATCGGGATCAAGCCAAATCGTAGTTCGATACAAAAACATTAACTGTAAAAAGTTTAAGGTGTAGAGAATTCCAAGACCTCGGGACTGGTTTTCCCTCTGAATCCTCGAGCTGATAAACGCCATTTCGGACTTCGCGAGTAATTCTGTACGGTCCTTCCCAATTAATTCCCAGCTTTCCTGCGTTAAGCTCCTCGGTATTCTCATGGACCTTCCGAAGGACGAGGTCGCCCACTGCTAAGGGTCTGCCTCGGATTTTGGAATTGTAGTACCGAGCCACTGCATTCTGGTAATTCTGGATCCGGACTAACGCCTGGTCCCGACGTTCGTTGATTGTATCAAGAGTATCCTGCAGGAACTCCTCATTCTCTTCAGGTCGAGATGGATTTAGCGAAGTACGGATTCCGGGACTTCTATGTCGGCTGGGACTACGGCATCAACCCCGTAGACAAGGGAGAAAGGTGTCTCATTAGTGGCCCGCCGAGGTGTTGTTCGGATCGCCCAGAGGACGCCCTGAAGTTCGTCCGGCCAGCGCCCTTACGAGCATCGAGCCGTTTCTTCAAGTTGGCGAGTATGACCTTATTCATCGCTTCGGCTTGCCCATTACCTTGCGGGTATCGAGGAGTTGACTTATTGAGTCGGATTTTCCACTTCGCGCAGAACTCTTCGAACTGCGAAGAGATGAATTGCGGGCCATTGTCCGTAATGATTTCATGTGGGACACCGTAGCGGTAGATTATGCTCTTGAGTACGAACTGTTCCACTTCGTCACTTGTTACTTTCGCATAGGCTGCTGCTTCCACCCACTTGGAGAAGTAGTCGGTAAGAGCGAGTACGTACTGGACTCCTCCTGGTCCTCGATGTAATGGACCGATGATATCCATAGACCACCTCATGAATGGGTATGGCGCGGACACTGATGACAGGAGCTCGGTAGGTTGGTGAATTGACGGGGCGTGCTTCTGACACTTCTCACAAGTTCGAGAATACTTTTCGCAGTCCGCGACCATGGTAGGCCAGAAGTAACCTTGCCGTTTGATTTTGAAAGCCAGAGTCCGACCTCCGGAATGATTCCCATTGGGTCCGTCGTGAACAGCTCGCATTAGCATCGCGGGCTCTTTACCAGCCACGCAAGTCAGATAAGGACCTGCTACACTTCGGCGTAGAAGTATTCGTCATGAATACAGTACCGCGCACTTGTGACCTTGAGCTTCCTAGCTGCCCACTTGTCGGCTGGGAGTTCCCCTTTTCAAGGTAAGCCCAGATCGGGCTCCGCCAGTCACCTGCCCCCAGCTGTTAGAGTTCGTGCTGCTCGAGGTGGCATGTGGGATGACGGCTTGATTGTCAGCTGGTAAGCTCGATGATTCCGGAGCTGAACTTTCGTCGAGCTCGGCGAGAGGTGGGTGAACTTCCATCGGGGTAAGCAAGACATGGTCCAGATCTTCCGAGGTTCGGGAGTCTGCAGCCGTCTCACGAGCTGCTTCCTCGGCGGCCAGCTGTTTTTTCATTGCGCGGGTCACGACGTGGGTGCCCTTCAGCCGAATGCTAGGAAACTGGATGACTTCGACGGGGATGATCCTTGTTGTCGCAGGATCCGAAGTGGAGGCCAAAGATGCTAAGGCATCCGCAGCAGAGTTCTCACTTCGTGGGATCTTAGTGATTTCGAACTCTTCGAACTTGGCGACTAACTCCCGAGCTGCGGACAAGTAAGCCTCCATGCGGCCATCCTTTGTTTCGTACTCCCCAAAACTGGTTGGTGACCAGCTGCGAGTCGCAAAAGCTCGAAGTTTTCGGACACCAATCCCCACTGCGAGGCGCAAGCCGGCGAGGAAAGATTCGTACTCGGCTTCGTTGTTGGACGCACTGAAAGCCAAGCGAAATGATTGCTCGATCACTTCGCCGGTAGGAGAAGTGAGGCGGACTCCAATTCCTGCCCCCGATTTGGAAGAAGCTCCATCAACATACAGCGTCCATGGAGTTTCGACAGTGTCGCTAGCCGAGGAGGCTAGTGGGAGTTCGATCAAGAAATCGGCCAGCACTTGAGACTTCGCACAAGTTCGAGTCCGGAACTCGATGTCATATTCGCTCAACTCAACCGACCATTTAGCCAGCCGCCCGGATTGGCTCGGACTATGTAACACCGTCCGAAGTGGCTGCGTCGTCAGGATTATGATCGTATGGGACTGGAAGTAAGGCCGCAGTTTCCTTGCCGAAGTGACTACTGCTAGGGCCAATTTTTCCATCATGGGATACCTCGACTCCGCGCCGGTGAATGATTTGCTGATATAGAAAATTGGTCGCTGCTCCCCCCTTTCTTCTCGAACCAAAACTCCACTGACCGCACTATCCGATACGGCTACGTAAAGAAAGAGTGGCTCTCCGAACTCAGGCTTCGCCAAGACCGGTGGTTCAGACAGATAAGCTTTGAGTTGGGCGAATGCTTCCTCACACTTCGCATCCCACAGGAAAGTTTTTCCCCTTTTCGTAACAGCTGGTAGAAAGGAAGGCATTTATCCGTAGATCGGGAGATGAAACGGTTGAGAGCTGCGATCCGCCCGTTAAGGCGCTGCACTTCGCGCAAGGTCCTAGGAGAACTCATAGACAGGAAAGCATTTATTTGCCTCGGGTTCGCTTCAATGCCTCTTTCGTGACGATATACCCCAAGAATTCCCCGATGGAACTGCAAAGGTGCACTTCGTGGGGTTGAGCTTCATCCCGAACTGATCCAGGATGTCGAAGCAAACTTTCAGATCGGCGAGATGCGAACTGGCTTCCATCGATTTCACCAGCATGTCATCGATGTAAACTTCCATGGTTTTTCCGAGTTGATGCTCGAACATCCGGTTCACCAGCCTTTGGTAAGTTGCTCCCGCATTTTTTAGCCCAAAAGGCATCACCTTGTAGCAATAGATCCCGCGGTCCGTAATGAATGCAGTCTTCTCCTGGTCGTCCGGGTTCATTAGGATTTGGTTGTAGCCAGAGAATGCATCCATGAAGGACATCAGCTCGTGACCCGAAGTGGACTCAACTAACCGGTCGATATGCGGAAGTGGAAAGCTGTCTTTGGGGCATGCCTTATTCAAGTCGGTGAAATCAACGCAGACCCGCGACTTTCCGTTCTTCTTCTTGACCACGACGTATTTGCGAGCCACTCGGGATATTTTACTTCGCGTATCTGGCCCGCTTTCAGCAAACGTTCAACCTCTTTGTTTACGATTTCAGCTCGTTCCGGACCCAGCTTCCTTCGCTTCTGCTTTACAGGTTTGAACGTAGGATCCACATTCAGCTCGTGGGAAATGACTTCGGACTAATGCCGGGCATCTCGTCCACGGACCACGCGAAAGTGGCCATTCTTTCTCGCAGGAAGGCTACCGGGCGGCGCGAAGCTCGCTATCCAACCCTACTCCGATCTTGATTTCTTGATCCGGAATTTGCCATTGATGAAAATGGACTCAGTGAGGTCACCTTTTAGCTGCTTCCGAACTGGATTTTTCGGGACCTCGAGCTGTGGTTGCTATTGGATCAGGAGCTTGTGACTTGCGAGGTAACAGCTCTGGCTGTCCTTTGGCTTCCCAGAACCTCCCGGACTCCTTGTGGGGTCGGAAATTTGACGCACTGATGGTACGTCGAGGCCACCGCCTTCATCTGATAGAGCCGGGAGTTCCCAAAATAACATTATAGGCCGCAGGTCGGTCGAAGACCGTGAACTCCACCATTTTAACCACTCCTTGAGTGGACACTGGTAATGTGATCGTGCCCAAAGACATCGACGTCTCGCTGGTGAACGAGACCAGGGCGAGGGTGGTCCTGCAATGTGCTCTTTCCCGATACCCATTCTGGTGAGCGTCTCAAGGAAGATCAGGTCGACCGAACTCCCCGTATCGATTAGGATTCGACAGACTTCGTGGTTCGCTATATCAAGCGAAATGACGAGCGCGTCATCGTGTGGAGTGTCCAACCCCTCAGTTTCCTTCTCGGAGAAAGAAATTTCAGGTAGGTCACTAGCTATCAATTTAGCTCGCTTCGGCTCGGGGCTATTGAGCTTCCGCTGATGGTCTTTGATCGCAGTGATGGAGTTCCGGAATAGACGCGATCCTCCCATTATCACGTCGATTCTTTTCTTGGGAGCGTCACTTCCATCGGACTGCTTTGGTCTCTTTGAAGGTGGAGCGTCCTCATCCACTTCGGGAACCGCTTTTTGCTCCAATTCTTCAATTGTGACGTTTGGCATTTCTCCCGCCATGTACTTCTCTGCGAGGAGGTGCATCAGCTTCTTACAGTCACGAGTAGAATGACTATTGGTTTTATGGAGTTCGCAGTACGTGTCCTCATCTCGGACCCATTTGTTACTGGGAGGACACCACTCTTGGAGCGTGGTGAAAATGGCGGTTTGGACGGAGAATTCTTTGGGGAATTCTTTTGGGAGATTTGGCGACTGCGAAAGTGCTCGGCCCGGACTTCGGAGTCGTAGGCGGAGTCTTTTAGCAGGCGATTCGAAGCGCGGTTTCCCGCGGGCGGGCGCTTTGTTTTGCGCAGCGGCGAGTTTATCTTCTTCTGCAACTATCCAGTTCGAAGCTCGGTGTAACGCGTCCTGAATAGTTGGGAAACGATTCACGGACAGCTCTTCGCGGAAGCGAGATTCGTGCCGAGGCCATTCTTAAGCGCGGCTAGGGCTGTCCGAGAGTCCGGGAATTTTGACTGGATCTCTTTGAACTTTGTTATGTAAGACCGAAGGGATTCTCCGGCCTTTTGACTTAAGTTCCAAAGCTGAGCATCCGTCACCGCAGTTTCGATTAGGCTAGAATACTGCTTGACGAACGAGGTCGACAGCTCGGTGAAGTTGGTTATGGAGCCAGCTGCTAAGGACGCGAACCAAAGCAGTACCGGTCCACTAAAAGTTTCTGCGAACAGCTTGCAGTACCCAGCGTCGCTTCATGGGGCTCGAGGTCCACCCGGCTGGCTGTCAGCAAGAAGGTCTTGAGGTGATTAGTCGGATCTCCTTTTCCCTCGTAGCTCGAGAATTTGATTTTGCCAGTATCTTTGATGCGGACTCGGGCTATTTGGTCGGAGAAAGGAGTTCGCCTCGACTCCTCAATCACTCGGAATATATCCGGAGCTGAGGTGGTCGCGCTATGCATCACAGACCGCATGTCTCGAATTTCACTCTGCATGCGGAAGATTTCGGGGTTGACAGCATACCCCGAAACCGGAGTGTTTCCGTCTACGGGGAAAGGAAGGCGGGCTG
The DNA here is from genome assembly GCA_023657505.1 of Camelina hispida. Lineage (NCBI taxonomy): Eukaryota > Viridiplantae > Streptophyta > Magnoliopsida > Brassicales > Brassicaceae > Camelina > Camelina hispida. The sequence continues at coordinate 20,809,072 of CP094635.1, read as the reverse complement.
GGACCTCGGGGGGTCGGATGACGCCGGGCTGAGCCGGTGCGAGACCATCGCCGGTCCGTGGTAGCGCCGTTTGCGTGTTGGTTTGAGGTGGGAACGAATCTCCCGGAGTGACATTTGTTGCTGCTCCTTGCGAAGTGGAAGGTGGAGTCACGCCGGAGAAATCCAAAGCACGTCGTCGTGGGGTCTGGTCAGCGGATAGGAGATCGACCCGCTCGGCGTATGCGCGGTGAGAGGCTGAGAGGTCTACTACCGACGTCGCGAGTTCGTCTAGACGAGCGGAGATCTGACCCTCCAAACTGTCGAAACGTTCGGTAAGGGCGGCAGAGGCGGCTTGCTGACGGTCGGACTTCTCGGATAAATCTTGAAGGAGCTGTTGGATCACCTCCAAGGATACCTGATTAGGGGAGCTGGTGGCCATAGCGGTGGTTTTGCGGATGAACTTGTGTAAGAAGTCGGAACTGGTGAGAGTCAGGCGATAACTCCCCTCCTTCTAGCGCCAAATGTGAGAACTGAGAATGAGTTTCTCCTTCCGAAGTGATTTAAGTGTGGAGGAGCTTATCACCGTAGAACAGTTCCGAGCTAAATTGAAAGAGTTTATGAATTTGAACTTGTATATGCTATTTCTGGAAAAATTCTTCGATCCTTACAAGTGACATCCCCCTTACATATTTATACCCACCAATTAATTACCCAATTAATGTACAATTAATAGGACGCGATTTGCGCGGGCTAATTATCACCCTTAAATGCAGGAATCTTTGACCGGGTCCGAGCTGCGGGCTGACCAGCACGAAACGTCTCCGCGCTCTCTTTCCTTTTCTGGGCCTGATGGGCCAATCATTAATATGTTCTCGGCCCATCAGATAAGTCCGGCCTGGGCCTTCTGGCCTGTTACCCGAGATGGCAGATCGTGGGTACAACAGTTAAATACTTCACATTTTCTCGGGGAAATATTACTAAACTCGTGGGTGTTTGTAGGATATCTAATTATCTACTATCGTGTCGTGTCAGCAGCTATGATGTGAAAGCATTTCTTTCGAGTCCAGCTGCTCGGGGCAAGAACTAACAAGTGCTTTTAAGCTTCTTCAAATTGATGAAGAATTCAACATTTTTGAAGGTGATCTCTGAATTCCCCCCCCGATTTGGATTACATGGTCAGTCTCACATGAGCCCTCATACACAGTCTCCAAATTATGATCTGACGTAGACGTAGTAGCCAAAACCTATTAAATGAATGAACGAATGCAGTACTTTTGCATAGAAGAAAGAAAAAAATGTTTGGAAAGTCTAAAGCAGTGTAATTGAGTTGCAATCTCACTTTAGCTGACAACTTAGGTCGATTAGTTTAGTTGGATTTAAATAGAGGAAAACAGAATTTGATAGGCATGGGGATTTTGACTTGGGAGAGCAGGGGGTTGCTCTAGAAAATTCATTTCTAAAGGTTCTTTGTTATTTTTTGTTCTTAGTTTTTTTGCTTGTTACTTCGAATTGTAGTGGATAGAATTCAGAGAACACGTTCCGACGCTTATCAGTGCACTTAATTTGTAGGTCTTGAGTCGTCAATTATATATTCCTGCTCCTGCAAAGACGTCAGCTGAGTCAAAGTAAGTTTCATATTGCTTAAATTTATTACACTCTGTTTCTCTTCAACATCCTTTCTCTTAAGTTGTTTAATTTGCTAGTTCAGTAATTCACTTGTTGAAATGATCCGTTGTTGCTCAAACGCTATGCAGAGAAGGAGATCTTCCTCTTCTAGTGGCCATAGATTTGCAGTCTCTGGCTCCAATTGAAGGTGTTATCCAGGTTCAAGGGGACATAACTAATGCTCAAGTGGTAATATTTCTTGATTCCTATCAGACTATCTCATACTAGATTTTTCAGTATATATTTTTTCTATATCCTTGGGTATGCTTGGAGGTGTCTTTGTTTCTCTGGCTTACCCATTTTCGTTTTATCTCAATGCCATTAGACACTTTAAAGGCTGTAAAGCGGACCTGGTTGTCTGTGATGGTTCTCCAGATGGTAAAACAGCATATATAATATCTGTTTCGCTGTTCAGTTTTTACCATATGCTCTCACAATCACACGTTTTACAATTTTGTTCGCAGTTACCGGTTTGCATGACATGGATGAATTTGTCCAGTCCCATCTCATTTTAGCGGTAAGTTGCTTGATTTCTGTTACACTAGTTGGTGTGTCGTGTTAGCAGAAAATTTAGCAGTAACTTGAAGTATATGATCATGAATAATAACAAATAACAAACAACCCCTTTTGTCAGGTCTTAACTGTAACCCATGTTCTTAAAGGTGGCAAATATATTGCAAAGATATTCCACGGAAAAGATACAAGTCTCTTGTACTGTCAGTAAGTTTACATGCTGTGCTCATGAATTTAACTGTCAAGTAAGTTTAGTGTTGTGCTATATTTTACTGTCACTTTTACTGATATATTTTAATTCCTTTTATTTGTAGCTGAAGTTGTTTTTCCCAACTGTAAATTTAGTGGTGAAGCTAAGAAGAAGAAGATCAGTGGGAAGAAGAGCTTAAAGGAGCTGAGAGAAGAAAGGTTGTAGAGGAAGAGGATTGAGAAGGAAAGAGAAAGAGAGAGAGAGAGAGAGAGAGTCCTTTTCATGATACAGAGCCAGAGAAACTGTGGTTTTTCCCGGAGGTGAGTCTTTTGATTACATTGGTGGTTCTGGTTTCACAGTTCATGATGAAATTATACCTAATTTGCGTAGTGTTCCTACATATTGGTATCTAAGTGTTGCTTGATTCCTATCCCTAGTGTTGTTTTATTGCATACCGCTACTTGATGCTTGTACTACTTCTTGTGTTGATAGAACCATGGTAGATAGTTTTGAGTGTGATAGATATCTGGGGATCTAGGAATCAATAATTTACCAGGTCCTAGCTTTTTAGTATATATGAAAGTTTAGTGAAGCATGGTTGGTAGTTAGTTCGAATGTTTGATGGTAGCATTTAGACCCTCAAAGTTGGAACTATGTGGGTAAGATTTATTTGTTTCAACACTGGGTTGGAGAACTTTTTGGTTGCTGATAATCCCATTGGTTCCAAGTTGAACAAGCAAAGCAAACTTATGGTCATCAGAAAAAGAGTATATAATTGAATGAGCTAGTAATTAGTTTGTGAAATTGTGTAGGTGATTCAAAGGTATTTTTATTACCACCTATCGATATTTGTGTATAGATGTTTATTGCCTCCTGCTCTGAAGAAAGTAATAGTACACTATTGTGAACCTGGATATTGCATAGTACTCCATTTGTGCTGATAGAATCATGGTAGATACTAGAAAATTAAGAGTTCGTTTTGCAGACATCACAGTGTATTGCATTGCTTGTTCTCTAAGCCTGTACAGGAAGTGTGGTAGATTTTAACACAATTTGCATTTGATATAGACCCAATGTTAAGAGTTTTTTTGTATCAAGCTAATGTTTACCCCACTTATTGTCATAGACTCATAAGTATCTCCTCCGTTGATAGTCAAAACTAGAATCTCCCTTTCGACAGTTCAATATCTTCTTTGCACTACCAATACCAAAGTCAGTAATGGGTGTGAGGTAGAGAGACTTAAATAGCCATATTTTTGGTGAGTGTGTGCATATATAAACTTAGGCTCGTAACCACTTTAGACAACACACTATTTCTGCTATGCTACTGTGACATATCAGTACTAAGACTGAAGTTGGTAGCTGAAATCCCGTTGGTTCCTACGTGAATAGGCACACCAAAGTTATAATTTTGAGAAGAAGGGTATTATAGACGATTGCTAAAATTAGTTGTGAAATTCCTGCAGGCGGTGATGGAAATCAAAAGGATGACAAAGAAGACTTGATGCAAAGACTCAAAGGTGGTTCCACGTCTGAGATGCCCCTTCTTTTGTCGTCCATCTATATGTGTGTGTATAGAGATGTTTCTAAAAATAGAAAAATGGAAAGGACGTGTAGTGATTTTGATGGTGGGATCATTTAGTTATTGCTTCCTGCTCTCAGAGAGTTATGTGTTGTGTCCCTTAAATTTGATACTCTTGGCAACAATCTTGTAAAAATGTTTTTGCAATTCGACAGAGACATTTGGAAAATGATAACAAAATGAGAGGACTCATAAAGGACATTGCAGCGTATGACAAAAAGTTGTGTGGTTTTTGATAAAAGCTGATCACAAACACGATTTCTCCTTTTTTCGGTTATTAGAAAGATGATCACAAAGTGGTTGCAGTCTCACTCATTCACTGGATTAGGTCACAAACACGGTTTCTCCTTTTGGTTTATTTAGAAAAGTGATCATAAACAGTCTCAATCATTCACTTGTTAAGTTTCTTCTCTCATATGTATAAGATCACGTCCTCTCTGACCATGAGTCGTCTTGTCTTTGTAGGGATGGTGTGAGTGAGTCTCCGTTCAATCAAGGTCTGTTTCAGATAAAAATTATGCAGGTATGGATCATGGTTCTGGTATCGCAGTCTCTCATTTAGATCATGGTTCTGGTTGCGGCAGTCTCATTTAGTCTTGAAGATGAGCAGTGTTTGTCCATAAAATACTAGACTTTTGGGCCATAGCAGAAGGAGATGTACAGATACTTAAAAAACTAGTTTTGTTTATGTGTGTTCAATATTGATGTACATCCGGTTTTTTTGGGTTCAGATTGAAAAGTTGCCATGTTTAACTAAAATTTTAGAGGCTGAACAATACTCTTGCCTTTATTTATTTGTGAACAAGCAAAGCTATTCAGCGTAGAGAAGAGAATGTATTGGTCAAATAGATCAAAATTAACAAAAGGAAGAAGAAAAAAAAAAAACGAAAGGGGCAAAAGCGGTATTTCAGCAGGGAAATTCCACAATATGTCATGATTGGTCAAATAGTATCATCAATTCATCACGACACCACAAAACGACAGAACTTATTTGCAGATATTATTATTAGAAGAAGAAAGAAAAGAAACTGACCGTCTCTTTGGTGGTCTCTCTCGCAGCCTTTTTTCTTTTTGTTGTAGCAATTTTCTCAAAAGACAGACAGACCCCTTCAAAGTTGAACCCACGAGGATCATCCTCCTCTACTTGTTTCATGATAAAGGTCGCTAAAGTTTCAATTGGTCTCTTCTCCTTCCTTCATCCACTTGTGTCCGTTTTTTTTTAAAAAAAATTGTCTGCTTGATAATAAGTTCTGCGTAGGTGAGAGATCTTCTTTACCTTTTTTTTCTTGTCTTCTTTTTGTCTGATTACTACTCTCTGTTTTCTCTAATTCCAAAAGTTACTTTTGAGTTTTGTTTCTTAAGCTTATCGGAGAGGTATCTTCAAATTCCGTATATGTATTTTTTTTTTTAATTTGATACTTAGCGATCTAACCCTTTAGGGATTTTAACAGGGTTTTAAGTCTCTAATAATTGAACAGATGGATCTAAGTTTCAGTCTTACCGACGTCGCTTTTTGTCCTTTTATGTTTGTTCTAATTCTTAAAAGGGATTAATTTTGTTGTTATGATTTATTGCAAGAGAGTTTCTTCTCATTACCTACCTATCACTGTCCTTAGATACCTCTGGAATATTAATTTCTGAGTTCCCCAATTTGAGTTTTCTTCTGTTATTAACTTCTGTTTGTTTGACTCCCCTAATATGGACCACCTTGGTCAAAATTATACTCAATTGAATCACTATTTACTTGGTTTGTATACTCACTCAATTGTGGTTGTTGTTACTGATGATAATTGGCTATTGTCTTGTTGTAGTCAAAGTAAGTGATGGCCAAGAATGAGGAAGGAAGTGGTAGTCCGAGCTGGGGTGCTTCGTTTTTCATGCCCACCTCAGAAGATGTCGCTATGGCTTTTGCTGCTGCTGCTTCTGCTATTAACCCTCCAAGGCCTTCTGTCGTCTTTTCCTCTAAAGATGAAGGTAGTGATAGCCCTCTGGAGAGGCTACAAAGGCAGGTGTCTAAAGCGGTTAAGAACTTCTATGATACTCCTAAAACAAAGAGTGTAGTCTACAATCCTGAGGTTTTGACCAGCCAGAAGCGTCTATGGGCTAAATTTCAGGTGCAACTTATGTATTCTCTTTTAATGGAGAAGCAACTTATATTTTCTCTTTGATGGAAAATCATGAAGGATGGATCTGTAATCACTAACTTATCTTAAACAGGATCATAAACCACTAAAAGATCCATCAAGGCTTTTTGAAAGCGTTGTTGTGGTTGGACTTCATCCTAATTGTGATATTCAAGCACTTGAGAGTCAGTACATTGCACGAAAATCTGAAGGCTCTTCTGGAAGATTACGAAGTGCACTCGTATCTCAAAATCATTCCCGTGTAGAACCCAGTCTCGAACCACAGGTGAGCTATCATCTTTTATATATATATTATTTCCTCATCTGCAAGCTGCTTAGTCTAAGCATTTACTTTATTTTCAGGTCTTACTTGTGTACCCTCCCGATAAGCAGCCTCCTATTAAATACAAAGATCTTCATTCATTTTGCTTTCCTGGAGGCATTGAGGTGCTTAATTCATTTTTCCTCATTTCCTACCTATTTTGCTTCTCAGTTCTGCAATATGTAACTAACTTTCTGGTGCTCTATGGGTCAAACCATTAACTCGAAACTGGTTAAGAAATGTGTCTCACAGGTCTGAGCTGAAATTTCCTCATAATGCATTGTCTAGTAATAGCGCATGGTGGTCATATTTTAAATTTTATGTTGGTTCTCTATGTATGATACTTCGCTAGTACATAACAGATACTTTTAAATTCACACACTTTTGAAGCTCTTTTAAAGTGTTAGTATGCAAGTCTTTTTTTTCTAGTATATCTCCCTTGATGATTTACTAGATTGTATGTAAGAACAACATACTTTGTATTCCTTCTTTTTACTTGTTATGTCTTCATACGAGCGGCTGTTGGTTTCAGGTCCATGCTGTTGAGAGAACTCCTTCCATGAGCGAGTTGAGTGAAATTATCCTCAGTCAGGTACTTGCCTGATGTGGAGTGTGGATGTAAAGATTGATCTTTGTAGTGGATTCAATTTAGTAATATTGGGAAACTATTGTATTATTGTGTCGAGTGCCAACTTCAATTCACAAAGCTAAGATTTTTATATGAAAACATGCACTGATTTAAAATCTGGTGATGCTAACTTTGCAGGAACATCTTAGACCAAGTGACCTTTCATTTGTATTTAGGTTACAGGTAAGCATCATCTTGGTCGAACTATCCATCTTTGTGTAAAACCTTGATTACATTATAGCTTCTCTATTTGAATGAGTCATTTCTGTGATATTATTCCTTCAGGTTGCTGATAATTCGACTTTGTATGGATGTTGCTTACTAGTGGAAGAGATAGTGAACCAGCCGTCCAGATTGCTTTCCACGGTTTTGGACAAACAACCTGCTTGCTCATCATTAAGTCGCTATGTTATGACAACTCGCAGATGCTATTGCATCCTTACCCGACTGCCGTTTTTCGAATTGCATTTTGGTGTATTAAATAGGTATGTATTGAACTTCTGAAATCTTGTTTGCCTTCATGCAGTTCAGATTATTCTAGTGTGACATAAACAGAATCTATCATGGCACAGATCTTATCATCCCACAAATATGTTTGACTTGTATTTTTCAAGAAATCCTTTAATTCCTGGTTGCAGTTTTCGCTTTTTGAAGGCGTGCTCACATTGATACTCCTTTTGATGTAGCATCTTCTTGGAAGAAAGACTGGAGCATTTGATGAGTGGCATCAGTTGTGCATCTTTAGAACCCCCGACAGATTTCAGCAATGAAGATAGCTTAAATGATTCATCATCCCAACAAAGAGACTTTGGGGAGACAAAAGAACAAATTGTTGAAGCAGGTTCAGAACTCACTAAAGCTGACGAAATTTCTGATAATGGGACTTGTGAAGCGAATCAGGAAGTTGACCTCAACGTGGATCCAATAAAGAGAGTTGTTGAGAAGACATCTGGTTTTGCAGAGTGTAACGACCATGTCGTCAAAGCTGATGATTCCTTAACACCTATTAAGCAAGGCATAGACAGTTGTTTACCAGATCCTGGCCCACTGCTTCGGTGCCCTTATTTGCATGAGATCTCTGATTCTAGCACTAGGTACATCGCCAAATTCTTTCCTTCATCTATTGGTCTCATAACAAGCAATCCTTTATCATGTCTGTTGATTAGATATCTACTTAAGATTTTTGCATTGTTTTTCAACAAACTCTATTGCCTAACAGTATTCATATCTTTACGATGATCTTGTTGACCATATTTGTAAAGTATTACCTGTTGATCAAAAGAATTTGTTGAGCTGAAACCTTAATTACAGTGCATTAGTGGTTCGAGAAATTATGCGTATCGCGTTATGAGTTTCTTTCATACTGCTGCAAAGCATATAACTTGCTTTTTTCAGCTTTCAGGCTGCTCCTTGTGAGATGAGGCATTCTAGGACTAGTGCAGATGATACCGAGACAGATGAAGCATCCTTTTCTGGTCAAGATGGCACAAGCAGTAATTTTGATATCCTTGAGTGGGCAAAGGTTCGTCTACTTTGCTTTCTTGGAAGTTTCCTATGTTGTGTTGTGTCTGCCGTCATCATACTCCTAACACTCTTTAACTTAATAAATCTCTACCAGTCCAAAAAGAAAGGGTCGTTGCAAATACTATGCGAGTATTACCAATTAAAATGCCCAGCAAGAGGTTCAACTATTACATTTCATCCTTTGGAGCATCTTCATCCGGTTGAATACCATAGACCTGATGAGGTGGTTTTGCATACTCCTGGATCAGCAATTGACCTAAGATCATGTTGCACTAATCTAGAACTCGCGGAGGTATCAACCCAATTGTATCTGAGAATCATATAATATGCTGCATTGCATATCTGAAACATATATATGACTGTCCCGAAACGCTTATCTTCCTTGGTCTTCAGGCTCACAATGCGCTCATGGCTGAGGAAGAAGCAGCTGCACTATCAACATGGGCTGTTGCTTCGTTATGTGGATCACTGCGGCTTGACAATGTGATTTCTTGCTTTTCCGTATTTTCTTCTCATGACTTTTCGGTTTCTGTGATGCTGATTCGTATGTTCAAAATATTTAATGGTCTCCTAGTAGTCTGATATTCTTGTTTTCCGGTGGTCTCATATGGTTTTCATATGCGTTATATGCTGGAACTCTGTGGACTCCGAGTTGCTTTGTTTCTTATGATGATGCTAATGCATTCTTTCTTTGGTGACTGCAATTGATTTTTTCTAGATGCTACTTCCTGCATTTGGACAGAATTACCTGAAAATCTGATATTACCCTTTTCTTTGCAGGTCCTGATGATCCTATCAGGAGCACTACTTGAGAAACAGATTGTATTTGTCTGCTCTAATTTGGTAAAGCACATACTCTGTGACATCATCTATTGATTTCAACTGTTTCAATCTTTAATACTGCATGTTCGTCTTAATTTATTTGGGTTTTTTTGGTCTTTTATGTGAAATACACAGGGAATCTTAGCAGCATCAGTTCTATCAATCATCCCAATAATCCGTCCATTTCGGTGGCAGAGCCTTTTAATGCCGGTATTATCCCGTCTCTGTCTGGTTTTCAACTGAAAACCTGTAGGAACCCATGTAGGATTAATGACTGGTTTACTTTGCAGGTTTTGCCAGATGATATGTTGGAATTTTTGGACGCCCCAGTCCCTTACATAGTGAGTTTGTGATCATGATTTCTACGTTATATAAGATCCGTATCATTTCTTTATGTTGCTTAACATGCTACTGTATGTTCATTCTAGGTCGGGGTAAAGAACAAGACAAGCGAAGTTCAGTCAAAACTAACAAATGTTATTGTAGTGGATGTTCTTAAGAACCAGGTCAGATTCTGTCTTTGCCCTCATTATCTTCTGTTACCGGCTTTTTTTATGGTCAAAATATCCTTCTTAGCAATAACATTTTTGGTAACAAAGCTCTATATATCATGAGTTCCTTATACATATGATTTATTGATAGTGCTACATATCTTCCTTGGAAAATTTCTAGGACCTGCACATGTTCACAGTTTATATTCTCATGACATTTCAGGTTAAGTCACCAAGTATGCCTCAGCTGCCTCAGTATCGAGACTTATATAATGCGCTAAGTCCTTATCATTCAAAGCTCGTTGGAGAAAGCTATCTAGCAAAGAAAAGACCAGTATATGAATGTACTGATGTGCAGGTCTCTGACGCTCTCTCTTAAGTCTATTTTCTTTATCTGTTCTCTAGAGATTAGCCATGTCACGTGCTATTTCTAACCACTTGTCATCAATTGTGTTTGATTAACCGTAGGTGGATGCTGCAAAAGGCTTCCTGGGTGTCCTAAGGTCGTATCTGGATTCTCTTTGCTCTAATCTGCAGTCACACACCATAACAAATGTGCAATCCAACAACGATAAGGTTTTTTTTCATCTACAACTAAAAGATCTCCAGCCTAAGGCGTCTTTCTTATATCCCGTTCCTTAGTTTTAGAATAGATATGTTTTGCTATCCTCTTTAAATGATTTATCAACTTTAGACATCATGCAAGTATATTATTATGTTAAGCTTGAAGTTGTTCTTTCGTTCTTTCAGGTATCACTTCTCCTGAAGGAAAGTTTCATCGACTCCTTTCCTAGTCGGCAGCGCCCGTTCATGAAGGTGAGAGCCCTTTGGATTCACATTAGATGCCTTCATACTCAAAATAGTGTCCATAAGGACTGAACTTTGCTGACTGTATTGCTTATCTGTTATGATGCGAACAGCTATTCGTGGATACACAACTCTTCTCTGTACATACAGATCTCGTTCTTTCCTTTATCCAGAAGCTATAGGAAGACTACATGTATACGCATTGCTGATGAGAACACAACACCGCTCAATAGAAGTGCCGTCGACTCTGTATTTGTAAATTACTGTTTGAGAAAATTGTCTACGGAAAAAGACTTCCGTAGATGAGGAATTTGATAGAGAGATGAGACAACCATCATCGTCTTTGTATCCTTCATAAACAAACAAGTTGGTGTTTTAAGTTTTTAACTCTTGAAATCGTATTATTAACCATAAGATCTTTTATTTGTGCATAAGATGTAGATGTTGAAACACCATTTAAACACCATTTTGTACAAAAAAGATTATGTCACGTTTCATATGTAAGTGTGAGCATTTTCATAAGACTAAACGTTGATAAATTCTGTACTAATTGTCACAGGGGCCTGTAAGGTTTCAATGCCCAATATAGATTACACAGCTAGTCTTGTCTTGATTGTTTCTCTAAGTATGGTAGATTTTTAACACATTTGCATTTGATTAAAGCTACGTTAAAATCCTTTGCAATTCAATAGAGTCCTTAGAAACAGATAAACAACTAATTAGAGAGACTCATGATAGAAAAGGCAAAATACGCTGTCGTTCAAACATACCATTTGTCGTTGAAACATACCAAAATATGTTTTGTCGTTGAGACATATCCAAAGTACTAAAACATAAAACTGACATAATCCTTGAAACAACGAGACACTATCCCGAACAAAGGGTCCACTCTAATGAGAAATAAAAAACCAGATTTAAACAGAGACCCAAAGACAAAAGCTTCATCACGAAATCATCATCAAACGGGAGGGATAATCAAACGGATCACACCACTCTTGGCAATGGTCTTGATCTTACGGATGGGAATGTCGACAGCAGGAGTGGAGAGCACAGCCACGTCACCAGAGTAGAAACGTGCCCCTGTGTCGTGGCCACGAGCAGGAGCTTCACCAGTCACCTTCACTCTCCCATTCGCGACTGAGACGGTGAAGTTCTCTTTGGGCACGCCTGGCATGTCAACACGCACGTAAAGACCACCGTTTTGGAGCACCTTAGACTCGTAAGGCATCTGAGATCCTTCACCCACACATGGATGTGGCATCAATATCGGACCAGTTAAGTTGGGGTCTACTCCACATACATCACAAACAACAACAACAAATATTCCTAATTAGACCAGACCAAACACTCTTCTCCTATATATATAGTATACACAATAAGTCTTGCAGAGGAGGAAAGATTAGATATGTGAATACCATTAGGATCCGATGCGGGAATAACGTGACTAGCCGTGGCATAGCCATTGGAATCTATGACCGGAATAGAAAAAAAAAAACAGAGTACTGCAAACATTAAATCTGTTTTAACTTATATTTTGTCTGTATATGTAAATAAGAAATTTTCAATAATAAAAGTTACCTTCTCCGTCAGGGCCACCAATAAACGCTGTAGAAGACAAAATTCATCTATTAATCAGATAATTTTATCCTATGAATCTTTTAATAATTAAAAAAGTTAAGGTTTTTGGTTTTGGGGATAATAACGTAACATACAGATGCAAGGAGGAGGTGGAGTTTCGGAGTGGATCCTTTTGAGAACAAGTCGGAGAACTCCATCGGACATCTGGGAGGTGAAGCCGGAGTAGAAGCCATGGCATTTGCAGACGATTTTGGAGTTGATACCTTGGATAGCAAGCTTGGGACGAAGAGTGGTTCCGTCGTAACAGCGGACGGTAGCGTCGTACTTGTGTTCTTTAGGAGCGTTCCCCAAGATACAAATGGCTCTGTTTGGCTTGTCGAGGAGGACATCGATGCCGTTGTTTGGAACTCCCGGCATGTCGAACCTCAGGTACATGTCATCGTTCTCCAGCGGCATGAACTCGATGAAGCCTTTTGGACCACTTACAAGAAACGGGTTGTTGATTGCGTAAAACCCATCTGCACCCATCATCGAATCAAACACCAACAAACAAACAAAACCAAAAAAAGGTTAGATTTTTATCATAAAGAAACGATTTTTATGGAAGAAGAGCAAAAACGGTAACTTTATGAAACTGAGATTTTTTTAGTTAGACCTGGAGATTGAGGAACGAGAGAGACAGGGCTGACCATGATTCAACGGCTGAGTGAAGCTTTTCTCTGAGATTTGGTTTGTGAGACTAAGGGTTGAGATCTCTCTCTCTCTCTCTCTCTCTGTGGACTGTGGGTTCTTCTTCTGGCGTTTAGGGTTTTGGGAGCTTTTATGTAGGAGGGAAGGAGTGTTGTTGTGTTAGTCTGTCTAGTGAAGAAAGACACGACAAAACACAAATGGGACACGTGTTGCTTTACTACTTGCGATTTTCACCAATTAGAATCAGACGCGTGTTGTTCTCTTTTTGTGATACAGCTTTCTTAATTACGTTGCTTTATTAGCAGAAGAAATAGTGCATTTGTTTTGTGTATAAATGACATACTTACTAATTAGTTAAGTTGAAAGTAGCAAGTTTTTTTAAAAATTTATATATATTTACAAAAGAGGAATTCGAATGGTAAAGTAATTATTTAATGAAGTATTCTTTTTAGTCGTCTGAGATTTGTATTTATCTGAAAGATGCAAGTTGAAAAGTTGTAACTCTATACCATGTTTCTTTCTGTAATCGGATATGTCCATTAATGTAATACAAAACATATGTGTATCAACAAGCCTCTGTAATGTAAGTCTTTTGTTTTTAGTGCTAGCGAGTGTCATATCAATTGATATGTAGAAATCATATACGAGAAATTTAGAAAAGCACGTTCATGCATACGATTCATAGTATAATTAATGATATTATTTTATTTGGAAATTAGGTCACAAAGGCAAGACCTTTAAGTTTCATAGTCATCATACCAAAGAGAGGGTCGTCAGTGCCACGGCGACATGTAGCAATCAAATAATTAATGAAGTGAATTTTAAAATAAGTCAAAGAAAGAAAAAGAAAAAAACATATGGTGGAGAAAGGTATAGTCAAACGTGAATGGTACAGACATACGATCATACATACCAAGAGGGATGACCATCTCCTGCAACAATTGGAATCAACAACACAAACCCATGAAATATGTCAGATATGTACATTACTATATAAAAACAAAAGACTAATAATATGACATATCTCTGATCTATTAACCGAGAGATAATAGAAGCAGAACAAACAAAAAAAACAAAATATAAAAAAATACCACTCACCCAAAACAATGTGTGACGCTTCTTGACACTAATGTTTCATCAAAGAGGAGGATCAATTATGTTCTTAGCACAGCACTATAATAACTACAATCGGTTTTCAGTTATTTAATTTTTGTTTGGTTTGACTTAACCAAACGGTTAATTAATTAATTTGGAACTCTCAGTGGGTATAACTAATTTACTTGTTTTAAAACTTGGTTGGAGACCTGTTTTGGTAACTAATTAATTAATAATCCCATTGGTTTCCTGCTCAGAGAGTTATATATGTTGACAAGTGTTCTATAATTGCAATTCAATATAGAGACATTTGGAAACTGATAACAATTTTGAGTGACTAAATAAAGAGTAGAGAGCGTTAGACAAAATAAGTTTGTGTCGTTGAGACATCATCCAAAGTAGTCATAAAACATAAACCGACATAATCCACATAACAACGACACAATCCCGGGAAAAAAACAGTCGATTCTAGATGAAAGACGTCAGATACTCAAATATATATAACAAACACAAGGTCTCATCATGAAGTCATCAAACTGAAGGGATGAGGAGGCGAAGCACACCGTTCTTGGCAATGGTTTTGACCCGACGGCTAGGAAGGTCAACAGGAGCGGAGAGCACAGCAACGTCACCGGAGTAGAAACGGCTAGCAGAGTCATGGCCACGAGCAGGAGCTTCACCAGTCACCTTCACTCTCCCATTCGTGACAGAGACATTGAAGTTCTCTTTTGGAACTCCCGGCATGTCTACACGCACGTATAGTTTGCCGTTTGGGAGCAGCTTCGACTCATAGGCCATCGGCGATCCTTCGTTCACACCCGCGTGTGGCATCAATATCGGACCAGTTAAGTTAGGGTCTGCTCCACATACATACATATCCAAAACAACAAAGATTCCCTTTTAGAACAACCAAACTAGTCACTATACTTAAATGCAAAGATCTTAGTCTAGATCTATACTAACAATTCTAAATTTTTATAAGTACAACATACATATAAGCTTGCAGAAGGGGGAATATGTGATTTAATACCATTAGGATCCGTGCCAGGGAGAAACCCGTGACGAGCCGGGCACCTGCTACCTACATATATATATATGACCACAAAGAGAGTGTAAACATTTTAAGTAAACTATATATAGTTCAAAAGTTTGTGTATGAAATACCAAATTATGGAAAGTTATTGAAAACAACAGACCGAATTAAATAATAAAATTACCTTCGCCGACTGAGCCACCAAGAAGCGCTGTAGATAACAAAATTCATTAATTTTTCATCAGATTCATCGAATTAATTAACAATAATATATAAAACATTTATATAAAAAAAGAAAGGGTTTGAGAAATATATACAGAAGCAAGGGCCTTGAGTAGCAATGTGGGTCTTGGTGAGGATAAGCCTGAGAACACCATCGGACATGTGGGAAGTGAAGCCGGAGATGTCATGGCATTTGCAGACGAGTTGGGTCTTCGTACGGCCGATTTTGATTTTCGGTTTAAAGGTTATACCGTAGCTCCGGTGAGAGTCGTCGTAGATGTTCTCCTTCGGTGCATAGGCGTAGATCGTTACAGCTTTCTTGGACTCGTCAATGAAAACCATCACACCATCTTGTGGAACACCGGGAAGATCAAACCTGATGAAGGTGTCTTCGTTCTCCAACGTCCTAAACTCCATCAACCCTTTTGGTCCACTTGCTAGAAACTGGTTGTTGATCGCGTAAAACCCATCTGCACCAACCAATCAACAACATGAAGCAAAAAAAAATGACAACTTTATCCGGAAAAAAAAAAAAAAACAAAAAGGAGGAAACTTTGATGGGTAAAAGAGCAAAATGTAAGTGAGATTTGGAGGTTTGGTTAGAAGATATTACCTGGAGACTGAGGTTCATGATTAACAGGGGCGACCATGATTCAACGTCGAGTGAGAGATTTGTTGCTAGCTAGTTTAAAGATTAGGGCTTTCTTCTCTCTCTCTCTCTGTCTCTGGGTTTTTGGGATTTCTTTATGGGGGAGAAGGAACAAGACGACGGAATAGTAGTCTGGTGAAGGAGACGACAAAAAAACTAACGAGGGGACACGTGTCTGGCTCATGTTTTGTGAATTTCAACCAATACTATTTAGACACGTGTTATCCTCTGAAATTAACTTTCTCAATATTAGACATAATTACAATTTTGTATATTAGACATAATTACTAATTACCAAAGTTGTAACTTGAAAGTACTAATTACCGAAGTTGTAACTTGAAAGTTATATAGCTTTAAGCAATTAGTAACTCTTTCATCAGGACTATAATTACAATTTTGGTTTGACTGTTTAGGCAGCTGATAAATTATCAGTGATAATCCCATTATTGGTTCTAGCTCAGAAGAGAGAGTTATGTATGTTGACAGAATTCTATAAAAATCCTTTGCAATTCAATAGGGAGATATTGGAAACGGGTAACAATGTTGAGAGACTAAATAAAGGACAGGGGCGTTAGACGAAACATATCAAAAATAAGTTTATGTCGTTGAGACATATCATCCAAAATACTCATAAAACAATAAGTCGACATGAACCAGAAAATCCCGGAAAAAAGGGTCCATTTATACTCTAGATGAAAGACGTCAGATATATATATATATATTAAGAAAAAAAACACAAAGTCTCATCATGAAATCATATCAAACTGGAGGGATAAAGAGGCGAATCACACCGTTCTTGGCGATAGTTTTGATCCGACGGCTAGGAAGGTCAACACGAGAGGAGAGCACAGCCACGTCACCGGAGTAGAAACGGCCAGCTGAGTCATGGCCACGAGCAGGAGCTTCACCGGTCACTTTCACTCTCCCATTCGTGACAGAGACATTGAATTTGTCTTTTGGAACGCCAGGCATGTCTACACGCAAGTATAGTTGGCCGTCTGGGAGCTGCTTCGACTCATAGGCCATCTTCGATCCTTCGTCAACACCCCGGTATGGCATCAATATCGGACCAGTCAAGTTGGGGTCTATATCCACAACAATGCAACAAATTAATATTCCCTTTTAGCGAATAACCAAACTCACTATATATACTACTAATTAAAGGCAGCAAGGATATCTACATCTCTATATATAGTAATAACAATTCTAAATATTTCATAACCACTTTTTTAAGCCTTTCATAACCACAACAATTCTAAATATTTATAAGTATAAGCTTGCAGATGGAGAAGGGGGATATATGTGAATTACTAATACCATCAGGATCCGTGCCAGGGAGAAAGCCATGATGACCCGGGTCACAGCTAACTATAGAACCAGAAACAAATTAAAGACAGTGTGTAAGGAAACTATATTTTGATTATGAAATACCAAATTATGGAAAGTTATTGAAAATCAACAGATGGAACTGATTGATTACCATCGCCGGCTCGGACACCACCAATAAGCGCTGTAGAAAATTAACAAACTCATCATTAAGTTATATTCATCAATCAGATTATCGAAAATTAAATAACAAACAGTGAGAGAAAAATATGGGTTAGATAAAACATACAGAAGGTAGGGACATGTGTAGTGGTGGGGGTCTTGTTGAGGATAAGCCTGAGAACACCATCGGACATGTGGGAGGTGAAGCCGGAGATATCATGGCATTTGCAGTCGAGATGGGTCTTCCTACGGCCGACTTTGAGTTTCGGTTGAAAAGTCAAACCGTAGCTCCGACGAGAGGCGTCATGTTTGTTCTCCTTTGGCGCAAAAGCAAAGATCTTCACACCTCTTTTAGACTCGTCAATTAAAATCGTCACACCGTTTGGTGGAACACCGGGAAGATCAAACCTGATGAAGGTGTCTTCGTTCTCCAATATTTTAATCTCCATTTGCCCTTTTGGTCCACTTTCTAGAAACTGGTTGTTGATTGCGTAAAACCCATCTAAAATCCACCCACCAATCAACACCCAACAACAACAAGAAACAAACAAACAAAAAAAATGAGAACTTTATCCAAAAAAAAAAAACAAAAAAGGAGGAAACTTTTTGATGTGTAAAAGCAAAATGTAAGTGAGATCTTGAGGGTTGGTTAGAAGATCTTACCTGGAGATTGAGGTACAGGATCAACAGGGGCGACCATGATTCAGCGTCGAGTGAGAGATTTGTAGCTTAGCTAAGTTACTTTAAAGATTAGGGTTTTCTTCTCTCTGATCTCTCTCTGGGATTTTTGGGATATCTTTATGAGAGGGAAGGAACAAGAAGACGGTGTAGTAGTCTGGTGGTGTGAAGGACACGACTAAAACACTGATTTTCAACCAATACTAGTTAGACACGCAATGTCCTCCTTTTGTGAAATTAACTTTCTTACGTTTTACTGTACTTTATTAGCAGTAATAGATTAGAGGCTATAGAGCATTTATTAACTACGGTCGACGTCAGACTCGTGTACATTAGTCATAATTACTAATTAGCGAAATTCTAACTTGAAATTACGAGACGCGTGAATATTATCATAAAGGTCTTACGTCTACAAATTAATTAAAGTCCATATTAATAATATTCGGAAATCCAAAAGAAAAGACAAACAGACGGTTGCATAATTGAAAACAAACAAGACAATTCCAAAAGCAAAGCATGGATGGATGATCTCTAGTTATTATTAAAGGTGCGATGAATATTTAAATTTACTAGGGAGGGATAACGAGACGGACGACACCAAGCTTGGCATTTATCTCGATCCTTCGGCCGTCATAGCCTCTAGGGACAAGGGCGATTTTGCCTAAGTAATTACGCCCACATGAGTCGTGCATGGTCGCAGGAGCTCGTCCTATGACGGTGACAACACTGTCCCCGTCAATTACCACCGCGACGCTGTTGTCGCGAACACCAGGCATGTCGATCCGGACAAACAGACCACCGTTCGGGAGCTGCTTCGACTCGTAAGCACTCGTGGATCCCTCCAACACTGACGGGTGTGGTAGTATGTTCCAACCCGCGTGCGCCGGATCTGTCCATTTTGATGTAACACACAAACATATATATATAGTAATAGCGTAATTGATATAGTAAGTGACATATACGATAAAATACACACGTTACGTTCATGCATTTGATATGATATATACTATTGGCATACGATTCATACTCTTAACTTAACGAAACAAAATATATTTAGAAATTATGTCTAGAGAGTTATAAGTTCATACCAAGAGGGTCAGTGCCACGGGAACCTACAATGTGAAACAATTAATGATGTTCGTTAGTTTATATAACCAACCAAGTCATGTCTTTAGGCCACTAATTTATAACAAGATAAGAATAATATCTAATAAAATATACCTTCTGGGTCAAGTCCACGGCGATGATCAGCTGCAAGATTGTAACAAACAAACAACATAAAGATGATATTTCAGAAAAGCTAGTCAAAGAAAAAAAGAAATCAATGAAAAAAGGATATATAGTCAAAAGTAGAATGTGTACATACCACCAGAAGGATGGCCATCTGCGTCTGCAACAATTGGAATCAACAACACAAACAAACCCATGAAAAATGTCAGATATATACGTACGTTACCATATATAAAGACAACGAAACACTCATTTCTAATAGAGGCTCTCAAATGATAAGACATCTTCTCTGATCTATTAACCAGAAAATAATAGGAAAGAAAAAAAAATCGTATAATACCTTGTGGATTATAGTCATGAGTGATGGAAGCTGCCAAAAGTCATCATCATCACATTAATAATTAAACAAACGATAGAGACAATGAAAATTAAGTATGATCACAAAATAATCAAAAGATTAAAGTTATAAAGTAGACATATACATACCAAGGGAATGAATATCAGTAGGAATCTTTGCACCTCTAACTAAAAAAATTAACAATACCAAAACAAAAATTAATGTCAGATTTTTATTTTACCAAAAAACAAAAAGACACATTTTGAAAGAGTAATTAATGAAGAGAACTTACAGGTACAGAAGGAAAAACCATGAAGATCGGTCTTCTTCTTGGTTAGGATGAGTCGAACGACACCGTTTTCGACAAAACTCTGGAAGTTACTGATAACGCAGCAGTCACAGATGAGTCCAGTGGCGGTACCGTACTTGCGGTGAGAAGAATCGTGTGGGCTCTCTTTCGGTGCTTCTCCGGTGACGACAACAGTTTTCTCCGACGGTTCGAGACGGACGACAACAGTGTCTTTCTTGACTCCTGGGAAATCAAGCTTCACGTACAGATCAGGTATCTCTTCCAAGTACTTGAACTCAATAAACCCTTTTGGTCCGCTCGCTTGGTATGGATTGTTCGCTGCGTAATACCCTTCTACACACCACAAACAAACACCAAATACAGAAATAGAAACGTATCAGTCGACAACAGATCAAAGATTTCGTTGTTAATAAAGAAACGATGAAAAAAATGAGAATCTGTTGTGTAAAAAGATCCTTACTTTGAAGAGATTGAGGCATCGGAAGCATGTACAAGATCGGCATGGTTACGGCGGCTGAAGAAGATCTTTTTAGGGTTTTTTTTGCTTTTTGAGATCTGTCTTTCTTCCCTCTCATCTCATCTCTCTCTCTCTCTCTGGCGTTTCTAGGGTTTTTTCAAGGTTTTAAAAGGAAAGAAGGCGAAGAAGCTAAATGAAGCTGTGAGAGAGAGAGAGAGTATGGTGTGGTGTCAGGTGATAAACGACAAACTCTCTCTCGCCTATTCCTCCTATACGCGTGTCTTAATCGTATTTGCCAAAATTTTCAATTTATCATTTTACTTTATTTTGACTGATTTCAATTTTCAATATATTCAAAAAAAAAAACATTAAAACGTTTCGTTTTCAATACATATATAGTCCGTACACTGTGAAAGATAAAGTTTCTTTAATAAGACGACGAAAAACAAAAAACCAAAAGCTTGGTCATGAGCGGTAATTTGCAATTTGCAACAATATTAATGTACACAATATACCACAGTTGTTTAATTAAATATCGATCAGAGTTTAGTGTGTCACATGATTATAATAATCCTATTCAATTAATCTTCACTGACATAAGAAGAAAAAGAAACAGTCGACAAAATTTTTGTATAAAGCAAATTAATACTCTAATGAAATTTATCGATACGTTAATTTAAATTTATGGTTATTGTACCAAAATTTCTGCGACGTCCTTGAACTTTGGATAAAGTTAGAAGCAACCTGTACAGAAAAATATATTTATAGGATAAAATTTGGGAAGCGTGATGCAATAATTTACATATTTATTCCTTTTGCGGTCGTCTCTAGTGAGTTTTTTTGGTCTACGTCTACGTGTAGATAAATAATATGATATGTATAGTTCCGTTTATTATTTTATTTTTCGCTAAGAAAGTTACTACATATCTTATGCAAAAAAAAAAAAAACAAAAAATGGGCAAAGGCATTATTGCATTGTCTACGATATATGAATGGATCATTCATAATGTTATGCTATATATAAACGCGAATATTGTTCATCACTAAGCCTTACCTATAATAGTAAAATAACTAGATTAGGACATGTGTTAGAGCACGAGTTGAATCTTTTTATTTATATTATAATTTTAGAATAAAATATGATTTTGAAGATTACGATTAATGCTAGATTAAGATCTTAAAAACTTTTAAAATCAATCATATAAATTATATTTTATTCTAAAATTATAATATAAATAAAAGGAATTTCAACATGTTCTAAGCACGGTCCTAATGTAACATTAAAGTTTAATTTTTAATTTCTGAATATGATCCCGAAGATCACGATTATCTTGTTAAATTAACGAAATTTGATTCTTTTTATGATTAAGAGTAAATTTTTATTCCTTTAATAACTTTTATATTGATGTGGTTTATCAATAAAATATGTGGAAAATAAATTGGTAATATTGTTATTCTAGATACTTGGAACTATATACGTGATCTTCCAAAAATAAAGTTTGGAATATCCATGAACTATCAATTTAGAATAACCCGTTTAAGATTTTCTGTTACAATTAAAGTTTTATTTGTTACAATTGATATATGGATTGATTTATAATTTATGTATAACCTATTTGTAACCATTTATTAAAATAATAAAATCTACCAAAACAATGTTGGGTACTTCCGTTTTATTATAAAGAGATTCGTATTGTATACTAGCAATATATTATAATATATCATGATCAAAAAGGTTTCTCCAAATAAAAAAATGGACTGACTATATCGTATTTAAACTTTAAAGTAACAGTGTATGTGAGCGGATTAATTGATTTTTCTTTTATCAGTTGAAATTTACTTAGCATAAAAATTAATGATATAAAAACAAAAATTATAATTATATACCCAATTAACAGTGAAATTAGTAAATCTTTTATTATTTTTATTTTTTGACCTCCTTTCTTTTATAATTGTAAGCCGTAATTCCTCAAACATCAAAATTTCTCAGACCAAATTAAAGGTTTAACTATTACCACTTTACCAGCAATATTTTAACCATATGCATCAGACAAATATTAAAAATGTAAACATACGAGTGAATATTATTATAATTAATTAAACGTCGTCGTCTTACGTACATAATTAAAGCCATACTACTAATTAATGAGTGCTCTTGAAATATTGGGGAATTTAAAAGAAAAAACAAACAGATATGCATGGATGGTCGTCCATTGTTTGAAACAACAAGATAATAATTCCAAAAGCATGATCTAGTTAAGTAATTACTAATTAAGATGCGATGATTTTAATTAGTAGGGAGGGATAATGAGACGGATGACACCAAGCTTGGCGATTATCTTGATCCGACGGGAGTCATAACCTCTAGGGACAATGGCGACCTTGCCTACGTAGTTACGTCCACTTGAGTCGTGCATGGTCGCAGGAGCTCGTCCAATGACGTTGACTACATCGTCGCCGTCCACTGCCACCATGAAGCTGTCGTTGGGGACACCAGGCATGTCAATACGCAGAAACAGGCCACCGTTTGAGAGCTGCTTTGACTCGTAAGCACTCCTGGATCCCTCCAACACTGACGGGTGTGGTAGTATGGTCGGACCCGTGAACGCTGGATCTGTCCATTAATGTAACACACAACAAAAATATGTATCAATAAGCCTCTCTCTATACATAAGTCTTTTGTTTTAGTATAGTGCAATTGATTTATACGACTTACTATACGAGGATCATATTATATTAATTCATAAATGTTGTAAAGACATACGATTACTTATACAGTTATACCTACTCTAATAAAATTAATACTACTGGAAATTATGATTATGTCACAATAGGATAGATTCTAAAGTTCATACCAAAAGGGTCAGTGCCACGGCAACCTGAACAATAAAACAGATAATGAAGTTAATTAATTAACCAACCACATTTATAGGTTTATGAAGTTGTCTTTAGGCTAATTCATAATAAATGAGTATATATATGATAAAAATATCAAATCAAATGTACCTTCTGGGTTAAGTCCACGGAGATGAGCTGCAAGATTCACAAACAAAATAAGAAAGGATTTATTATTTTTTATTTTTATAAAAACAAGTCAAAGATAAAAAGAAAAGGATGGTGAAAAAGGTATAGTCAAACTTCATTGTTATATTAATGGTACATACCAAGAGGATGGCCACCTGCGACTGCAACAATATTGGAATCAACACAAACCCATGAAAAAATGTCAGATACGATACTAAATAAAAGCAGTCAAGACTGATTTCTAAAAGAAGCTCAAAAGATCGACGATTAAGACATATCATCTCTGATCTATTAACCAGAATACTATAGAAACAAAACATACCGTCTGGGTTATATCCACGGATGATGTTAGCTGCCCAAATTAAAAGTCACAAACAAACATAACATTAATAATCAAACGATATATCATAATGACATATAATCAAGAACAAATTATAATCAAAAATATTAAACAGGTAGCTAGAGACATTACCAGGTACAGTAGGCATCCTTGCACCTCCGACTAAATCAACACCAAAACAAAAATGTTATTTTACCAAAAAGGGTAAGAAAAAAGTATGCATTTGAAGGCTAATAATAATGAACTTACAGGAACAGAAGGTAGGAACATTGAGATTGATCTCCTTCTTGGAGAGGATGAGTCTAACGACACCATCACCAACAAAACACTGGATGTTACTGATAACACAGCAGTCACAGATGAGTCCCGTGGCGGTTCCGTACTTGCGGTGAGAAGAATCGTGTTTGCTCTCTTTCGGTGCGTCTCCGATCACGACAACAGCTTTCCTCGATGGTTCGAGAAGGATCAAGACGCTTTCTTTAGTGATTCCTGGAAAATCAAGCCTCACGTACAGATCATGGGTCTCTTCCATGTACTTGAACTCAGTAAACCCTTTTGGTCCGCTCACTTGGTATGGATTGTTTGTTGCGTAAAACCATTCTACACACACATACACACAAAAAAACGTATCAGTCTACAGATCAAAGCTTTTCTTAAAGAGATGATGAAAATGAGAATCTTGATGTGTTAAAGATCGATACCTCGAGGCAATTGAGGCGCCGGAGCAATGTGCAAGGTCGGCATGGTTAATTAGGGCGGCTGAAGATTTTCGGAGTCTATTAGGGTTTTTGTTTTTGCTTTTTGAGATCTCTCTTACTCTCTCTCTCTCTGGTCTTTGATGTTTTGGGAGGTCTTATGAAGCTATAGACTATAGAGCAAAATGAAGCAGTGAGGGAGAGAAGAGAGTATGGCGGTGTCATGTGAAAAACGACAAACTCTCCCTGTTCTTACACGTGGCCTACTCGTATTTGCCAGAAACTTCAATGACTTTAATTTTTTGTCTCGTGGGTTTGGTCTACGTGTACATAGTGATTTCGTACTGATTCGCTTTTTAGAAAATGTTCATATAGCAATTAGCAAGTTACAGTAGCTTCAAACCGAAACAACAATTTCGCTTACACATTTTTTTTTTAAAACATTTAGTTACATTTTTTTCGCCAAGAAAGTTACAAATTTTATGCAAAAAAAAAAACGCAAAGGCATTATTGCATTGCATATATACGTTGAATAATGATCATAATATATGCAATAAATAAGAATTATCGTAGAGCTACGGGTCGAATTGAAATAAATTTATTGATTATATCAGTGAATTGTATGTGGATATATAAGACCATCTCCAATGGTTTTCCCTATTTTTACCTATGTTGCATGGAAATTATTTTTGAGGTGCGTTTCCCGTTTCCGAAACGTTTCAGAAACGGAAACTCGTGGAAACTCGGAAACAAGTCACAGAAGCACGTTTCCTAAAAATCCCAGATTGGAAACACGATGGAAATTCCGTTTCTGTTTTGGAAACACGATGGAAACTCCGTTTCTGTTTTGGAAACGCGACGGAAACTCTTTTTTATAATTTAGAGGCAGTTTTGTTTGGTGAAACCAATGAAAATGAGAATGACGATGCTGGTCAAAAAAATTGATTTCGAACGTTTTAGTTATTTTTTACAGTTTTATTTTTAATTGAACTATTTAATATTTATGTTTTGAATTGGTGTTGTTTCAGAATTTTTTTTAATTATGATTTTTATGTTTGGGGATTTATTATATCTATATATTATATATATATATATATGTTTCCTATACGTTTCCATTACCTAATTTTCAAAAAAATCCGTTTCCCGTTTCCGAAAAGTTTCGTTTCCACGTTTCCGTTTCCGTTTCCATGCAACATAGATTTTTACTTCTAAAATAGAGGAACTCTATAATAAAGGTGACTTTTGCTCCAAAGTATACCTCTATTTTTTCCTCTAAAAATGAATATTCCGTAGAGATTCCTTTTTTATTTTATTGTTAATACATTTTACTTATAAAAGTTACAAACTAACCCATTTATTTTAGTATTTGTGAAACTTTCATAAAATTATGATATTATTTAAATTTTTAACATTCATAAATATTATTTAAATATCACATTTATTAAAAGAAATAATAAAAAGTGTTAAAATAATAAAAGTGTTAAAAGTTGAAGGACCATTAAATATATAACTTATTTATTTTGATCATAAATATAAAAGTGTTAAAAGTTCAAGGACCATTTTATAAATAAAAAAGTTCAACTGTATTATAGAGGAAAAAATAGAGTTCCTCTATATATAGAAGAAAAAATAGAAATCTCTATTATAGAGGTAGAAATAGAGATGGGTTGGAGTAGATTTCACTCTAAAATAGAATTCAAAAACAAATATAGAGGTGGGTTGGAGATGCCCTAACAATCTAGAAAGAAGGACATGCGCCTATGTGTTAGCTGTCCCCAGTGGCTCTCGGACTGCGGTTTAATCCTTGAACTGAATTATCAGAATATAACTAGCTAGTGTAGTACATCGTGTTGAAACTTTTTTTGTGACAGTGGATGTGGAACTGATAAATTGATGTTTTATTATTATATCAGTTAAAAAATTGACTTAGAATAAAAACAATTAATATCTGAAAAAAGAAAAATAATAATTAAAAATGCTAATTATCTACCCAATTTTATAGATGATGCATTCTGATACTAAATTATACAGTCTATTTTATGAACGTGATAGTAGAAAGATCATTTGTAAATATGCTTTTTATGTCATGTCATTTGAGCAGATATTATATCAAAATATCAATTTTTAGTTTTTCTCAAATTCTTAGAGCAAACCCATTGCACATCCTCAAATTAGTGTCTCTAATTTTTAAAAATATTAAAAATAATATTAATCTAAGTTTAGATCTTCATCATTTTCTTTTTAGTTTTTATCCTCCCATTAGTCATCCTTAAATATGGGTGTCTTTATTCAAAACTGAACACAAAACTGAACATTGATTTTGTGTTCTATGTTGAGTGATTTTTTGTTCTATGTTGAGT
Organism: Camelina hispida; assembly: GCA_023657505.1. Classification (NCBI taxonomy): domain Eukaryota; kingdom Viridiplantae; phylum Streptophyta; class Magnoliopsida; order Brassicales; family Brassicaceae; genus Camelina; species Camelina hispida. The sequence goes on along the minus strand of CP094635.1, from coordinate 20,782,240 downwards.
TTTGTTGAGTCTGTACTGTGTTAAAACATTAGTGCCTCCAGATCATTTATGTGTTCCTTGCTTTTGGGTTAATCAAGAACTCGGGTTCAAGTTAAGAGGATTTATGAGATCTATGACTCAGGAATCAATTCAATACACAACCCGTTCTTCCAAAATTGTAAATAAGATTGATAGCTTGTTTCCAAAACTTGTGAATAAGTAAATAAAATCTCGAACCAAAAAAATAGAAAAAAGGGATTAATAAGCCGAGTCTGGCAACAACGGAGGGAGAAGAATCATCTAGTGAAACTACTAGATTCCACCATTGAATGATTCAGGACACAGAAAGTGCTTGCAAAAGACTTTTGTTGTTTTCTTCCCATCTTCAGTGTCACTTCAAAACATATCATTGCTGAGGATTTTGCTGATTCCCCATATCCTCTCCCCTGTTGCAGTCCTAAGTCAAACAGTCCTAAGTTCCATTATTACATGCCGGAAGAGAAGGAGAAGCGATGTACCGCAGCCTCGAGGAACAAGAACGAGTACTTCATCATCGTCATCAAACTAATGGGTGTAGTGATGTTTTATTAGTATATATATATATATATATAAGTTAATATCTTAAGTATATACATCATCGTCACCATGTATAGAGCCAAGAATATCATATGACCTGTTTCTTAGATAGAAGATGTCTTCATGTTGCAATCTTTTCTCGAGTTTCCATGTCCATCACATTCTGCAATGCTCCTTCACCGGTCAAGAAACTCGGTTGATTTGTCGATGCAAGGAGTCTAGCCCACATCCTATCTGTTAAGTTCACCGTATTTGTCACTTCAGTCACCCGCTGCAGAAGTAAAACATGTCACTCAGTTAAAAAAAATCATGGATTCACTTTAACTGCAATGATAAAATCAGTCTCAGGATGATAACTGAAGTTAAATGGATAAGCTTACAGAAATTGGTATGTAAGCATGTGACTTGCTAGCTTGGAAAACCTGCAATGATAACACACCATAAGATGTTGTAGACAGCAACGCCACATACACATGGAAACAACAAACATCAAAGCCAAGAAGATTGTCACAAAGTTAAATACCATCGCCACGGTTATTAGTACGGCCAAGCTTGTAACTGAGATAACCAGCGTCACCAAGTCACTTCTCATACATATTAACAAGCTCTTGTTTGATCTTCTTTTTTTCTGCTTCAACTAGCTGCAACTTCTCAATGTAAAATTCCTGTAACAACAACCACATATAACAGAACCACACAGAGTTAGATCAGAACCATACAGAGTGAAAATGCTTTTACAGTTAGAAACAAAAAAAAAAACTGGTTTCTTCATAATGCATATCTTTTTCTTCTTCTTCTCTTTGATTCTCTGTTTTGTTCTGACATGTGTTTACTTATTGATACAATACAACAACAAGAACAAAAAGAAGCATCGTCTCAACTCTCAAGTCTAAATGTTGCAGCACTTCGATTCATAAACAAGACACAACAATCACAAACAATACACAAACAAAACACAACAATAACAAATGATACACAAACAAGACACAACAATAACAAACAAGACACAACAATAACAAACAATACACAAACAAGACACAACAATAACAAATAAGACACAACTCTCAAGTCTAAACGTTGCAGCACTTCGATTCATAAACGTTGAAGCATCGTCTCAACTCTCAAGTCTAAACGTTGCAGCACTTCGATTCATAAACAATACACAACAATAACTCACACTCTGATGCAATTCCATATAGAAGAAGGCAATTAATAGATTTAACTCACGCTGGAGCTTGCTCATTCAGCAACAAGACACAGAGACGCCGAGAAAGAGCAAGAGAGGAGGAGTTCCACACCAAATTGGAAGTTTGGAGGAAGAAGAAGATGACGAGGCGAAATTTAATTTTTCTGGAAACCGATCAGAGCTTCGATCGTTTTGTTTTCGTCGATTTTGATAGATCGATTCATGTTTCATAGTTTCGTTGGTATCGAAAGAGAGTGAGAAGCAAATGAAAAAAAAACAAAAATAAACCGTAACCAATAAATTAGTGACATGTTGGGTGTTTCTAAGTGTCAACAAGGATGTAGGCAGAGACACGGATCAGTGCAAAATTAAGATTAAAACTTTTATTTTATTTTCTTATATTATTAAAAAAATAAAAGACATACCGTAAGTATGTGTGATGGGTGTGCTCTTATGTGTAAGAATGAGAAACACTTATGAGTCATCATAATACGATTACGAAGTCAAATAATTGATGGTCATTTTGTTTTTTTCTTCTTTGTTCAATCGTTAAAAGTGTGATATCTTAAACCAAACAAATTATGAACACTTGTAGTAAGAGTATTGGTGGTAGTTGCCATGCAAAACTCAAACTTTCTGAATTATTTTTTATCAACTTCTTCTTAGTCATCTCGTTTATGATATTGATTACTAGCCATTAATTAAAATTTTGGTTCTTCCCCCACTAATAGCTAGTCCTGGGCGTTCGGTTATTCGGTTCGGTTTTGGATATATACATTCGGTTCCGGGTAGTTTAGATATAGAGGTTTAAGATCCATTCGGTTAATTTACTATTTCAGTTCGGGTTCGGTTCGGTTTCGGGTACCCAAAACAGTGTAATATATATTTTGAAAAATATTATTTAAATTAAATTTGAGTATAATTTAACAAATATATCTAAAAACTTCTAGATATTTAGTTTATTTAAAATATTTTGGTATTTTGGTCTAATATATATGATATTGGTTTGGTTTTTTAGTTTAATTTTTATTACCTTATCTAAATTAAAACGTATTATATTATCAAAAAGTTGACGTGGCGCAGTGGCCATTCCGCACGCTCAAGTATGTAGAGGTCTCAGCTTTGATTCTGGGCTAATACACATTTTTTAGTATGAGTTTGATTTGATTCGGATAACCGAATGGATATCCATGGATAGTTGAAACACTATCCAATCGGTTATTATCCACTAACCATATCCGAACCAGAACTGAAATTTCGGTTCGGTTTCGGTTTGGTCCATTCGGTTCAATTTATTTGCCCAGGACTACTAATAGCTAGTCATTCGTATAAAGTTATCTTATTTGGTGTATATTTAATACGATTATTTATTAAACCCCCTTTTAATTAAATTATGACACAAACCAAAAATGATTTGAATTAATATTGTAAACTCTATTGACAACGTTGCCAACCCTTTTTATATATGTACTTTTCGAGTATGGTTTCATCGAATTATTAAGGCTACATCTCTACTTTACAAAGACCCTGCATCCACGAAGCATGAACATAAGTAGGTACATAACCCATCCGGTAACGATCAAACCAGCATAAGCGCATGTTAGTCCTGGTTAAGCGTATCCCATAAAGATGCGCACTTTCTTTTGGCGAACCCAACTCTTTTGTTCAAGAGATCATAGACCACCTCGAACCCTTGCTGCTGATAATTCCCCAAAATAGCCCCGGTTCCACCTTGAAGCTCTGATTCATCTCCACCGTTCATCAACATCAAGCATCCGATCTTCCTCTTCTTCTCTCCATCTCCACCGTCCATAAATTCGTAAAAGTAATTTCTTTTAGGGAGCGTAACACTGGAACCGTTCCCGGCAAAATGCAAAACCAGAGCTGGAGCTTTAACCGTCTGGTTTAAATAGTAACAAGGACTCATACCCGAACTCGGTTCGACCCGATCAGCCCTTTCGTGTACCCGCCCGACCCGACTATCGAACTCCTCCACCACCGCGTTGTAGAATTTCGCCGGAAGCATGGTGAACGTCGTCCCTGAGTCAACTACGACACCTCCGCCGCCGTTTCTATCGATTCGTCGTAGCATCGCCGGAGCACGAATAGTCCGTTTTCCGATTGAGATTCCTTGGAGTGAAACAGAGTAGAAGTAAGGATGCTTTGGGTTTTCAAGCAACTCAGTGAAGACGAACTCGTTCTTCTTCTTCTTCTTCTCCTTCTTCATCTCATCATCATCATCATGATCGGTGACACGTTTCTCTTTTTCATCAACGAAGCGGCCGAGGATGAGTGGACTCGGACGACGGACTCGTTCCGAGTCGAACGAGTGAGATACGAGACAATAAGAGAAGCTGTTACCGAGGTGAGGAGAGTGAACAGCGAGCTGCGCGGGAAGAGAGAGACGTCCACGGCCGAATCCAGCGACGCCGATAGGTTCAGCGAGAGTGGTGTGAGCGCAGCCGAAGGTGAAGTTAGAGACGGAGACGTAAGGGAGAGAGAGCGAGTCGGAGTAGAGTTTCGCGACGAGAGAGCCGTCACCGTAAGCGTAGTAGAAAGGTGGACAAGGGTAAGAAGAAGTGTTGCAGTCACCGGTCTCGATGAAATCAAGAGGACAGTTGGAGATAGCGCAGAGGTCGGATGAAGGAAGGGAGGAGTGAGCAGCGGAGCAAGAAGGGGAAGAACAGGGGACTGTGGTGGAGGAGACGGAGACAGGGGAAGGAGGAGAAGGAGGGATTGGTTTGGATTCACAGAGGATGCAAGTGAAAGGACGACAAGGGAACCAGACGAGGTCGCTTCCGGTGTCTAAGTAGAGGGAGACGGCTGAGGAGGAAGAGCCGACGGAGAGGGAGAGGAGGTAATCGCTGCCAGATGAGATAGGGAGGGAAAGTTGTTGTTTTTGGTGGTGGTGGTGGCGGCGGAAACGAGCGGAGGAACGGGAGGAGGATGATTTGAGAAGGTGAAGAGGAGAAGAAGAGTGTTTTGAGGTTGAGAGGGAGTGAGAGAGATGGAGGAGAAGAGGTGTTGATGATGAAACAGAGAAGTAGAGACAGTAATTGAGAATTGTTGTGTAGAAGAGGAAGAAGATCAAACAAGTTTTCATGGCGGATGAAACAGTGATGTCCAAGGAAACTGGTTTTGAATTTGAAGCAGAGGAGGTCAAGTGTCTTTTTTATAGGACAGAGCAAAGACAATTAACATATTTTTTTATAAAGACAATTACGAAGATGATTTAAATACGTTATTTTTGGCTGTCATATCAGCAGAACTAGATATTTATATTATATGCTTTTGAAAAAGAGGATATTTGTATACATGATTTTGTGACGAAAACAAAGTCGAAGACTCGTAGTGTATGATGAAAGGAGTGGCATGCAGAGTTAGTCCTAGGATTAGATTTAGACAGGAAACTAACCGATAACCATTATCACATATCAGCACAAATCGCAGTCGTATGGTAAAACTTGGCACAGTAATACTTAACTCATTGTCTGGCTACTCTTATTGATGATGGGAAGAAGTCAACTGCATTGTTCATTGATGAGATGGGGGACTTTGCATGCAACCATACATTTTTACATTTATTATATCTACGTTTTTTTTTTCTTTTTCTTTTTGTCCTTCTCTTAACTAGGTTCCAGTTAAAATTCAAGTTCAACCATATAATTGGCTATAACGTATCCAATCCACACCCTCGGATGATATTATAAAGCCTTGAGACGCTAGAACACCACCATAAATTGTTTGAATAGTGTTAAAACTTGAGAACCACATAGACAAGCCAGGTGGGATATTGCTAGGCCATGCCATGGACAGGGTTAAAAGAGTAGAAGAAAGAAAGAGAGAGAGAAAGGTACACGTGTACTTTACTCTTTTCCACACACACCTTCAATTCTCCTTCGGTATTGTCTCTCACCTGACCATTTTCAATTTTTCTTGCATTTTTTAATGCTATACTAATATGAAAGCCCTTCTTTTTAGTGAAATTAAATTACATAATTTACTGAAACTAAATAAATTAAGTAAATACCTAATACTCCCTCCGTTTTCATAAAGAGTGTTATTTTGACACATTTCACACAAATTAAGAAAAGTATTGATTATACATATTTGCCCATATTTAATAAGTAGTTAATGTTTTATATTCAATGAAAATAGCTTTGAGTTTAGGAATAAAAAAAAAATTTAGCATTAAAACACTCATTGGAAATGTAAAATGACACACTTTGTGTAACAAAAATATTTCTTTAGAATGACATTTTTTGTGAAACAGAGGGAGTAGAAGACATAAAGTCTAACCAAATTAATCAGACATCTAATAGTCGAACTGAACCAAACACCTAGACAATTTGCTCGACCGCCGATTGATTAATCTATTTATACAGCCGAACTTTATCTGTAAAAGATAAAAAGGAATGCATTGTTTTTTTGGTAAAGCATTGTTTATCCCAAGAAAGTGGTATATACTATCTTGTTAGAATACCTATACTGATTTTAACACTTAATTTAATACTCCATAATCTTAAACCTAATCAATCATTAAAAGAAAATTAATTATAAAATTACTGGTAGATAACAATTAGAAACATTAATGTACATGCTAGTGGCTTGTTTTATTGAAGCTAATTAAATTAGGTAGAGAGAATCACTAGAGGACAAAAGACCTAATAGTGAGAGAACAAGGGACAATATTATAGAATTCACCAACCTCCTCCAGTACGAGCCGATACTTTGTTCTACTAGTATTTTAAAATACGAAAAGTAATTTACAGGATAAGTTTGGGTCGCTAGTAAAGATGAACCTATTGAAAAATTTGGAACATAATTTTTTTTTCTTAAAAAACTTGCCTTTATTTTACTGAAAAGATATTCAAGACTTTTTTTTGGTGAGAAGATATTCAAAACTTTGAAAAACGAAATGAAACCGTGTCAATCGTTTTGGATATGTGGGATTCGTCAGCTCTTAATTTAAGAGAGCATGGATTCTTTTTGTTTTCTTTAAAATAAATATAAACAATATTTTAATTCTACATTTTGGATACAGCTGTTAACAGAGAGGCTATTTCGGAAACTTAAATTAGCTGTACTTGAAAAAACCAAAAAAAAAAACGAGAAGGAACCAATGAAGGCAAAAGCAAACCTGAGGTTCGAGACTTGACAGTGACGTTATTATTGCAGTTTTCTCTAACTTTGGCTCGTCACTCCAAGAAGAAAAGGCTTCAAGCCTGTCTTCTTCGCCTGAGCTGTTTTCCTCACTAGCCATAGCTTTAGTTTTTTTTTTTTTTTTTTTTTTTTCTAATAGCTTTCTTGTGTCACCATATAAACACGGAAGTTATTAGAGAGATTTGACGTAATTAAGAAAGCTAGTCGATACATGAGATTATTACTTTTTTCCATAAATTGTGTACACTTCATTTGGTTAATCTACAAATACTTAGACAGGTGGTAGTATCTATCATCAGGTCTAACAATGGTCAACAAATTAACAATTAGTAACATACTGAGGACCTATAAGAGTTTGTATTACCAAATAGACAAGAAGACGAACTCACCAACCTCTTCATCTATATATAATCATTGCCAATCAACCAAACAGTTTGATATTTTATTTTCAAAATTATCTGCTTTTAGAAGTGCATGATCACCTCTGACTTTGTTCAAAGGCATTAACAAAATATAAGGACAGGACCAATCCATTTAAAATATCAGGAAAATAAGAAGCTTTGTTGATGTGTATATGTCGTATACACAAGTTCTTAACTAAAAAACAGACTAAGAACCAAACAAAGAGTTGGTATTTTTGACAGGGGTGGTTGAGTATTACAAGTAAACCCATCCAAAAATCTTATAATTTGTGGGCCTAAATCCTTCAAGACAATGGCAAATCAAGAATTTCAATTATTTGCATAAGTTTCGTACTCATCATCTAGGACATAACACCATTAAGAAGTTTTGTTGGTTTGTTAGCTCAAATTCTCGAGTTCTAGTGGTTCCTATCAAAACATCACCAGAATGTTGTACCATAACAAATCTTTTAGTTTTGTACTTGTTCCAGAAAAACCTATATTTTTAACAACAAAAAAACTTATCTTAAGAAATAGTAGTACTCTAGCCAGAACATCAATCAAAGAAGCTAGAGGTCCTCTAAAACTGTACTTCTATCTAACTGCGCAAGTTGCATGTGAACAGAGAAGATTTGATCTCACTGGAATCTATTACTTAGATAAGCTCAAGGTTTTAGTTGTGATAACATCAAAATCTAATCTGCGCTACTGATACCTATAGATCCTCCTGAAAGGATAAGAATCAATCTGAACAGCCTGAGTATAGCCAATAATCTAAAACTTGAATGATATATGTTTTTGCTTCCTACTGTTCCCATGACACACTGCTTAATACCTCCTAAGATTTGTCACATGACTTAATATTTCAATCTCACAGAAAGGTCACAAATGTACGAGTTTATTCAAAACGTGGTTACCTGTTCTGTGGATAACTATACTGTTGCAAGAACACAACTGCACCAGTTAAGCTGCAGTATGTCTCATGCAATGCAACCAGTGCCGCCCCTACATTTAGAGATGTCAGAGCATCAAAGCAACACAAGAAGGCCCACATATATCAGAGATCCTATATGGAATCAAGGGGCTAAGTCCTCGTCTAAGTCTACATATTATGGAAGTAACTCCAGAGATTATATGAGAATCCTTCATGTATACGTCTCATACTCATTAAGTATGGAAACAATGAGATCGCCATCACTGTATACACTTTTTGGACAGTGCCAGAAATTACATATAAAACTTGACATATGCTTCCTTCATATACAAAATCCTTAATAATATTTGGCATTTCGTAACAAATTTGTCAGCAAAAGAATAGAAAAGAGATATTGCACAATTTTTAGTAAAGACATGCAAGACAATGCAGTTTGGTAAGTCGGTTCAATTACACCTTTGAAAGAAGAGGCCTTATCTTCTCTAGCAGCGTCTCTGCTTCAATAAATCCACCCAAAGGTCCCAAAGACTTGTACTTGATGGCTTTCCATCTGTTTTGATAAAAATATATGTTAAGAAAGCTTATTCGAAGCCATGGGAAAGTAAGAGAGAAAGATGCAAAGAATATCCCAAGAAAGATCAACGAGTATGAAGAATATCTGTACCTGGGCACAAAAGGTAATGCAAAACAATGGAGATGGAGATGATCAACACTGTTAAAAGGTGGCTGGTGAAAACCAAATCTGAGAGAGAAAGTACATATCAGATCAAAGCTATATAAAGTTATCACAAGGAGAAGAAACACATCAAGAAATTAGTGAGAATATCATCATGTTTCAAGCAGTACATCTATAACTGGTTTGAAAAGCCAAACTCAAAATACATAGTTGGTAACTAAGAACCCTCCTCACCTATGAATGCTTTGAGGTGCATCTTTATGCAACAGGTCTTGTCCCACACTAAGCATGTGTTTTACTGCGCAAATCATAAAACAAACATCCTTGTCGAAACTTTAAACATAGATATAACAGAAAATGAAGTATGTATATTATATGTCTTGCGAACCAACCTAAGGAGTAGTCTTCATCTCTTCTCTGAAGGTCTTTCACAGTAGGAATGTGTTCTTTTGGAATTACCAAGTAGTGCCTACAAATCATTATTTGCCTCTTATTAGTAAACAGCAGCTAAGGAGATGCACATTAGATAAGGCTAAGTAAACGGAATCAAACTAAATTCACAAGCATCTAACAACTTAGCCCACACTTAGCCCACACTTCTTCCAAACTAAATTCACATTGTTCGATGGAACAGATACAAATTACAAACCTCTGAGCGGATGGCTTAATGTCTTGAAACGCAATGACCTTCTCATCCTGAAAAAAACCATCGCAAAGAAACAAAACTTTAAGAAAATTTTATTCAATTTAGGCTCTGATCATTGATTATATTCTCGAGACCCAAACCACAACAACAAGAGAGTTGAGAGAAGATAAGAACTTAACGGTGTGAAGGAGACGAGTTGAGGTATGATTGTGCACGATCTGACAGAAGATACACGCTTGATTCACTCCTCCCGCCATTTCTTTCTTCCTTAAATTTTGACGTTCCAATCGCAGCACAAACAAATTCGAAAACTGGGATTTCAATTTCTCAAAGTTGGGCAATTGGGAAAGTTGTTGTGCGAGTTCTTTTCATCTTAACCCCCATAAATATTTTTATTGATGACTTAACCCCTCAAATTCTTGTAATAATTTTGTATATCAATAAATTCAGAGGTATGAAGGTTTAAATTTCAAAACTATGGGGTTTCATTACAATAAATAGAATAGTATGAGGACCTAAATCAACAAATAAAACATAAATAATGGCCGGAGAATCTCCTCTCACGACGACGACTAAAACGGCGTTAATGTCGTCGTCTCTTTCTACTCTACTTCCCAAAACCTTCATTCCCTTTAACTCCTTCCGTCGTCACTCACTGAATCGCCTAAGAAGCTCCGTCGTCGCTGCTCGAACAATGAGCTCTCAGTCTAGTCAACGCGCCTTCCAGCTCAGACAAGACCCTCTCACCGGAAACTCCGAGTGGGTAGTCATCGAAGACAATGACCAACCGGGAACTTCCACGGACGGCCTCCTCGCCACGACGTCGTATCTCGACATGCTCAATGATACTCGCCGCAACAGAGCTTATCGTCTCGCTATTGAGAAAACCATCACTCAACCTTGCCACGTCCTTGACATTGGGTACTTCTTCTCATTTTCCATTTTTCAAAATTAGTGTTTTTTAAACCTTTTAGATTGAACTATGGAGAATGTGAAAATTAGTCTCTGTGTGTGTGTTATAGTGCTGGAACTGGGTTGTTATCGATGATGGCTGCGAGAGCAATGGGAGAAGAAGGAATAGTGACGGCGTGTGAGTCCTACTTACCGATGGTTAAGCTTATGAGGAAGGTTTTGCATAAGAATGGTATGACGAAGAACATTAATCTTATCAACAAACGATCTGATGAGCTCAAAGTTGGGTCAGACATCGCTTCACGAGCTGACGTTCTTGTGAGTTTTCAAAGATCCATACTTTTTTTTTCAGTGTGAATTTCAGACGAAATATAAGTTTCTTTAATTGCTCTTCCTTCATTTAGGTAAGTGAAATATTGGACTCTGAGTTACTTGGTGAAGGTCTGATCCCAAGTTTACAACATGCTCATGACATGTTGCTTGTTGACAATCCAAAAACAGTGCCATACCGAGCTACTACTTATTGCCAGGTTCGTTTCTTGATTTATCATGAGCTCTTTTGTCCTTGATTTTTTATCGAAATTTGTCGTTAGTCTTCATTGTTTCATCTTGAGTGCCTAATTGAATCTCTCTGCTTCTTTTTCTTTACAATGTCAAGCTTGTTGAAAGTGAATTCTTATGTAACATGCACAATCTACGAAATAACGAGGCGAAAGTATCTGATGGTGTTCGTCTAGTTCCTCCTGGCTTAGAGAGTCTATTTGGTATCAAGTCACAACAGTATAGCATGCATGTTGATGCTATTGAGAAAGATATCAAACTGGTACTACTATCCTGAAATTTCCCCTGCAGTTTTGCAATAAGCTTTTTTTAGTTTATACACTCAGTTCATATATTCATCCAGTTGTCAGACCCCGTCAAAGTATTTGAATTTGACTTTTGGAAACGGCCAGAAAGTAATGGAGAGCTTGATGTGCACATAGAAGCAACAACCGCGGGTAGTGTTCATGCTATAATTTCATGGTAATATGTCCTTTACTCTCTTTCTTCTTTTCCTTTTTTGGGGCGTTTGAACTGCATATATCTTCGCAATAGCGGTGTAGTTAGTTCTCTACAATGAAAAAAAAAATACTTTTTCTTTTTGGTGATGCATATATATGCTAAGATGCCTAGGCAAAGGGCTCAAGATCTGTCCTGTTTTTCCAGTATGATATGAGGAATCTTTTTTTTTTTTGGGTTGGTTCAGGTGGGTTCTGCAGCTTGATAGTGAAGGAACAATCTTCTACTCTACCGCTCCGAGATGGATAGATTCAAGTCCTGAGATAGGTGAATTACACCTTCCTATGGAATTCATGTGCAGTTACTGGTTGTAGAGGAATCCCTTTTCTCCCTATACTTGCACTACATTCAGCTCCACTGGGATCCAAGATGTCTTGATCTCATTTTTACCAATTCTGATTTCGTTTACTAATAGGTGTTAGGGAATGGTGTGACCATTGGAAACAATGTGTTTGGTTTACTCCAGGAGCAGGTGTGTCCTTATCCGAAGGAGAAAAGGTTCATTTGCATGCTGCTCATACTTGTACTAACATCTTGTACAATCTGAAGAAGACTCAAAGCTTGACACATAAGATGACACACTCTCCTTTGAGTACTGGAGATCTACACCTCACATTACCACCCGAAAGAGTCGCAATATATGGTGACAGTAGATACAGGAAATCCATGTTTGAGGCCACAAGAAACGCTGTAGGTTCTAAACTTCTTTGTCTGTCTTACATTTACGAAGTATTCCTCTGAAAACTTCACAAGGCTGGTGTATTACATTTTGACTTGTTGATGCTAATGAAGAAAAACACTATACTATTTCTCTCCTACATTCCAATGCACACTTTAATGGTTCTTCATCTCTTTTCCAGTTACAGGAAAATTCTAATCCACAATGTCTCGTCGTTGATGATAGTCTTCTATTACCACTTATGGCTCTGCATGCCTCCAACAGATCACGGGTGATATCACTGTCACCTGGGCTGCAAGAGAATGCTGCCAGAAACTTTGAAGCCATTGCTGACTCAAATGGTTTTTCAAAAGATCGTTTTGAATATTTCAGAAAAGTAAAGTCAAAGTTGGCCGAAGCGTATCCAAGCAAGGTACACTTTCACAAGATGTACTTCATATTCAAAATTCATAAAAAATTATGGTTTGTTGGTGGACTCTTGAAAAGTTACGTCCCTTTCGTTCAGTCCTTGTGCTTAGTCATCCAATTTTCTGAATGATTTTTGGGTTCCATTTTGATAAGTGTCCCTATGCTTTATCAACAGATTGATCTGCTGATTGGAGAGCCATATTTCTACGGACTTGAAAGTGGGCTTCCGTGGCAGAACCTTAGATTCTGGTAAATGTTGTTATTGAGTTGGTCATTTAGCTTTGTCAAAGAAGCAATTTTGTTAACAATAGCCTGATTCTCTTTCTGGTATGCGTGAAGGAAAGACAGAACTCTTTGTGATTCTGTCCTGTCAGAAGATGCAGTGGTAATGCCGTATAAAGGAGTTTTGAGAGGTTGTGCTATGTATCTTCCTGTAAGCACTATATCGTTTCTTAGCAAATATAAAACAGAGGGTGTTTGCTTCTATATTCATGAATTGGCTTCTGGTGCAGGATCTTTGGAAGAGCCGCTGTTGCCTTGGCAGTGTAGAAGGGTTTGACCATGCTCTGGTGAATACAACCTTAGGGGGGTGCGGTGATCTACCTACTGGTAAAGACAGTCCTTGTTTGCCTTTTTTTATCTGGCAATGTGGAGAGACAAAGGTAAACACAAGTTCTTAGATTTATGTTGACAAACGTTGGGAAATGTAAAGATTGTTCCTTTTCTTGGAAATTTTTCAGAAACTTAGCAAGGAATTTACAGTCATGGAGTTTGACTTCACCAAGCCCATCACAGGTCCATGTTTTGGGGAAGTTCAGGTATGTCTGTTGGAGATTAACATACATGCAGTTTGGCATCATTAGTACAAATAACTTGGATTAATGATTTTAATAAATGCTTTTTACCTGCAATCAGATGGAGTTTATAGAACCTGGTGTATGCCATGGAATCGCATTGTGGATGGATTGGGTGATGGATAAAGAAAACTCAACCGTGATCTCAACAGGACCAGGTACAATACTCACAACTCTTTGTACTGGCCAATTATTTATTGCTTTAAGGGGATCGAAATAGTTGTTGGCTAATGCTAACGGTTACCCTGTGATTTGGATTTAATTTGACAACTAAAGGCAGTTGCTGATGGATTGTCCTTTAATGTGTCTTAGCAAAGGATTGGCTTTTCCAACATTTTAGTTTCAGGGATTGCATGGTCTATAGGGTGAATAATTAGCAGTTATGAGATGAAAGCAAACGTTTTGACGAAATTGTCTGCGTACAGATGAAAGATATTGGAAGCAAGGAGTGAAGCTACTAGAGAAACCAGACACAGTGAGAGTGGAAGGTCCCTCATCCATAGGAATCCAAGCGTCCTTAGATTTATCTTCAAACGGCGAGCTCATCATCACACATACTCTCTCTTGACTATTTTTTTGTAAGACCATTCTCAACTTATATGTCTGAATAGCTCTTTGATCCTGTTCGACTCTTTTTTTGGCCAACGGGGAGGCCTTAGTTCAATAGTAAGAAAGTATAAGCTTTACTAGGAGATCCTTCTCCATTGATTGATAGTTATGGTTCATTAATTGATGTTAAAGATCAAGATCATGCGCTTAAGCGTGTACTAAGTTAAACTTAAATTACGATGAGAGAACTTTGACCTTAAGTGCAGCCGTGCAGGTATGTTAGTTGGAGATTCAAAAGTTTACATACACAGTTTGCGGAGGCATCAGTAGTACAAATAACATATAAAGAAACACTCTAAAGAAAAACTTAAGACCCGACTAGTTTTTTTTGTTTTGGTTCCGACTGATTTTATAAAATAAAAGCAATTCCACAATATCAATGTAACCTATATAAAAAGTAAAAACAGAGCAACAACAGTAAACAGAGCAATGACCAGACTAGTTCATGACTCTAATCAATATTTTATTTTGATTGACAACTTGTTCTTCTTTTGACAACTTGTTCCTTACCTATCTTTTTTTCTCTTTCTTTCTATTTTTCTTTTAGGATTGATTATTATATTTGAAAACACAATCCGAGTGATAAAGGAAAAAAAGCTAATCTTACTCCACATAATAACCACATAAAAGAAAAAGAAGAAAAACCTAACCATAGTACGAGCTTGGTAGACCCATGGCAACTCCCCTGGCCATTCCCAAAGTCCTTTGGATCTCTGCGGATGAGCTCAGGACTTGCATTCGGATTGCAACAATCCCAAACGGTCGTACCCATCTTCCAATACCCCAGGTCTACTCTTTCTATCCCTATGATAACTATTAATCAGTTCTTAGTCTCTTTGGTTGAACTCAATGTCCGAAGACTGCATCTGAGAATCCATTTAACTAGAATGATTAGTAGTAACATAGAAGATGGGAGATCCCTGGCCTCTGCTCAAGTCATGATTTCGTTTGTTAACTGGAAGAACCACAACCCGCTTATTCCTATGCTATCTAGCGTTTCTAGTTCTCAACTTCATCCCTTCACCCACACCATTTGGGTGTTATTATCAACCCACCAGACCAAGCCTAATCCTTGGCTAGTCTTGGATCTTGTCCCTCTTGTATGGTCTGATGTTAAAACCTTGAAGCCTTATGGTCTTATGCCCTGTTGTTCCACTCTTGCATCCGACGACTTCAAGCAAATTTTCTTTAGCACCATCTTCACCACTCGGATTGTTCATTATCGAAGTTATGCCTGGTGTCACCAGTTTGCTCCTGACCCTCCGCTTTGGATGTTAAAGCACTCTACCCTTGACCACCAAACCTTGGTCTACCGAATTCTTGCCAATGTGGTGCTCTTGGTAGTGCCCCTCGCTCCGGTGAGTTTACTGGCTATGGATTTGCTCTTAACGTCACCTTGTCTATCGACCGTGACTATCTTGTCATCCGCCGAGTTTCTCGAGGATGATCAATCTAACTACCGTGATCTCACATGTTCCAAGCCGCTCCTTAGTGACTGTTTCATAGCTCTCATGGACTCTAGCTCGATTTTATCTATCTACTATTTTATGGCATTGGGGAATGCCCTTCTTTGTAACCTTTGTTTCAGTCTAAACTTTGAGATTTTTGAATCTCTCCCTTTGTATTTGCTTTGATTTATTGAATGAAAGCATCTTGTTGTCCAAAAAAAAAAAAAAAAAAAATAAATAAATAACCACATAAAAGAAAAAGAAGAAAAACCTAACCATAAAACATTGAAGTCTACATATTACTAATATAATAGCTCTTAGGTCCTAAATAAACAATATAACTAAAAAGACTCCTCATATTTATGAGAAATGTACACTCTAACACACTTTTAAGGATCCGAATGGTGACAACATAATTGATAGTGCGGGACAAGAGGTTTTAAAGTGCGATACGGTTCAACTGCGGTATTCTCAAGGAAAAAATATTTGCGGGACAACTGCGGTTTATGCAGAATAAGCAGAACAAAATAATATTTGATTGGTGAAAAAGCTGTTTGAAGTGCGGATTTCATATTATTTATTAATTTTATAGTATATATATATTAATAAATAAATATTATAATATATTTTTGAAGCTTAAATATCTAAATAGTTCAAAAATAAAATTTCAAACTTTTAACATACAAAATTTTTCATCTCAATTCAAGATTTCAATCATAAAAGGTACAATACATAAAAAGATTGATTATCGATTATTTTGATTTTCCCATAACATATTTGCAATATTGTCTCTTATTTGCGTTATATGTTCTCCATCTGCTATCTCTGCTGCATCCATATCACCTATATCATGCTCAAAATTTATGTTGTTTATATTTGTCTCAGTTATTACGTCTACGAAATCTGCATTAGAAAAATTTAAAATTATGATGAAATTATGTAATCCCACTATAGCCATAACCACTTTTTTTTTAACTTCAACATTATATCTTGGAAAATCAGAAAGAATCCTCCACTTTTTCTTCCAAACTCCAAAAGTTCTCTCGATAATAGACCGTAAAGATGCATGACATTGGTTGAAAAATTCATGTTTATTCCTAGCCTCCTAGGGGGACCAGAATAGAATTGAGACATATGATATCTCACAACACGATTTCGTGATGATCTATAAGGAGCAAGAAATCCTTGTTTATTTGGATATCCAGAATCCACGAGCTAATACTTCTCTAAAGGAGGCAAAGGAAATCCAAAATCACTTTCTTGTGCCATTTGCAAAACAGTTGTATCGTGGCATGAACCTGGTGCTCCATTCCAAATATATGTGAATAACATATTCAAATCACATATTGCCATGATGTTCAATGATGCATTATCGTGTCGATTCCAATACATTCCTTGCAACTCAGGCTTTACTTTGACGCAAACATGAGTCCCATCCATAGCTCCAACGAATCCACTAAAATATGGCCAATATCTTCAATCTACTTGAAGTTTTTCAGGAATGCGATAAAGCTCTTGTCTTGTTGGAGTTCTAATATAATCACATGCCAATAACTCTGTTTCCTTAAGAACTTCCCTAAATTTTCTTTGCACAGTCTCTTGATTTCGGCCAAATCTTAAACCAACATCCCTTTGAACTTCATTGTGCCCACATATCCGTAGAAACATAGCCACACTCTCTTCAATCCTTATATTTAATGTTGGTTGTAGATCATAGTTTGTTTGCAATACATTGCACAATGCCGTGAAACATGGAAGTGACATTCGTAATAGTTGAAGACAAGCAGCATCATCTTGTTGTAGTCGATGCCAAATATTCCTCCATCCCATACCTCCATCGGTTTGCGCTGGTGCCCTTTGAAAATATCGATCATAATAAGTCAAAGCTGGTTGAATTACTAATTCTTCAAATTCTTCATTTTCCAAATTCCATAGTTCAATTCTCTCTTCACAATTGAGATTGTTGAGGCCTTGTGATCGCAGTTGACATATACGAAATGCTTGAAATTCATTACAAACGACATGTCATTATACACGTATTATTTTAAAAGAACAAATTACACTAAATTTAAAATAAATTTTTAACATAAATGATCCAAAATAAAACAAATTGATAAAATGAAATTACGACAAACTAATCTTCATCTCCTACATTGCTTTGATTACTTTCATTTGGTCCTTGAGAGGTTCCCCAAATATTGAAAAGACCTCCTGGTCTAGGTGTTTGTGGCATTTGTCCACTTTCAAAATAGTTTGTGAACCCGAGACCAGATGATGATGTTTGTTGAATGATAGGTGAAGTTTCTTGTTGAGTATTCCTCATATTTTCAACTTGGTCACCAAGTGAAATTCCATACCGAACACTTACCGGAGTCGTTCCTGATGATCCGCCTTGTTGAACATTTTGTGTTTGTTGCCATGGTTGAATGTTTGGCGGTGTGCTCCAATGTGAAGAATTTGGCGGTGTGCCCCACTGTGGAGCATTTGGCGGTGTGCCCCACTGTGGAGAATTTGGCTGTGTGTCCCACTGTGAAGCATTTGGCGGTGTGCCCCACTGTGAAGCATTTGGTGGTGTTCCCCATTGTTGATAACCAGGTCCCCAAAAACCTGGTGAATTTTGCGCTCCTAAAGTATTCCCCACAGAAGATGGACTGTTGGATGATATACCTCCTGAATGTGGACTCCCAAATGAATGGCCTGCACCTAACTGTTTTAGCACATCTTGGTTATTTAGAGAATTACCAGTCATCGCTTCCAACAATTGTAGCTTATCCTCGTTGGTGCTTGAGCCTATGTCAATGAAATACTTACGCCAAAATACTTGCTCCTTAAGTGCATTAATGCAGCCCCAATAAAATCTAGTATGTTTGGGAAGGTCAAGATCAATAAATATCGCTTCTGCCTTTTTAAATTCATCGTAATCATCTTGGTCAAAACCACCAGGGCGTAGTTGTTGAAAGCTTTGTCGTTGGAATTCTCTGTAGCCAGCAATGGTGTCTTGTATTGTTGTCTCAAAAGATTGTCTCCTACGAGTTCCTCGTGAACTACTGCCAGTAGAAACCCGTGAGCTTTCTCTAGATCTTTGTGAAGTATTCCCACGTCTAGTGGTTGACTGCAAATTTAGCCTCCCTCGTTGTTGCCCTCTACGAGCAGAATTTTGGTTCGTGTCATCGTCATCAATGGTAACACGATACACATCAATGGTTCGTCTTGCGTCAAAGGAATTTGTGGTGGAACGTCACCACTATCGCTGTCTGAATCATCATGATCCTCTTCATCATTTGCATCTTCGTTCATCAACTGTTCTCTTCTTTGTCGAGCAGAGTGTTGAGATTGTGATTGAACATCATGTAATATGAAACATCGTTGCATCACATCCCAAAATTGAGGTGGCTTTCAGTTCAAGCTTTTTGTTACTTTGCATCCCTGTAAATTTAAATTATTTAGATTCGTGATACCAAAATTTAAAACATATCTTGATGAGTAGAAGGATTATTTTTACTTACAAACTCTTGATCCTTCCACCATGAGTTAGACGCATATATCATAGATGTATCAGGATCAACCGTGATTCCGGTTTTATGCATAAGAACCTTCCACCTCTTGTAACTTTTTTTGTATTCATCAAGTTTGTTTTTGAAGAATCCATAAGTTATATTCATGTTGAATGCTTGGTTAAAATTTTCTACCATATACTCTCTACCGATAGCAGTAGGATTTTTAAGAGTATAATTATTCATCGCAATTGCTTCGTCGAATAATTGAATTAGTGTTTTTTCTTGAATGTACGACCATTTATACTTGTCTTTGTTCTACAAATTCCGTAAATACAATGTCACATACTATATCAAGTATAATTCTTATTTTAATTTTTTTTTTTAAAAAGGTCAAAGAAAATTTACCCGTACTGTTGTTTCCGTGGGAGGAGTTGAATTTTCGGTTGGCTGATTTGAATTTGTTTGTCTAGAATGATTTGTGTTTCTTCGACGGTTAGAAGACATATCTACATTTACTGAAAGTCATCAAATACTATACATTTAATAAAGTATTAATAATTTTATTGTTTATAGGAATTTTTTTTAATATATTTTTTTACTTCCAAACTAATATATATTCTTAAATATACATATACATATATATATATATATCTATATATATATTTATATATTAGTTAGAAAAAATTAAAGATGATATGAAACATAATGAAATGTTTAATTGTTATATAATTAAACTAGCATGTACATTTTAAATATTCAAGTAAATTAGATTACAAATTTTTTTAAAATAACAATATAATTAATACACTCCATGATATATGAATGTCTTAATAACCACTATGATATTTAAGTAACATATACAATAATATTATTGAATAATAAGATTAATATTTTTATTAATTGTCAACTTAAAACACATATTACAACTCTATTTATAAACATATAAACTGCATTTTAAATCAGTTTTTATAATTTTTAAATCTAAGAAATCATTTAAAAGTGTATTTTTCATTAATTCAGATAAATCTAGGTTTATAAATTTTAGTTTTTATAAATTTAACAGATCATTTATAGATTTTAGGTTTTGCAAAAAAACTATCTAAAGAAAAATAAATTTGAGAATGATTAAAAAAATAATTACCTAAAAAGAGGGAATCCAAGAAAGAGTGAATCGAGAGAGAGAGAGGAGAGATAATTTAGTTTTTGATAGTCTCGTACTCTCGTTCATACATATATTATATATAGTACAGGATAATATTTAAAAAATATATTAAAAAAAGAATTAGCGGTCTGGAAATCCGCTGGGTATTGCCCAATGTCTTTTTGAAACGCGGTTCAAAGCATTTATCTGCTTTAAAATCCGCTTTCTGCTTTTTTTTTTGAAAAGCGCATATTATCCCTTTTTCTTCTGATTGGCTTCACATGTGCAGTTTTGTTATTTTTTTCCGAAAACCGCGAATTATGAGCTTGCATTCACGGTCTAAGTTTCTAAGTATCATTATACAGTAAAAAATCTACAAATTAATACTTGGTAAATTAATAATCTCTATAATTTTTTTTTTGGTTGCAAGTAGAGTCGGTGTAATTTTTGACACAATTTAATAATATAATAATAATAATTTTTACAAATTTTTTTGTGAATATATGGTCTTATCAATACTATAGATTAATAATTATACAAAATCATCAAAATATATGTATACATATGTTGTTATAAAAAACTTCGAGTGCTCTCTTCAAAACATGAAATTTGTTATTTTCTTGTAACTATTTATATAAAAGTATTAATTATAACAATAAAATCTTATTTTTTTGTTTATTTTTTTCAAAACAATTACCAAATTAGAAATTTCCTCTCTTTAAATTAATAGATTTGCATGGTCCTAACATTAAAGGGTTTACTGTATCACACCTTTTAAATACGATTTGATTTGATTTGATTTTTTTTACTTCCTTTTGTCCATCATTCCCATCCACACATCCATAAATAATTTTTTAGCAAAATTTTTTACACCACTGCTTTTTAAAATATTTCCAAAATTGTATTTTTTTTCTTTATCATTGTATCTTTTTTATACATGTCATAATAATGGTCCACTAATCAACGAACGAGTGTTTAATAAAAAATGAACTATAAAAATATATAATTCTTACCTAAAATGGATGTTAAAATGTAGAGAAATTATAGCTATAGTACAATGTACAAAAAATATTAGTAGATTAACAATCTCATTAGGAAATAATGCTGACAAAGAAGATGAAAAAAAGAGAAAAAGAGAAATGAAAATAGATGGAAAAGAGAGAAAGATCATAGTTCTAACGAGAGAGCAACTTCTGTTATGTAAAATGGGGGCACAATCATCATTAAAATAAGAGAACAATACACTTACCAAAAAAAAAAGAGAGCAGTACAAAAATTGCCCAAAACTTAAAAAAAGTTGACTCATATCTCAAAAGTGTCTCAAATAAAACAAAACATAGAAAATGTATGTTAAAGTGTCTTTCTCCATATTTATTACTGAAGTCTAAACAACATTTTACTTAGGTCCTTAAATAAAACAACATATATGACCGAAGTCTAAACATATACTAATACTATAATAGATCTTAGATTCTTACATCCTTAATAAACAACATAATTAAAATTCTCCTCTCATAATAAATCACCTTAATTAACTTAATATTTTGTTCTCACTTCTTGTTCTCCTCGGCCTCCGTCTCTTTCATTTCTTTCCCTCATCTCTCCTCTTTGATTATTTCTCCACTTCTTCTTCATTCTTCTCTTCCATGATATGGTAGAATCTTTTTGATCTCAAAACTATGTCGTGGATGGTGTATGTGTATTCTTTAGGATACACATATATGGTCGCTCTTTCAGCATTGAGCGTCGTCACATTCGCAAACTTGACAGAAGCAAGTTCACCCTCTTCCATACCCTCAACTGTATATAGATATCGCCCACTGAAGATCTTATCGGTTGCTCCTACGAGGAGACCCTTCCATCTCTTCTCTTTCATGTACAAAGCTCGTGAGTGTAGTAAGTAAAACTCTTCCTTCACGCATTCAACCACAACATCAAAGAGGCATACATCATTGTTAATTAAACGTAAGCCTAAGATCTTTTTCGCCTATTTCTTCTTTCTTTTCTTTCTCAGTGATCTTTTTCACCACATTATGCCCTCTGCTTTGACCACATTTGATGAAATGTTTGGACACCCCAACATCCTTAAACTTGAAAGAGAGATTTCCTACCGCTTCTGAATCTCTCTCAAGTCTTGAACCACCCACAAGCCCTCCAAGAAAACTGCAATTTTTGAAGGATGAATTTTGGAAATTTTGAAAGAAGTTGTTTTTCTTAAGAAAGTTTTGAAAGAACTTTATTTTGCTAAGAAAGTTTTAAAAGAAGTTGTGTTGAAGATGAATGTTGATGTTGAATGTTGAAGATGAGTTTTTAATGTGAAATTGTGAAGACCGTTCCACATAAATCACCTAGTTTTTAGTATAATCTATATATCTCTTCCTATGTAAAATATTTCTCAGCTTTTTCATTCCTTTTGTCCACCAAGAAACCTACTTTTTTGGGCAATTTACTCTTCAATGTTGTGTCTTCAATGTTATAACAAAACATTTAACAAATATTTTGTAATCGAAGAAAGAGCTTGAGCAATGAAAAGAGTTCAATGTAGAGTTATGATTTCTTATTTCTATTTTTTACTGTACAAACTTTGGGTAAAATTAGAAGCAAACATGTAAAAATATTTAAGATGCACTAACAAACCCAAAAATATATAATAGAGGATAAAATTTAAGATGCATGATACAATTTTACATATTTATTCCTTTTGCGGTCTAGTGGGTTTTGGTATAGGTATGTGTAAGAACATTTACTGATTAGATTTGATTTTTTTACTTCCTTTTGTCCATCATTCCCATCCACACATCCATAAATAATTTTTTAGCAAAATTTTTTACACCACTACTTTTTTAAATATTTCCAAAATTGTATTTTGTTTCTTTATCATTGTATCTTTTTTATACATGTCATAATAAATGGTCCACTAATCAACGAACGAGTGTTTAATAAAAAATAGACTATAAAAATATATAATTCTTACCTAAAATGGATGTTAAAATTTAGAGAAATTATAGCTATAGTACAATGTACAAAAAAATATTAGTAGATTAACAACCTCATTAGGAAATAATGCTGAGAAAGAAGATGAAAAAAGAGAAAATGAGAAATGAAAATAGATGGAAAAGAGAGAAAGATCATAGTTCTAACGAGAGAGCAACTTCTGGTTCTGTAAAATGGGGGTACAATCATCATTAAAATAAGAGAACAATACACTTACCAAAAAAAAAAAGAGCAGTACAAAAATTGCCCAAAACTTAGAAAAAATTGACTCATATCTCAAAAGTGTCTCAAATAAAACAAAACATAGAAAATATATGTTAAAGTGTCTTTCTCCATATTTATTACTGAAGTGTAAACAACATTTTACTTAGGTCCTTAAATAAAACAACATATATGACCGAAGTCTAAACATATACTAATACTATAATAGAACTTAGATTCTTACATCCTTAATAAACAGCATAATTAAAACTATCCTCTCATAATAAATCACCTTAATTAACTTAATATTTTGTTCTCACTTCTTTTTCTCCTCGGCCTCCGTCTCTTTCATTTCTTTCCCTCATCTCTCCTCTTCGATTCTTTCTCCACTTCTTCTTCATTCTTCTCTTCCATGATATGGTAGAATCTTTTTGATCTCAAAACTATGTCGTGGATGGTGTATGTGTATTCTTTAGGATACACATATATGGTCGCTCTTTCAGCATAGGGCGTCGTCACATTCGCAAACGTGACAGAAGCAAGTTCACCCTCTTCCATACCCTCAACTGTATATAGATATCGCCCACTGAAGATCTTATCGGTTGCTCCTACGAGGAGACCCTTCCATCTCTTCTCTTTCATGTACAAAGCTCGTGAGTGTAGTAAGTAAAACTCTTCCTTCACGCATTCAACCACAACATCAAAGAGGCATACATCATTGTTAATTAAACGTAAGCCTAAGATCTTTTTCGCCTATTTCTTCTTTCTTTTCTTTCTCAGTGATCTTTTTCACCACATTATGCCCTCTGCTTTGACCACATTTGATGAAATGTTTGGACACCCCAACATCCTTAAACTTGAAAGAGAGATTTCCTACCGCTTCTAAATCTCTCTTAAGTCCTGAACCACCCACAAACCCCCCAAGAAAACTGCAATTTTTGAAGGATGAATTTTGGAAATTTTGAAAGAAGTTGTTTTTCTTAAGAAAGTTTTGAAAGAACTTTATTTTGCTAAGAAAGTTTTAAAAGAAGTTGTGTTGAAGATGAATGTTGATGTTGAATGTTGAAGATGAGTTTTTAATGTGAAATTGTGAAGACCGTTCCACATAAATCACCTAGTTTTTAGTATAATCTATATATCTCTTCCTATGTAAAATATTTCTCAGCTTTTTCATTCCTTTTGTCCACCAAGCAACCTACTTTTTTGGGCAATTTACTCTTCAATGTTGTTTCTTCAATGTTATAACCAAACATTTAACAAATATTTTGTAATCGAAGAAAGAGCTTGAGCAATGAAAAGAGTTCAATGTAGAGTTATGATTTCTTATTTCTATTTTTTACTGTACGAACTTTGGGTAAAGTTAGAAGCAAGCATGTAAAAACATTTAAGATGCATTACCAAACCCAAAAATATATAATAGAGGATAAAATTTAAGATGCATGATACAATTTTACATATTTATTCCTTTTGCGGTCTAGTGGGTTTTGGTATAGGTATGTGTAAGAACATTTACTGATTAGCTTTGAGAAATGTTCATAAAAACAAGTTATAACATCTTTAAATCAAAACAACAATTTTACTTACAAAACATTTATTTACGTTTGGTTAAGAATAGAAAGTTACATTTTTTTCTCGCTAAGAAAGTTACATACTAAATGCAAAAAAGAAAGAAAAAGATAAAAAGGACAACAGCATTATTGCATTGTATACGATTAATGATCTCAATGTTATGCTATATATATAATTTCTTCACTAAGCCTTAATTAGCGCTAAGATAATTCTTTATTATGTACAAATTTGTGATGAGATCTTTATATGTGTTAGAAAGGTTAATCTGGTTTGTGTTTCAAATTATATATATTGTTTTATCTGGACGGGGTCAAATAGTTCAATGACTAAATTAACTTGCAATATAAACATTATTAGATGTCGGGGGGTCGAATTCAAATAAATCTATGTAAAGTTTACCCAGTTTGACACAAATATGGGTAATAATTACTAGATAAATTTCTGAATTTGGAGTAGAATTATAATGACCCAACATTTAAGTAAACAGACCAAAAAGTCTAAATTTTTTCCCTCCCAATTAATTAATTGTTTTTTTCCTAAAGTTACAAAAAAATAATCTCATCGATCATCAACTATAATTTCGTTCTTTCTCTTTGGATCTTTAACTTCTTTGGCGAGTAAAAAGTGGAATCGCAACAAATTTTCTTATTTGGGGGATAAGAACCCTAATCGCCGCCTCTAATCCTTTTTTTTGTTGAAGCTTACTTCTCTATCGATTTCACCAAAAACATAATCCGGCGACTGGAAGAGATCCGAAACGGAAGAGTTTGTTGTAAGTATCCTGTCTTGCATGTTGTTTCCATTCAATTTAGATTCGGGTGGCTTATAATCGTTGGTGCTCGATTTTTTACTTGTTATATATCCTTTTTTTGTTGCAGATCTTGCTCATCAATTGCTTTGGTGGTCCTCAAAATAATCGGTGGCTTTAATTTTCATTAACCTGGTAAGAAGGTTGTCTAATTTGATGGGATTTGTTTAGACCAAAGAGTTTCCCCCAATTCGACAATTACTCATTTGAAAGGTGATTTGTTATATCTACAGATTTCTTAATTTTGTGAAATATTTTGTCTTCTCCGTTGGTGACTGGAATTTCTGGTGGCGTATTCGGCTCTCTATTGGCATCTCCGGCCGGTGTTGTTCTTCTTCCATTGACAACTTTTTTCTCCATTATTGTCAACTTTAGAGCTTTGGTGAATTTCTTTTAAAATCTTAGGCTAATAATTGTCGAACCCTAATTTTCAATTTCGTGAGAGTCTATTTATCAAATTTTTACCTTCATCAGGATGTATTTTGGTTTATTTTTTGGCCAAATTCTTGTTTGATATGGATTTTTTTTGTTGTAGCCATAGATTTATGTCATTTTAATTCTTTAATGACCATTTTTTGTTGTTCCTACACACGCATGTTTTGTTTCCCATGGGTTTTAATTAAATTTCTTTGTAACTTATCCTTTCAACGATGTTGACTCTTGATT
Organism: Camelina hispida; assembly: GCA_023657505.1. Classification (NCBI taxonomy): domain Eukaryota; kingdom Viridiplantae; phylum Streptophyta; class Magnoliopsida; order Brassicales; family Brassicaceae; genus Camelina; species Camelina hispida. The sequence goes on along the minus strand of CP094635.1, from coordinate 20,755,834 downwards.
TAAATTTCAAAATGTTTAGGTATGGCGTCTTCGAGTACAGTCTCCAATTATCCTCCACGCCTCTATGAAGAAGGAAGATCTCCTTTGTAAAACAGGAGCATGAACCACAATTGTCTTTGTCAAAAATTGGGATAATGAAAGAAGGTTTAGGCTTGGATGTGTGAGATAAATTGAAGGAATCATCTCTTGGAGTCTTTATTAAGTTATCTGAAGTAGGATACACATGGTCTGCCGTAAAAGTTCATTACATATATCCTTACACATCAGCTAGCAGTCAACAATTCTCATGAGGTATGGTCGTTGATTGATGGTAGACCTATCAGATTTTCCTTAAATGAGTTTGCTGAAATAACAGGATTAAACTGTGATCCAATTGAGCCGCCGGAGAACGTAGATGTTGATCATCATGAATTTTGGAGCGAAATGAAGATTGCAACAACTTCAGACGGTCCAAAGTATACTGAGTTGGAAAAGGTTATGGATTTTAGCAAGACATGGTATGAACCGAAAAGGATGATGGTTGGTAGGCTAATGTTATTATCTGTTACAATACATGGGATACATCATGGTTCTGGGATCCCTCTTTCTAGTGCTAATAGGGTTTTTGATCCAGTTGGTTTTGAGAAACATCCTTGGGATCGAGTGGCTTTTACTTGCCTAGTTAATTCAGTGAAGATTGTTGACTTAGATAAAGACTCTTACACGGTTCAAGGATGCATGCATGCTTTGTTGATTTGGTTGTATGAAAGTGTTCCTGGCATTGGAGAACTATATGGGCTGAGAAGGTGTACGAGTACTGGCATTCCACTTCTTGATTGGCACTCAACCCGGAAAGGTATCAAGATTGATGAATTCATAAATGAGTGAGATGGCTAAACATGGACAGGTTAGTTTTTAAGATTAATTACTACACCATTTATTTTATAATTTTTCTCTGTTTTGTTTTTCGTTGTGACTAGGAACACTAATATTTTAGCGTTCTATGATGTATGTAGGTGCATGTAAAGCACATGGTTAAGTGTCGGAGGAAAATATGTATCCTAAATGGAGTGACAACATGGAGAAGGATCCGGCGCTAGACAACCTGATTATTGATCTTGTCCATCATTGTTTACCCTCAGATGTTTGGAAAGTTGACAAAACAGTGACCATGGGAAGAAAAAAACGGAAAGCTAAAGAAAATGTGAATTGGGAGATTCGAAGCTGTGATAAGAAATTGAAAATGCAACCTGGTTACTCAATTGATGAAGAAGGAGAAAAAGATGAAAACAAGAAGGAAAATAAAGGCAAGGTACATATGGAGGTTAGTTATTTATTCATTTGCATATTCATCTTAGTTTTTAAAGTTATTATTAAAAGTTCTATAAACTACATACATATAGTAACAAATAAATCATTGCAGAATGTTGAAGATGAGAAAAAAGCTTGTTGGATATTTGGAAGCTGATAGAAAAAATGAATGGGACAATTACCGACTTGGGCAAGAATTTAATTGGTAGGATGGATGCTTAAATTCGAATCTTTTGTTGAGAAGAGAATGAGTGTGTTAGATGAGAAGCTTAGTGATACGATTAAAATTGTGGAGGTGGATTTGAAAGGGATGAAAGAAACAAAACCCACTAATGTCCCAAATGATTCGACTTGAATGAACAATGAAGAGGATGAGGCTCATAGTCATCAACTAGTAAGTTATATTTTGGTATTTAATTTTCATTTGTTTAAATTTTTTCAATATTGTAATATGATTTCATTATTTCATTTTTTTTCAAATTTTGCAGTCTTGGATGGTAGAGATGAAAGAGACATCGAAAGATAAATTTCCAGTCCCTCGAGTGGTGAAGAAGGTTTACACTGTGAGTAATAAAAAGAAGAAGTCAGAAACAAAAATATCTGCTGATCTTCCTCTGTGTGAGCAGATTTATGTTACTGAAGATCATCAGAAGAACTTAGTGGGTGATGTTTTAAAGAAACTTGGTCGCAAGAATGTTCGGCCAGTTGCTGTCAAGGTTGAAAAGGAGAAGGGAAAGAGGCCAGCTGCTGATGGTGATGAACTTGAAGATATTACTGACAAAGTTGTTGCTTTTGATACAAAAATGGCTTCTAATTCAGAAGATACATGGGATGACCCTCAACAACAGTTGGTTAGTAAAAGGCTTGATGAATCATTGAGACGACTTGGAGAGCATTTAAAAAATTTGGATGGAGATACGACACAAGCGAAACGAGTTCTGCAGTTGGGAAAATCTTAAAAGTATCCATATGTTGGTAACTCTATTGTGAAACGAATAATCCCTTCCAATGTGTCTTATGATCATCTTAAGCCGGCTGAAAATGCTAAGTTATAGAAACTTATGGATTTCCTGAAGCTTGATCAGTAAGTATTATCTTTATGATACTTACATTATGTTTTTTATTTTCTATTAGTACACATTAGCCTTATGATGTAAACATGTTTTCAGGGAGGCACCTTTGCAAACTGGGAATGCAGATGTTAGATTTTATTGGCAGATTATGACACCAAGATTGGACTGGCCTAGTTTTAATTATGGATGGTTGAAAGACTTTGTAAGTGTATACATATTGGTTTTTATTGGCTTTTTTTTTGTGGTGTTGTTATGGTCATCTCTAAGTGAATTTTCTTGTAATGTAGCACATGGGCGCTGCCATGACTATGTTCTGCAACAGATTCATTCGTGATCCTTCTTAGTACCCTAACCAACGCATAGCCTTCTTGGATGAAGATATGCTCTCATCACTATTGAAAGATTACGACCAATTTGCACTTTCACGAAGAAATTTATTGTTCAGAGACATGTACTTGGAACACTTCAATGGTTTAGCTCCTGTTGACTCGCAGACAAACAAGAAGTGGCACATTCATGTGGATCATTTATACGCTTGCCTTTTTGTCAACAAAAATCATTGGGTGGCTCTGGATATTGACTTACCAGGTAAAACCATATACGTGTATGATAGCATTCCATCATTGGTAAAAGATTCTGATTTGGTGACAGAATGCATTGCACTTAGGCGAATGATCCCTGCATTGTTAAGCCAAGCAATACCTCCACAGGTTTGCAACAAGAGCTATGCCATGCTAGAGGTGAAACGAGTGACACAAGGGTTGCCATTTAATGAAGATCCAGGTGATTGTGGTGTGTTTGCTCTAAAGTACATTAAGTGCTTGGCCCTTGGGATAATATGCGATAGGAACATCCCGGTAATTCGGATAAAACTTGCATGTGAGTTATTTGATGAAGTTGGTGAGGGTCTTGGCCATAGAATGTCTAACATTTTGTCTCAACCTAAACATTTTGTAATACCTCACCTTATTGATGAATCCCTCACGTCATTGATGAGTGAGGAGGGATAGTTTGTTTTGGGTTTAAAACCTTTCATGGTGAACGTGTCTTTGTTTTTTATTTTATTCATTTCACTCTTGAGTAGTTTAACAATTATGGGTGTACTTGTCTCATTTTTTTTTACTAACGAGCATGTGGTAGTGTCCTTAACGATTATGGGTGTATATGTTTTTTTTGGTATCATTTCTAACGATTATGCACTGTAAAAAATTATACAGTCGAAGTTAAAACAAAATCAAGATAGTTTAACAATTACCAGAAGTGTATTGCAATTACCAGTAGTGTATTCAAGGGCAAAACAAAAACTAAAACTAAAACTGAACTGAAAATGAAACTCTAGTTATTATATGTATTTCGTTTATGTCCTACTTGATTGCAATTACCATAAGTGTATTGTTTTCTTGGTTTTTTTCTTTTTTCATCGCAATCTCTAATGCAGACTTCATTCTTGAATTCTTTGGCCTTCCAGATTTGTTTTTAGGTATCAGTGGTAAAGCAACCTTGCTCACAACTAGTTCAGGAACTGGTGTACCAAAATCTCTTGGCATGATGGCATAGGAATCACACAAGTAGCTTCTACGGAAATAAGGATGACACATCCTTATTCGAGATATTTTCCTCTTTTCACAAGCCGCAATCGCATAGGCACAAGGCAACTTCTCTAAGTCAAACCTGTGACATGTACACCTTATATATTTCAAATTTACAACGTGGAGAGATGATCCACTTGTACTTGATTAGCATCTATATATTGAACAGTAAGTAGCTTAGCATATTCTACACAACTCTGTAAAACAACATAAAATCATTATTAGTTTAACAGCAAGTTATTATTAGAAAATATATACGACAATAAGCAGAGGAAATATACTGTAGAACTTTCTCTAAACCATGAGTTAGAGATGTAGTCATTTTTAATGCATCATTCCTTCGATCTGAAAACCACCTAGTCATCATGGACCTAACTGTTTCTAACAGTTCCACAATAGGATAACTTCTAGCGTGTGACATCACCTTATTCATTGATTTTGCAATGTTACTAGTAAGCAAGTTGTACCCATCACCAGGGAAATGTGCATGTGTCCATAGTCGCACATGAGCTTGGACAAGGTAATGATGAAGTGAAGGATTCAAAGCTTCAATCTGATCAAAAGTGGTTTGAAAATCGACTACTCTAAAAGCATTCGCCGCCTTCTTAACCAAACCAAATGCTTCCCGACATTTAAATCAAACCAATATATTTTTGTACAAATGGTATGTACATACTCCCATGCTAGAGTTCAGATAAACCTCTTTAATTGCTTTTCCAATAGATTTGTGCCTATAAGAAATTATGGCTAGACCTTCGTCATCTGGTATCACACACCGGAGTTGCTTGAAAAACCAATCCTATGATTCATCATTTTCTGTATCAACCACGGCCCATGCTATTGGAAATATCTGAAAATTGCCATCTTGAGCTGTGGCCGTCAGAAGTGTCCCTTTATATTTTCCTTGTAAAAAAGTACCATCAACAACCAACACTTTCCTCATGAAAGGAAATCCATTCAAGCTTGCACCATATGCTAGAAACAAGTACTTAAATCTACCAGCATCATCAAGTTCAAGCTGCGTATATGTTCATGGATTTGCCCTCTTTAACATGTACAAGTAAGTATTTAGCTGCATATAACCACTTTCTGGACTACCCCCTGACTAATTCACGAGCATGTCGTAGTGTCCGATACGCCTTCTAGTAATCCATTTGTGCAAAACGAATTATTAACGATAACCTTATACAAACTAAAACTGTGTTAAATATATCAAATATTAACCAAGCACTGTACCTTGATCTGAAAGCGTTTATTTAACTCTTCTGCAACATGCTTGGCAATACCTTTGGCCCAACTCCACCAACAAAATCCTTGTACAAAGCTCCTAAAATCTTATGATTTGCTTGTCGGGTACGTGAAGAACACTCTGTCACTGAACATGTATGTTGTGAAATAAACACACACACATGAAACTTTAGATAGTTTTTTAATGTTGTAGCTCTCACCCTCCACTTACAACCTTTTACCCAGCACTTGACAATTAACAACCTTGAGTTCAATTTATATTTATAGTAATCAAACTTCTCTACTACGGTTAGTATTTGCAATTGTGTCTCCAAATGCCTCTTTGTTTCATAACATTGACCAACAACCAAATTAAGAGAATACAACTCTAACTTTGTATAATTATCATCCTCCGTCTGTTCTTCAATGAATATACCTGAACTTGTCTTCTTATTTGGTAAAATAGCAGTAGGTTTTTCTTCTTCTTTTGGTGGAATCCCATACAAGCTAATATTTTCATTATCAGAATCTGTTCCATCACAATCATCACAGTAATCAAATCTCATTTCTTCATCGTCAACTTCTGAATCTTCTTTAGTAATGTCTCCTTCTGAATCTTCTTTACTAATGTCTCCGTCAGCCAATTCAGTATCTCTTTCAACCAAAAAATTATAATCTCTGGCTCTTTTTCTCGATCCACTCCTAACTTTAGCCGTCACTTCAACACAAAGACGAAGTGTGTCGCTCTTCAATTTCTTTAGAAAACCATGAAACTGTCGAGTATTGGTGATAAATACTGGTGGTGTATCGCTTGGTAACTTTTGTAATAACAACTTCGAAATCTTGTAGCTCAACCCAATATCATATACTTTCTCATCCAAACCGTAATCTTCATACACCAATTGAATACAATCATTGTAACTCATTTGGTTGTTACAGTCTAGACTTCGACCCCCTCTCTTATTGTCAACAACAAACAACCACTTGAGTTCATCATATCCATTTGCCACAGACCACAATCACGTGATCCATGCCAAACCCAAAAAAATACTCGTTTAGAAAATCGAAAAAGGAGAGAGATAATTGACTGTGAACCCAAAAGAAAAAAAGATGTTCAATGGAGAATAGATATGGGCGCCGTCGTGCGAAAGATGGAGAAAAAATAGGAAACCGCTTAAGGAAAACCCTAAACATTTAATTTTTACGTAACATATATGGAAACTAAAATAAAAAGTCTGCCACACCTATAATAAGTCTGTCAATGTTTAGTTCAAAAAAAATCTGGAACTATGAAACAAGTCTGTCATTATATAGTTCAAAAAAATAATCTGTCACTATATAAAAATTAAAAACTGTCATAACCAAAAAAATGTGTGGAACAAACAAAAAAACTGTCACAACATTAAACAAATTTGTAAGGTCATTCTAGCAATTTTTATTTTCCTTAAATAAATCTGTTAACAAATGACAGATTTTTGGAAAACAAAAAAAAACTGTCATAAAATAAAATAAATCTGCCATAACGTGCTACAAGTGTAGGTCAAACTAGCAATTTTAAATTTTGATTAAAAATCTGTTATTTATCGGCAGATTATTGGTAAATTTATTAAAATCTGGTATAACTTAAAATAAATCTGTTATCAGTAAACATCAAACTAGTAATTTTTTTTCTCAAAAAATCTGCCAAGTTACAACAGATATTTAGTGTAACAAAAAAACTGTAACAACTAAAACAAAAAGTCGGCCACAAATTATAACAAAACGGTAGAAATAAAAATAAATATGTTGTGTCGTTAAGAATAAGTCTACCGTTTGGAAAAAAATCAGCCGTGAATAAAATTTTGTTACAACTGATTTTTATAAGTCTGTCGACCAAAATAAATCTGCCAAAGTAAATCTACCAGTTAAAAAAAAACTGTGACAGTCAAATAAATCTGTCACCACATACGACAGATTTTATAATTTTTCTTCTCCTCGCTGGAAATTTTTTTAAGGGTATTATGGTATTTTTTTTCCTAACAAAGCACTAAAGGGTATTTTAGACATGAAAATAACCCAATTAACCTTTATATTTTTAAGAGTTAATTTAGCAATTATTACCTTAATTTGGGTTAATCTAGTAACTTTTCCCTATTGAATATGATTCCTAATCCTTATTGCATACATTTATAGCTAATATATGAGCTATCATGATTTAGTAGTGGTTATTAGTATCCATGCATCATGCATGCGTATTTAAAATCTTATTAGAATATTAAAAAAATGGTTCTTAATGAGAGATACGATATATAAACAAAAAAGCTAGTCGATACATGAGATTTACCACTTAATTCCGTAAGCTGTATACATTTCATCTCATGGTTAATCTGCGGATACTTACGCAAGTAGTACCATAAGGCATAACGTCGGTCACACGCAATGGACACAAACTCTACAATGGGACATAGGGAATCTATACTATAATACTATTAATTGAGAAACCTAAAAGAAGGAGTTGTCGGAGGTTTTATGAAGGCGAAGGCTGTAAATCAAAATGAAACAGTGTGAGGGAGAAGGGCGCTGTGTCAGGTGCAAAACGACAAAATCTCCCTATTCCTACACGTGGCTTACTCGTATTTGGGTAAAGTTGGAAGCAAACTGTGATCGTGTATTATAGAGGATATATAAAAGGGATTTTGGTCAGAAATGCCATAAAACTCAAAAAACTTTTTTAAAATGCCATTTTTATTTTTTCTTCTGGAAAATGCCAGTTTGGCGTTTGTTGGTAGGTGCAAATTGACGAAACTACCCCTCATTTATTTTGTAACGATCGTAGTTAATGAATAGGAGAAATAAAATTTAATGGTTAAAGGCATTAATGCCGATGGGACAGCCCTTAATGGCAGCGGTGGTAGGTCCTTTAGTTGTTGATGGGCTAAAAAAAGAGATAATTGTAGTTAATGAATGCAGAGGGTGGAGGCATGTATTTGTACGATCAACAAAAGGGAGTTCATTGCAGATGCAGAAGGACATACGAAGTTGTCTATCAAGGAAGAGAACAATGTGGACATTGTTACTGATGATGTAGATGGCACAATGTCGATTATGTGTGGACAAAGGTTAGAAGGAAATATGGTGTCTGCAGGGAGTGATGATGTTTTGTCTATCGATTGTAGACATAGTGGTGAGCCGAAATGGTCTATCGCCAGCTGAAATCCCGTCTGGAGAAGCAAACCATAGAGAAGAGGGGGAGGGTAGATCTGATGGGGAAGATATTGATGATGGGGAAGATATTGATTGGATTCAATTGTAGCTAATTTAAAGGGACATGCAAGTTAGGCGTTTTAAAGTTATGTAGCCTGTTAAAGCACTTGTTTAGATAAAGCATGGGCATTAAATTGTTATAGTGAGGTAAAGTTCTAATCTTTGTTTAAAAGACAAAATTTAGTAGTGAACAAAAGACAAAGTACATAACCGTAACAAAAGGACCGAAAAAAAAGAGGGCCAACATAAGATAGACATAATAAGTTCAATTCTTTAGCGAGACAACAAACTCTTGGTAGACATCAACAGCGTAGGACATACGTAGTTGGTCCACCATTTCTTCTGTTAGTCCTTCAGGCGTGTTTTTTGCGAATGGAGCTCGATATACTTTACGGCCAGTGGACCACAATCGCCGTTCCTGTCATTCTGGCCAACATTCTCCAGTCTTTCATAGCTAAACATGCTTGATAGACAAAGATCGGGTGGACATGTACCTTGAATACAAACTGTTGTCCACTAAGGGATCCCGGATAAGAGAAGGGTCTGCTTTGTTGGGAGACTTGCAATACGAAGATGGCTGGACATTAGCAGTCTCTGAGACATCGGCCGACCTGCAATGAGGAGAACATAAATAGTGTTTAATTCACAAACATGTTCGGGTAGACAAAAATTGGGTGGACATGTACCTTGAATTTGGACTGTTGTCAGTCCATTAATGGATCCCAGATAAGAGAAGGGTCTGCTTCATTGGGAGACTTGCAATACGAAGATGGCTGGACATTAGCTGCCTCTGAGACCTCTGCTGACCTGCAATGGGGAGAAGGTTTTATGGTCTTAGGACAGAACATAAATACTGTGTAATGGACAAAAAGTTTGGGTAGACATATACATTGTATAGGTACTATGGTCCATCAATGGATCAACACTGCCAGAAAGGTCTGCTTCGTTAGGAGAATTGCAATAAAAAGAACTGTTGGTGAACCGGAGATGCTCCATTAAAAAAACGAGAAAACAGCAAAAGATGGACAAAACTACCTTCGTTGTTGGTTTGTGTCCTCCGAGAAGGCCAGATTCGTTGATGAGTCTTCACAAGGCTTGCAATGGGGAGGAACGACAACATCTTCATCACCCCTGTACGGAAAAGAAACAAGATTAGATGAGACACTTAAAATTGCCCATCATCTACATCACATGTACTTAGAAGTTAAATTCTGATACACAATATAGATGGACAACATATAGGTTGTGTCTATCACATCGGTTGGATAATGGGATTATTGGATAGTAGACTAATTTGGTGGACATAAAATACATTTCGAAATATAGTCTACCTAAAAGATTCCAAGCGAAACCAGTATAGATGGACATCAAAGAAATTCATGTCTATCAGTAAGGTTTTCAACGTAACGAACACCAAAAACAAGGATAAGCAGAAGAAAAGGAAGAGTGGTTAGACAACAGAGTAACCTGCGTCCGGCGGTGACGGACATCTCTCCCTTACTAAGATCGGCATCTCATAAGTCAATGTCACCACTGAAAAGAAAGAAACTAATGGTAACCACAACAGAACCACAGAATAAAAGGATGTAGGGCAATTTGAGACGATTTCATACCTAGCCTCAGGGTTCTCAACATCGGAACGAGTCTCCGGGGCTTCCCCTGTGGTAGTGGCGGGAGGCAGAGGGGGAGGATTAGTCCGTAAAAGGGTATGGTAGATGAAATTCATAAGTTTGATGTTGTGAAATTAACGGTTTCCGATGAAAGAGCTCTTGGCGATTCCAATCGGACGGCGGCTCCCGGAAAGGAATGAAGGTGAAAAGTCGGGAACTACATGGAAAGAGAAATGAATTTTTTGAGTAAAGAAAATTAAATGGAAAGATGTGTTCCCGGATGCTCCTAATTAACTCGTTTTACTCACTTTAATGTCATTTCATCACAATTTTTTTATTAAAAAAAGAAACAAAAAACCAAACACTTCCATTTTTGAGAGTGTAAATAGAGGGCAAAAATGTATTTCAGCAAACACAGTGTGGCAGGCGGGAAAACAATCTGTGTAAAATGGCATAGGAGACAAAGTTGTGTACTGTTCATGGCATAAATGATACATTTCTCTATATAAAATCTGGGATGCGTTATAGTACCATTTATTCCTTTTGCGGTCTACGTGTGGTCTACGTGTTTTACTAATTCGCTTTAGAATTAATGTTCATAAAACAAGTTACTTCTGTGATTGGATTTTTTTTCTTTCAAAATATTTGTTTTAAATATATAGGTTAAAGAGGTTAATCTAGTTTGTGTCATTGTGTCCTCTCGATGGGGTCGAATTAAATGACTAAATTAACATGCAATATGAACATTAATTAGACGTTGGGGTCGAATTAAGATGAATTTTGATGACTTAAATCAGTAGTGTGCATATTTAGATAGACGTGGAACAATCTCTAAGGACAAGGGATAAAGAAGAAGGAAAAAATGAAAGATGTGACGGTTGAGTGAATCGCGTTTACCGCTACTAAAAATAATCATCATGGGTTTGAGGATTTGAATGGGATGGGTGGGAGAGAGATTGAGACATACTACTATACAGGAAAATTAAATACTACTGTACTCGAAAAACAAAAAACGAGAACAAGAACCAATGTGAAAGAAGAGAGAGAACACGGATGATTTTGTTGAATGAACTTGTATTTTGGATAATTAACTTTTGAGTGTTTATATTTTCTTATATACACAGTTTGAGAACAATCTAGAATATATAACTGTTTAGGGTGAGTCAATCTCTGTGTTTTGCAGAGATTACAGAGGTGCATATTTGTTCTTATTTGAGCAGTTGTTTTTGTCTGGAAACGTCGCTGTCTCCTTTTTACTTACTGTCTTTTTGGTTGCAGGCGTGACTACGATAGAGTGAGTCATTATCTTTAATGTCTTCTTTTGTTGTGTTTGAACGTGTGGGCTTGACTGGATTTGGACCTTTGTTGAGTTTGTGTCGAGGCCCATGGAGATATCTTCTATATCTTCTATACCCTCCCTCAAACTTGGCATGGAAGGTTGAGGAGAAACGGACACACCAAGTTTGCGTCTAAAATCAGTGAACGATGGCCGATGTAGGGGTTTGGTGAAGACATCAGCAAGCTGAAGATGAGCGGGAATGTGATGTGTTTCAATGAGACCAAGTGTCACCCGCTCGCGTATGTAGTGGAAGTCTTTGTCGAAGTGTTTGGTTCGACTATGCAGAGCAGGGTTGGCGGAGAGATAAACAGCAGACAAATTATCACAAAAGACCTTGTTTGGTTGATGTTGTGGAACTCCAATATCCCAAAGCAGAGATGAGATCCATGTGAGTTCACGAGCAATAGTAGAGAGAGCTCTATACTCTGCTTCAGTGGAAGAGTTAGAGATGGTGGATTGTCTTTTAGCAGACCAGGAGACCAGAGTAGATCCCAAAAGAATGCAGAAGCCACCAGTGGAGCGTCTTGTGTCCTTACAGCCTGCGTAATCAAAAAGCTGAAAAAGTCGGATTATTGTGTTTTCTGATTAAGAGACCCATGTTGAGTGTGCCTTTGACATATCTGAGGATCCGCTTGAGTAGACCAAAGTCTGAGTTCGTGGGAGCGTGCATCTTTTGACAGATAAAATTGACAGCAAATTGAAGATCAGGTCTAGTGATAGTAAGATACTGCAGTTTACCTGCTAGACTCCGATAGTAAGTGGGTTCTGAGAACGGTGTTGTGTCCGGTTTATCTAGGTGTTGAGGGAGAGGCGTTGGCATCGGACTGCACTCAGACATACCAGCCTGGTGAAGAATGTCAGAGGCATAAACAGTTTGATGCAGAAACAGACCACTACTGAACGATTCAATCTCCACCCAAAGGAAGTAACGTGGAGGACCAAGATCTTTCATGGAGAATCGAGTGTTTAGAGCATTGAGAAGTTGTTCCAGAAGCAGGTCATCACTTCCAGTAAGAAGAATATCGTCCACATAGAGAAGCAGAATGAGTATTTCTCCTTGGTGATGACACATAAACAAGGATGGATCCGTTGTACTGCATTCAAAACCAAAGTCAAGAAGAAAATTGCTAAATGTGTCAAACCAGGCTCGTGGGGCCTGTTTGAATCCGTACAGAGCCTTGGTGAGCTTACATACATGATCTGGTTTTGCTTGATCAACGAAGCCTGCAGGTTGGAACATGTACACAGGTTCTTGCAATTCACCGTGAAGGAAGGCATTGGAGACGTCAAGCTGTTTTAAAGACCAGTCATGGCCTACTGCAGTATCGAGAACGAGACATATGGTTGCGGTTCTTACCACTGGACTGAACGTCTTGAGATAGTCGATGCCCTCCTCTTGATCAAAACCCTTGGCGACAAGTCTAGCTTTCAACTTATCAATTGTCCCGTCAGGCTTGTGTTTGGTTTTAAACACCCATTTGGAATCCAAGATGTTCATATCATTGGTTGGTTCCACCAGTGACCAAGTGTTCAGCATATGAATTCTGTTGATTTCTTCCATAACTGCTCCATTCCACCCTGGATGTTTCATTGCAGAGACTATACTTTTTGGTTCATTAGCGGTGAACTTAGAAGCAATCAGAGCATACCTAGGATTTAGTTTATGGATCCCATCTTTGGATCTTGTAGTCATATGATGGGTATTGGTTGGTAAAGCAGGGACAACACTTTGATCTATTGCGACTGCAGTTTCTGCTTCAGTATCTTCTTCGGTTTTAGAGTCAGAATTAGAGAGAGGATTAGTATCTGAGTCAACTTGATTATTGGTGTCTGATTCATTTTGTGTGTGAGCCTGTGGTTCGATGATAGGAGCAGGTTGCGGAGTTGAGTCGGTTGTATGTTGATTATGCGGCAGTTCTGGCGCAGAGGTGATTGGCTGTGAACCGAATATGGAATCACTGATGTAAACAGAGGCATGGTCGGTTTTTGCCAAGCGAGAAGTAATGGTGTCTGATATTGTGGGACTAGATGATGAAACTGCTCTTTGAATGGGAATGTAGACTCATCAAAGACGACATGTCTTGATATATAGACTCTCCCTGTATGAGGATACAAACACCGATAGCCTTTGTAATGGTTGTTGTAGCCAAGAAAGACACATTGTAAGGAGCTAGGATTGAACTTATTATGTGTTATAGGTCGCAAACAGGGGTAGCAAGCAGAACCAAACACACGTAGAGGAGAATAGTCAACTTTCTTCTGTAGTAGAGCTTCATGAGGACTTACATTTTGCAAGACTGTGGAGGGGAGAAGGTTGACAAGATAATTGGCAGTGTAGAACGCTTCTACCCAGTATTTGAATGGTGTGTGGCTAGGGAACAACATAGATAAACCAAGTTCCACCAAATGTCGATGCTTTCTTTCAGCAAGACCGTTTTGTTGTGGAGTGTAGGGGCAAGATATCTGATGATGAGTGCCATGATCTTGAAAATGGTTCTTTAGGATGTTGTTTGTAAACTCTCCACCTCCATCACTTTGAAAGATATTGATTTTTGTATTAAAATGATTCTCGACTAACTTTTGAAACGCCATGAATATAGAAGTAAAATCAGATTTCAAACGCAGAGGAAAGAACCAAGAGTATCTTGAGTGATCATCAATAAAAACAGCATAATATTTGAACCCTTGGTTTGATACAACTAGTGATGGTCCCCAAAGATCACAATGAACTTTCTCTAGGGGTTGTAAAGATCTAGAATCAGAAGAAAAAAACTGCAACTTGTTACTCTTTCCCATCTGGCAAGGCTCACAAATGGGATAAGTTCTACTCTTATTCACTTCAATCTCCTTGCTGGCTTAAAGATGCTGTAGAATCTTGTAGCTTGAGTGTCCTAACCGATAATGTCAAGTATCCAAGGTTGCTGTACACTGACGTTTTGAATAGAACGCAGCAAACTCTTGATTCTGTAGCACATATAGTCCTGTTCTACGAGGACCCTTTGACACCACTTTCTGAGTGGTTAAATCAATTATATACACTGAATTAGAATCAAAGAACAACACTCCACAAGGATAATCATCACACAACTTTCCCATAGATAAGAGATATTTTTTCATATTAGGAAATACAAGAACTTCATGTAAAGGGATTGTACCTTTAGTAGAAGAAATGGTGGTGGATCCAACATGTGTGATGGGAAGATAGGTTCCATCACCAACCATCACTGCATCAGTCCCTTCATAAGCTTTCGCCTCTTGCAGACCAGACGTCGAGGATGTTATGTGAGCCGTAGCAGCAGAGTCTGGATGCCACTCGCGACCACTGTCATCAGAGACTTGAAGAGAGACAAACGCTTGAGTGGGAACTTCAGTTTGATAGATGTTATCAAATTGATTGTAGCATTTGATGGCTGTGTGACCAATGCGACCACATATTTGACAGATTGGTCGCTGTCCTTGAGACTGAGAGACAGACTGGTGCTGGGAGAAACCTCTGCCGCGAGTAGTGTAGCCTCCTCTGCCTCTGTTTTGGCCAAATCGACCACCACGATCTCTCTGACTGGGTTGGAACTGCGGAGCACACAGGTTTGTCTCGTCGGTCATGAATGCAAGATGAGGAGTGACCGAGGGTGCATCATCATACGACTGGAGTTTGCTATCAAATCCTTGAACTTCCGACACAACATCATTGAATGTAGGAGGTGAGAGTTTTCTCAAGGAACTCTGAATGACAGTTGCTATAAGATCGTATTCTCTGCCTAAACCGTTCAAGAAGCCGAAGATCTTCATGGATTCATCAACTGGTTTGCCGATGGAGCTAAGGGAGTCACAAATGGATTAAAGGAGTCACAGATGGATTTGAATTCACGACAGTAGGTAGAGAGAGACTTTTCCTTCTTTGACAGGAGCTGAAAACTGCGTCGAAGAGAGAACTCCCTGGCAACAGTGCTCTTGTTGAAGTTCTCTGCGAGGGCAAGCAAAATCTCACGAGCCGTGGTGAGGCTGTGAACATGACCTAACACTTCTTCATAAAGAGTTCCAAACAGCCACGACCTGACAAGCTGATCAGTACAGAACCAAAACTCATACTGCGAGCTGGTGACTTCACTGGAGACATCGTCTTGGAAAACTTGACGTGTCTTAGTTGGAGCAGAAACGGCTCCATTGATAAATCCTATGAGCTTATGGCTCGATAGGAGAAACTCAAATTGAGTCTTCCACAGCAAGTAATTGCTGTCGTTGAGTTTCAGAGTGACAGAACTCGGAACATGGACATTGTCTGGGAACGGGTATGAGGAAGCCATTGGAATGCCTGTTAGAGCTTAAAATGGCTCTGATACCATGAAAAAACAGAGAGAACAATGATGACTTTGTTGAATAAACTTGTATTTTGGATAATTAACTTTTGAGTGTTTACATTTTCTTATATACACAGCTTGAGAACAATCTAGAATATACAGTTGTCTAGGGTGAATCATCCTCTGTGCTTTGCAGAGATTGCAGAGGTGCATATTTGTTCTTATTTGAGCAGTTGTTTTTGTCTGGAAACGTCGCTGTCTCCTTTGTACTTACTGTCTTCTTGGTTGCCGGCGTGACTATGATAGAGTGAGTCATTGTCTTCAATGTCTTTTTTTTTTCTGTGTTTGAACGTGTGGGTTTGACTGGATTTGGGCATTTGTTGAGTTTGTGTCGAGGCCCATGGAGATATCTTCTATATCTTCTGTACAATGAAACAAAAACAAGCCTCAGAATTGATTGTTGAGTTAAATTATTTATTATTATTTTGTGTTAATTGTATAAAAAAGCTAATTCATACATGAGATATTGTTGTATTTTAATTCGGTAATTAAAAGGAGGTGAATAGGAAAAATTCATTTTCAGAAATAAGCCGAATAAATATTATATTATTCATAAATTGTATACACTTCATGGTTAATCTGCGGATACTTACATATGTCGAATCATTAAGGTAAGACAATGCCCATAAACTCAACAATGAGACATGTAGAGAATAATATCTTAATTGAGAAACCCAAGAGTTGTATTACGAAAGACGAACTCATCAACCTATTTATCTATTTATCATAGCCAATCAACAAAACCTATTGATGTTTTATTGTAGAAAGTTTTCTGCTTTATAAATGCATGATCATCACCAACTTTGATCAAAAACGTATTATATACTAATGTAATATGATACGGTTTCTAACTAAACTTGCTCTCAAATTTTGATAACTAACATTCTATATACTTGAAATGTATGTAATTTTGCTGCCTCCTCTTGTAACTCTGCCTCATTGCCAAACTCAAATTGTCACCAACGTGGCAATGTCCTCATCATTTCCTGAGGAAGAGGATTGCGTTGTGGCTGTCAAGTTCTTGGGACCTCAGCTCAGCTTTTGCAGACCCGCTCAAAGCAACTCCGAGTAGATCAACATTAGAATCGAAAACCCCTGCTTCAACTCCTCCCGAGTCATGTTCTCCAAGAAAGATGGCATGTTTCGCATACCCGGATCTGGAGGCCACCTCATAGGATCATGGGATCTCATGAACCACATTCCACCAAAGTTCCAGAAGCTGCGATTTGAAAACCTTCCTGAGCTGACCAAGACCAAACGCGACCTTTTGCTCTCGTGTTGCACCAGCGAACACTTGGTGGAGTCGCAATCAACCGGTGAAACTTTCTTGGTTAAGTTGTTCAGGAAGGCCATTAAGATCATCCACCCTGTTGCTCCCATATTGGATTCAGAAGGTTTGAAAACAGAAGCATTGATGGTGTTCAAACTTGACCAAGAAGGAAACGCTGTTTACACTCAAGACACTGAAGACCTCTGCATTTTCCTCTCAAATTCTGAACCTTTCTGTGTCCCTGCTAGCTCCTTTCCCGGCGTGTCCACTAACTGCGTCAAACTCTATGACTCCTACGAAACCGGGCATGTCGATCTGGCTGTAGGCGAATTCAGTGGTGGTAATTCTGCATTCAGAACCCCTTTCTTTTTTCCACCTCAACCTATATAGACTAGTTGTTTCGAATTTAGTGAGTCTTTGTTTTTTTCTGTTAACCTATATCAAACATTAAATAGAATGGGGTTCTCTGTTGCGTAATTTCATTTGAGGTGAAATTCTATGTTTTTTCCGGTTGTTGAGTAAACTATATATGCATATGCTCTTGGGATCTTTTTGTTGCTTTTCAATGTTAACAAGTTACTTAAGTACTTCTGATCAGATCAGGTGACATGAATCTGAATTTGTATTATTGTGATAATATATTCTTGATATATATATATATATAGTTCCATTGGGCTCAACGATCTCGTTTTACCCGTTTTGGTTTTCCTAATACGGGTGTTAGGTGTAAGGATATGTATATAATAAGGGTATGAATGTAATTAGTATAAGCTAAAACTCTACTACATTGTTGTATAGAATCTTATTCTCTGGTGCCCCTATACCAGAAATTATTTTCTGCATCACCCCCACTTATTCTTACTACCCTCTTCTTTAATGAAATGACGAAACTACCCTCTAACAATTTTGAAAAGAAAATTGAACGTACAACTACATCCAGTTGTACCAGATATCCCTTATTTGTACCTCCAGTTGTACCCATTGCATCTTAGTTGTACCCGTCGCACCCTAGTTGTACCAGTTGCACCCTAGTTGTACCCCGCATAGTGGGATTCGAACTCTGGGCGCGCGGGTGCGCACGGAACTCGCAACCACTGAGCTATTGTGTTTTTCGTTGAACATTTACCGATTTAATTATATTTAACCTTTAACAACCTTCATTAAGGGTAATATTGTCTTTTTACCATTAAGGTGTTTTTGAGAAATTGTTTTGATGAATAGGGGTATGAGAGATTACTGTTCTGTTGTATATATACTCTGTAACATTGTTACCATAATATTATTCAGCTTCCCTCTATATGGTATCAGAGCGGAAAAAGATCTCAAAGACCTAAAAATTTTTTTTTCAGCCGCCATCTTCTCCTTCTTCTTCTTCTTCTTTTCCTTACCTTCCTCTTCTTATCGATCATGGCTGCTCCCAATGAGGTTGTTGTTTCTTCGGATGAAACCTCTCTCGTGAATGTCAACATGTCAAATGTGACTAAACACCACAACAGTTTTCTTGTTCAGACTGTTCTATCAATAAAAGTCATAAATTGCCTTTCCACATAAACACAATTACATCTACTCGCCCCCTTGAGTATATTTATTCAGATGTTTGGACATCTCCTCTTCTTTCCACTGAAAATTTCAAATATTATCTTGTGTTGGTTGACCATTTTACAAGATATACCTGGCTTTATCCGTTAAAACAAAAATCTCAAGTGAAAGAAGTGTTTGTGGCTTTCAAAGCTTTGGTTGAAAAGAGGTTTCAATGTCATATCACCACCTTGTATACCGAAAATGGCGGCGAGTATGTTGCACTACGTTCTTTTCTTGCTGAACACGGCATCACACATCTCACCACTCCGCCACATACTCCAGAACACAATGGCATCTCAGAACGCAAGCACCGTATTGGCCGTACGCCTTGCCTTACTCAGTCATGCCGCAGTTCCAAAGTCCTATTGGCCGTACGCCTTTGCTACGGCAGTATACTTGATCAATCGCATGCCTTCTGATGTATTGCATGGAGTTTCACCGTATGTTAAACTCTTTAACCAGAAACCAAACTACTTGAAGCTTCGAGTGTTTGGATGCTTGTGCTTCCCATGGCTTCGCCCCTATACCTCCAACAAGCTTGATGATCGATCAAAACCGTGTGTGTTCTTGGGATATTCTCTTACCCAAAGTGCATATCTCTGTTATGATGTTCCTAACCGGAGGATGTACACCTCGCGTCATGTTCACTTTGATGAGCACCAGTTCCCGTTTATGGTCCCTCCTTCGTTACTAGTTCACAACAAGTCTGACAGTGTGATGTCCTCGCCCAATGTGCTCATTCCGGTTCTGCCGCCACCTATAGCTCATTCGCAACAGCCCCCGTCACCGGTCCTTCACCCGTCACCACCGCCGGTTCCACCGTCTTCGTCTGGCAACACATCATCTCCGTCTCCTGCACCAGGATCTCCAGATAATCGTGCTCAGTCACCGTCATCATCCTCCTCTGTTTCACGACAGTCATCACCACACCAAACTCCACCACCAAGTCCAAACTCAATAACCCCGAGACCACAAACACAACCTACACCACCCTCATCACCCTCGTCTACTACACATCACGAACCATCACCCTCGTCTCCACCACCCGATTCTAGTCCGGCTCCGCCACAACAACTCAATGTTCCTCTACCACAACCTCCACCGCAGCCTCTACAACAAAACACGCACACCATGCAAACCCGTTCGAAAAATCACATTGTCAAACCCAAACAGAAGTTTAACCTCACTACCAACGTATCCTCCATTAGAAACAGTATGTTTTTGGTTAACTCCAGGAGCAGGTGCAGGTGTGTCCATTATTATCCAAAGGAGAAAAAAAAGTTACATTTGCATATTCTAGGCATACTTGTACCAACATCTTGTACAGTGACTACAGTCTGAAGAAGACTCAAAGCTTGACAGATGAGATGACTACACTGAAGATCTACACCTCACATTACCACCCGAAAGAGTCGCATCGCAATATATGGTGACAGTAGATGCAGACAATCCATGTTTGAGGCTACGAGGAAAGCTGTAGTTGGTTCTCAACTTATGTGTGTCTCACATGTACAAAATATATCCTTCAAATATTGCTCAGGTTGTTGGTTATATATTTTCGCTTGTTGCTGCTTGATTGCTATTAAGGAACAATACTCCACTCCATCGTAAGAAATTTTTATTCATATTTGTTATGTTACTTTTTCTTTCTCAGAACAAATTGACTCGTAAGTTGAGACCTAATCCCTTTTTTGGTCAACTTAAAGGGCTAAGCTTAACTATAAGATGGTAAAATCTTTAGCTGATTGAAGACACTTCGACGGATTTATTAATTGGATTGGAAAGAGAAGAGAGAAATTAAAAGTCTTAAAAAGGTAAAACTGTGACAAAAAAGACTCCACTGGCTTTTTTTACTGTGGGCGTGTTAACAGATTGAGTGAGTCGGTGGGTGTGAATCAAGGACTAATCCAACTCAAGGACTCTTTCTCTTTTATTTACATATATAAAAAATCAAATAAAATCAGAGGAGAATGCTCACAAACCACCACCAAACAAAACAAGAGAGGTCTCTGCAAAACACAAACCTTAAAAACTCAATACATCAACACATCATTCTAATTGTCTCTTCATCAACGTTTTCCTTCTTCTTTCGAAGCCGCCACATAAGAGACAACAACTGTAATGTCATCAAGCTTACCTCCGTAGTATCTAAAGCCAGCATCTTGTGCTGCCGTCGAGAATGGAGTTTGTCTGTTTTTGTCCTGTGCTCTTTGTCGCGCCAATGCTGCAATCTTCTGTGCTGTTACTTGAGGATCTATGTTGGCTCTCACCGCATGAACCACTATGGCTGTGATCTCGTTGTTGTACAGGTTGTCGAACAACCCATCTGTTCCAGCTATTATGACGTCTCCCGGAGCCACAGCAACAGTAAAAACCTGACCCGAGCTTGGCAAATCGCCGTTTCTTCCACTCTCCAACTGATAGGTGAAGTTGAAGTCATGCTGTTGAACAGGTGAACGGAATACCGTGTGCCCTTCACGGACTACCATGAACCCGCTGTCTCCTAAGTTGATTGCATTAAGTCCCTGGTTGGTTAAGGCTATGATGCAAGCTGTTGAAGACCCTAGTGACTTTGTGCTAGTGTGAGCTTTTTCCAATACTCTCGCTGGATCAATCGACCCTTTAGGCTCGTCTTGGATTGCATTCACAGAGTTAGACATAAGCTCCCGAGAGTAGTAACCTGCATCAATACCAAGCTCTGCCCAACCTCCCACACCATCTGCCACACCCAATGCTTGCTCCTCTGCACAGATAAAGTGAGCATCCTCTCCTCCAGTCGCCTCTTTATCAGGATGCGGTAGATAACACGACCCCGAGACAAGCTTCAGAGGCTTAGTACAAAGCTTAGCCGCTACAGAATCAGAAGAATCTCTAACCTCTTCCTCAGTGACAGAGTTATCAAGCGAGACATCAGGCGCATTCCCAGCTGATAAACGATTAAATAGTGAGCTATGAAAGCCTCTAAACCCCAATCCTCTTCTTTGGTGGTTCATGTATATCCATCTCTTAGCACCTCTATAAGCAAAATACGCATAAATCGTAGACTTCTCCGAGTGATCTTTCCCTCTGAGTCTCATACTGATTCTTCCACGGTTAGGACCGTCTCCACATACCATACCAACACCGAAACGCTTCGAAACAGGAAGATCAGAATGACGATCCACAAACAAGGATTTAGAACCTAAACTAGTCATTGATTTACCCTGAGCTGCCGAACTAGGGTCCGAAAGCAAAAGATCAATGTGATAACCACAGACCTGAAAGGCTGGACCAGAGACAGAAGGAACAGAGAAAGTTCGAGAAACAGCACCAACGACAGAAAGGTTCCTCCTTTCGTTAATCAAAAGCAAATCAGAGCTCGCAGGTTCGAGAAACCCGTTAGGGTTAGTAAACCTAGAGTGCAATCCCCTATAACCCCCAAACCCTAAATTCGCTAATCCAATCAAAATCTTAACTTGTTTCTGAAGACCTTCTCTCACAGTTAACATCTTATGCACAAACTCGAAACCCAGAGATAGATAAGATCATATCTTCCTAAGCATCACTTTTTTTTTTTTTGGTCGATTGATCCAACACAAACCCACAAAAAGCAGAGCTTCAAATCAAAAGACGAAATCGGAACTTACCAAAGAACAAAATCTTCTCTTATTTTCACAACCCTTCAGGCTTCAGGGCAGATAATGCGAAGATAAAAATAGGGGAAACCAAAAAAAAAGAGAAAAAGATTAAATTTTTTGAAAGAGGAATTGGCTAGAATCCAGATGAAATTGCAAGAAAGAACCCTAGCCAAATCTGATCTTTTTTAAGACAAAACACAAATAAAGCTGGTGGTCAAAAGCAACTCGCTTCTCTTTTTTGCTTGTTCTAAAAAAAAACAAACCAGTAAAATTAGAATTGTCTTCAAATCCTTTTTTTATTCTTCTGTCTGCGTAATGAGAGAGAGAGAGAGTTTATGAACGCGTGGTGGGTACAGAGATGATCAGACTGTTCCTCTCTCAGATATTTTTGGATATAAGTCATTCTCAGCCGTTAGATCATTCCTTTGGCAATGCATCAGCAGTTTATTAAATTAATAATAGAAAATAACGAGAACACCGAGTCGTGGAAAAAAACATATCATACCGATTACTGGGCTTATAAAAGCCCATTTAAGTATCAATCAAAGCCCATGTGACCAAGAGTTTAGAACCCCAAATTACAGTAGTTAAAATTTGTGGTTTCACTTGAAAAATATTTAAAAGAGAAATAAATTTGGGGTTAAGGGATTCTGTACTTGAGTTCAGAAAAAAAGGAGGCATAGTTGCACACAACATTGGGAGTATTATCAAAACTGTCCAAATTTTACATGACTTTTCGGAAAACTTATTGGGTGCATGTGAATCTGCATCTCCTCTTCTACTATGTCCATGTGTGCAACCAAACCACCTTTGGAACGTCACAATCACATCATTTTAGACCGCTCTAAATTTTTTACTTACAAATATTTTAAGGACTACTGAAACAAATTCTGTGATGTTACCATAGGCCACACACACAAAACGTACCTTTTCTTTCCTCTTAATGATAAACTAGCTAAGATATTGATTAGGCCCTAACAGCTAGTCCATTTAGGGTGTAAAGATTTTCCGATTTGTATTAAGTGTGATAGTACATGAGCTTCTAATAAGCACATCCCATAGACATATTCCCAGACTATTAGTGACTCATGTATAAATAATTTAATTGAATTTAACTAACGAATTTGTGAAACGGAATTCTCAGTACTGATGTCATACAACACCTAATCTAATTTTATGTGTATAATGAATTCAAGTTTGGAGTGCTACATAATTTACTAAGGTTATTTATTTATTATTGAGTAATTATGCATGAAAGATTATATATATATATATATATATATATATATATATATATATATATATATATATATGGTCATTCAGTTTGAATAATACCGATTGTACGTAGTATATTTTTCCAGAAAGGTCCTTTTGTATTTTCCAATAATTATCCCAGTAAGTTAAGAAGGGTACGTTGTACTTTGATAAATTATCTACGATATTTTTTTTTTATATCTCAAGTATATATATTTAACTTTTCATTACTAAAAATACAGGGGGCAAGGCATTTTGGGATGCACATGGGATTACATTCAGACTTTTCATGAAATAAACAAAACAAAAAAGGGCCAAAAATATTTAAATGTGAGACGATTGTATCTCTAAATTGAAAAAATACAAAAAAATTATAATCAAGAACTTTTTTAATTTTTAAGAAAAACAATCAAGCGGTAACAATCTGGTTGTAAAAATAAAAACCAAGCCGTAACGTTTCCACACGCTTTGCTTCTACATTTCTGTTTTTTACATGCAACCTAGCTAGATAACTACATATAATCTAAAGTTTTACAGTATATTTTAATTTTAATTAACACATGTTAGGAGACTATTTAGCACATTCCTCTGTGACAACTTAAACCTACTGAACCGACAAGATATATTTTTAATAATGTGGCCTAAAACAAATCTATAAATTGTGGCGGGCAAGTGCGCTTTAATTTAAGGGGTATGCCACGGCACTGCCTCTGTAAGTAGACATTGATTTATATTTTGTAATTAATCCCTTTCACTTTCTTATTGGGAATCAAACACGAATACTATTCAATATTCATGGTGTGATGATTGATCATTGAAGAAAAATAAATAAAAAGTACAAGTAATTGTGTAATTACAAATATACAACCCATCTCGTATGTCAATAAATTACAAAATAAACCTAACTGAAATATGCATGAATCACGTGGAATAATATGAGGCGGAGAAAATTATTCTTTTTTTGTTGCGTTCCCTTCTGTGGATACCAGCTTAGAGAAGCTGATAACGTTAACCCCCTCGTCCACTGAAATTAGAATGGGAGGAAAAAAAGAATGAAAAATTAGAAAGTTGGAAGTAAAAATGACAAAACCAGTCAATAGTAAAAATACATGACAATTAAAAAAAGGTCAATAAAAAGGGTCATTTTGTGACAAGAAAGAAAGAAAATATCAAGTCCATCACTTCTCCTCTATCGAGCTTCAGTTATAGAGCAGCAAGTAGCTATGTCTCTATTTCTGAAGCCCTTCCTCTTCGTATACGATACCACTCTTAGTCTCCTCTTACTTCTGGTAATTCATATAGCTAGCTCTCTCTATATGTAAATACTTTATTAATTGATGTACATTAACTGATAGTTATTTCTCATGCATGAATGAATGAATTAGTTCAATGGAGGTAGTCTCGAGGATGCAGCAGCAGCCCAACAGAGGCTTGAGGCAGACAACAATGTTGCACAGTCGTCTGAATGGTTCCATATGCAATATTTGTGGATAAAAACGAGGAGTGTTGTACTAGTTCCCGTTTTCAAGTGTTTGGTGGTTATGTGTTTGGTATTATCCATCATAGTGTTCTTCGAGAGTT
Source organism: Camelina hispida (assembly GCA_023657505.1). Classification (NCBI taxonomy): domain Eukaryota; kingdom Viridiplantae; phylum Streptophyta; class Magnoliopsida; order Brassicales; family Brassicaceae; genus Camelina; species Camelina hispida. The sequence continues at coordinate 20,730,802 of CP094635.1, read as the reverse complement.
TTTACATGAACTTTGTCATACTCTTCGTCAAGTTATTTAGACGTAAACCCCATAAAGTGTACAAATGGGAGGCCATGCTAGCAGATGTCGAGGTTGGACCCGATAACTACCCAATGGTTTTAATCCAAATACCAATGTACAATGAAAAGGAGGTATATATATACAGTGCCTTTGTTAATTAAACTCTCTGCTATATCTTAATATTTATAATGGGACCTATCACAGATTGTTGAGACCGTATGGCTTGTTGTAGGTCTATCAATTATCTATAGCGGCAGTATGCAGTTTGGTCTGGCCATCGAGCCGTCTAGTAGTTCAAGTTGTAGATGATTCTACGGATCCGGACGTAAGGGTAAGTAGCTTGTTTTTTTTTTTTTTTTTTTGGACATCAGTAAGTACGTAGCTTGTTAGATACATAATATATATATATATATATATATATATATATCTTTGCAGTGTTCTAAAAATTGGCCGCTTAAAATGACCAACACAATTCAAATGTGTCGATTTTGGCCAAATAGATAAAAAAAAATAGAATTGGTCAGATAGAAAATCAATTGTATAAATGAAAAATTTTAAGTGTATACCTTATTTATGTAAAGTTCAACATCATAATTTATTGATTAAATAATATAATCGATGCATATATTGTATAGTATGCTAAATTTGAAAGAGGGAGCGTAACATTTAACATTATGATTTATTGATTAAATAAAATAATAGGACGATTTTCCCATTGCATGCATTACGTACATATTTAGATGCATAAATTGTATAGTATGATAAATTTGAAAGAGGAAGAGTAAATTTAACATCATGATTTATTGATTAAATCATATTACAAAAAAAAAAATCTTAGATTTTCCGTTGCCTAATGTACATATTTAGATGCATATATATTTTGTATAGTATGATAAATTTGAAAGAGGGAACAGGAAGGTGTGGACGTAGAGATTGCAAAATGGCAAAGCCAAGGCATAAACATAAGGTGTGAAAGGAGAGATAACCGGAACGGTTACAAAGCCGGAGCTATGAAAGAAGCTCTAACGCATACCTACGTCAAGCAATGCGACTTTGTGGCTGTCTTCGATGCCGATTTCCAACCCGAGCCCGATTACCTTACCCGCACCATCCCGTTTCTCGTCCACAACCCTGAGGTTGCTCTAGTTCAGGCTCGATGGATATTTGGTATATGCTTACAATTTTACAAACATTTGTATTATGATTGGTTCTGATCCATGCAATTATGAAGATCTTAGGCTTTTTAATATTAATGAACGGAGATTTTCTTGCAGTGAACGCGGACAAATGCTTGATGACGAGGATGCAAGAGATGTCCCTAAACTACCATTTTAAGGTGGAACAAGAATCAGGGTCTACTAGACATGCTTTCTTTGGGTTTAATGGTATGAATTAATTTCCAAACCGTATTTAAATAACATATCTTTTCTATAAAAAAAAATGATAAGAATCAGTCAAATATAAGGGTCACGAACCACGCACTAGGCTACTAATCATAAACCTTCGCATGGTAAAGCCAACCTAAGTATCGAATATCTATAAAAAAAAAAAATCTTTTGGGATCAATCCACAATGACGATGAACTCCAAGAATTACCAGCATATAATCTAAGGGAGAAGATAGTAGCTAGGAACCTAACAATGAAATGAGGAAGTATACAAAGAAGAGTATATAAGTCACTTTCACTTATTATTAATGTGCGGTTATAATTTGGGACCATAGATTTTTCATTCTAGACCTATTGAAAACACCATGTGGGCGAGTAACTAATTGGCCATACGACTCAGATGACCATGACAAATACATATATATAAATCTTAGGGACGGCGGGTGTATGGAGAATATCGGCACTGGACGCAGCAGGAGGATGGAAATCAAGGACCACCGTAGAGGACATGGACTTGGCTGTTCGTGTAGGTCTTCACGGCTGGAAATTTGTCTACCTTAACGACCTCACGGTAACACATGTTTTTATATATGAGAAAGTTAGTAAAGTACTTACACCACTCAAAACCATGCGAAGCCACAAGAATAAATACATTATTCTCCTTTTGCTATCACAAACAAAAACAATAATGGCTAATTTGGAGGTTTGCAGGTGAGAAACGAGCTTCCAAGCAAATTCAAGGCCTACAGATTCCAACAACATAGGTGGTCCTGTGGCCCGGCGAATCTATTTAGAAAGATGACAATGGAGATCATTCACAATAAGGTCCTTTTTTGTTACTTTGCTTCGTTCAGGCCCCTCCTGTCAGTGATTGAATGGTCCTGTGTTCTTTTTTTTTTTTTTTTTTTTTTTTTTTGTATTTTTGAAATTAGTACTAGCTTTTTCTTTTTGTTGTCTCTAGATGATATAGGACCCTGATAGTGATAAGCAGGTTGTCTTGTTTGGACTAGTAGGTCAATCAAGAAAAATACGTTTTGGTTACTGATTGGTTAGAGTCTCCACATCCGTGGGACTGGAGTAGTGTGATATGTACGGTGTCGTATAGTAATCAGTTTGGCTAATTAATATTTAATTAATTTGGAACAGAGAGTATCAGTATGGAAGAAGTTCTATGTGATCTACAGCTTTTTCTTCGTAAGGAAAGTGGCAGTACACTTCTTGACATTCTTCTTCTACTGTATTGTTGTGCCAACAAGTGTCTTCTTCCCTGAAATCTACATCCCATCTTGGTCTACCATTTACGTTCCCTCTTTGATCACTCTCTTCCACACCATGGCAACTCCAAGGTACCTAGCTATATCCTTAACTTGATTTAAATACTCATTAATATAATCAAGATTAATCTGTCTTGTGACTTCAAATTGATGCATGCATAAATTTGAATCAACTAGATCCTTCTACCTCGTGATATTCTGGATCTTGTTCGAGAATGTAATGGCTATGCATCGAACCAAAGGAACTTGGATTGGCCTACTTGAAGGAGGAAGAGTGAACGAATGGGTTGTGACAGAAAAATTAGGTGATGCTTTGAAGAAAAAGTTACTCCCTGTCCAACGGAAATCTTGTTATCAAAGGTGAGAGAAAGCATATATTTTCCATTTTTGTGGGATTAGTTACCAATAAGTTACAAACTTTCACCCATAATTAATTTCCTCAGATCAGAAAAAGAGCAAGTAAACAACATTTAGACTTAAGCTCGTGATCTTGAGATGTACTACTTTTCAAAAAATTATTAATACACTAACGGTAGAACTATATATGGACAATATAATGCCTCTCTTTTTCGTTTTTGTTATAGTAAGTTATGTTTTCAACAAATACACATGCAAACATACATACTAACAAAAAGAAATTGTGTAATTTTGTTGCAGAATTAACTCAAAGGAAGTGATGGTGGGGGTATACATTTTAGGATGTGCATTGTATGGACTGATTTATGGCCACACATGGTTACATTTCTATCTATTCCTTCAGGCCACTGCCTTCTTCGTCTCCGGTTTTGGTTTTGTCGGAACTTAAGAACCTTCCCCAATTATATAATTATGGGTTAATTACCACATCATTTGTGCATGCTTTATTTATTATTATTTATAGGTACACCATGTTGTAGCTCATAATATTGTTTGTATAATGAATAAGATGTTTTGTTTGTTTAAATGTGTTATGTGTATACATCACGCTGGAATTAGGTTATAAAAAAAAAAAAAAAATACAGCACTTTGTAATTCTTCCCATTATTTGATTTGTATCATCCATCCCTTAGAAAGTCGATATACGTGCACTAATATATAATTCCACTATTTTTCTCTCTAAACTTAGTAGCTATTAATATAATACTGTCAAAATATGTTTTCATTATATGTTTGTTATAAAAATAAATAAATATCTATATATCTCCATCCTAAATAAGAAGAAGAAAAAAAAAAACTTAACTGAGTTTTCTGCATAGCTCACGAGTCACCACTCACCACCTAAGCATTGTGAAAATAACCATACTTATTTTTGGCAAGCATCTCCTGCATGTCAACGTGATGTCTTTATATTGTTTCACCGTCAAGCTTGCGGCATTTGTGGGGGTATTGAACTTATATTTTAGAAGATTTTAAAGGATTCTTAAAATCACTTGTTATTTAATTGATGATTTTACAAAATCTTTTAAAATTTTATGTCATTCAACTTAGAATTTATATAAAATCATTTAAAATAATTTAAAATCTTTTGTTATTCAATCAATAATTTATAAAATTTACTTGAAATCTACTGTTATTCAAAATATCACTTTGTTTAAAAATATCAACTTATCACTTTGTTTAAAAATATCAACTTAGACTTTGTTTTGTTTTTTTAGTTAAAAAATATAAGTCACAAAATCATAGCTATTGAGATAGAATTTTAAAGGATTTCAGAGGAAAAAAAAATCAGTCGACAACCGAACAAAAGATAAACTCCTCGATCAACTCCGATGACAGTAAGCCAAAAATCCCCGTCGGTCACCAGCCACCTTCTCCACCGGTGAACCTGAAGCTTCGTTCGTCTCTTCCTGTGAATCAAACCACCACCTACTCTGTTCAGTAAGCTCTCTTCTCTCTCTTAATTTGAATCTCCATAGGACTCAGCTTGTCAAAGTGAGTTTGCAGTCTGTGTATTTCTGGAATTGATATTATGTATCTTATCAATTTGTCAAATTAAAAACTATCCTGACATGTGTTATCGATTAGAGGGTATCTCAAGGTGTAACTCAGCATCGTTTTGCACAGCTTAATCTTGTTGACTTAGCTTGATCTGAAAGGTAAAATCAGCGATTAACTTCAAAAAATTGACTACCCTTCTCTTATAAATTCTTCTGCTAACATTAGGAATATCGGCAGGCAACAGAGTTAATGAGCTGAAGGTGAGCGCCTTAAAGAAGCAACCAACATCAACAAGTCTCTATCAACATTGGGGTAAGAATACATCTTGCACAAGCTTCACCTCAAGTATTCTAGTTTTGTTTTTGTTATTCAGCATCAGTTTCTAGTTTGGTCTTTGTTATATAGTTTTTAATGATGTATTCCCAATTTTTACTTTCCAGGCTTGTGATCATGAACCAAGAGGTTTCCTTTTGCCTGCTCCACTTGGTTGTGAAGTTTCACTTCCTAACGCATTGAATATGTTATTAGACTATGGTGGTGGTGGCAATGAAGTGACGTCCTTCATCTCCTTCAGCTTCACAAATACATATATGACTTCCCTGAGATTTCATCATTGGCCTGTTTTTAATCCACTATTCTTTGTCCTTAATTCGGCTGCCATTATCTAATTTCCTTTATATATGGGTCTGATAGGATGTTCTTTTCATGTAGATGCTGCAGCAAATGATGTTGAAGGCTTCAGGAGAACACAATAGACCTGACACAAGCTCACCTGATTAGAATAAGAGAAATGACCAAAGAAGCAGAGAAAGAAGTGAAAAAGAGCCATAAATGGATGAATACGAGAGGGAGGCTGAGCGAGAACGGGCAAGGAAAGAGAGAGAGCAAAGGAGGAAACTTGAGGATGCAGAGCGTGCTTACCAGGCTCGTCTTCGACAAGGGGAATGCCAAGAAAGAGAAAAGGAGAAGGAGAAAGAGATAGATATAGAGCGTAAGAAGAAAAAGGAAATCCGCTAGGAAGAGGATGATTAATCAAGAAGAAGATGGCATAGGGGTTCATTAGATGAGAGAAGAAGACGTGAAATATAACTGAGGCAAGATACTCTATATATGAACTGATATCATATATAAACTATAAAATATTTTTTTTGTGTTCTAAAATATTTTAAAGTCACTCAAAGTCTAATAATAAAATCTCATACAATCCCATTTCATTTTCTGTTTTAAAATATAAAAACTCTAAAATACAATCAAAATTTCCTAAATATTCACTTAAAATCTTTCAAAATTCTAAAATATTAAAATCCCACAAAATCCTAAAAATGTCAAGTTCAATACCTCCCTCTAAATTTATATTAGTTTGGTTTCCTGAGGTTTGTGCTATCTCTCACTGGACTTCACATTTTTTTGTAATTGTCATTGGGCTTTGCCATTTATTTGGTGTAGCCCATTTAATCAAAAGTTTTTTTTTTAACGACAAATCAATTACATTATACCATAAACGTTTACATGATACATACAACCATTGAAACAAATATAGGAAATTGAACACAATTTCGATGAAGAAGTAGAAGTAACCCCGCTTTCTAAACGAGAGCCTTACGGGCAACAGAAAAAATCTGTTAAGTCCTCTCTTCATACACTCGTCAAAGGCTAACATCTTATATAGATGAAACTCCTATATGCTTTCTGCATTACCATAATTGAATGAAAAATTTGATATGTTGTTTGTGATGGTTTTGAAACATGCCTTCCGAAACGCCAAACAAAATGCCGGTTAGCGACCATGGATTCCCCATTCATAAAGCCTGTAATTTGTAACAGAGGGACAGCAAGATCACCATCATTGGACTGTGGCCTTAAGAAGAGGAGGTTATCTCGGGAGTCAATTCCTTTAAGCGGAGAGAATAGTACAATAATTCCGGGATCAAAAACCCAAATGAGATCTTCAAATCTTTGCTTAGGAGAAGATTCATCGGTTGATAACCGGAGATAACGCTGGTGTGAGAGTCCACCGGAAACAAACCGTACGTAAAGGAAGATATCACGATTCCATTGAATCGACACCAAACCGACGCGAATCTGAAAAAGACGACAACCCCAACATCGATACAATGAGACAAACCCTGCCTCGCACAAACCCGACACCACCCAATATGCAATTGAGGACAAAATCCAGTCCGTACAAAAGATAAGAGACATTGAAATCTGACTTTTCAAATTCATCGTCGTGAAGTACAAAGGCACATTTCGATTAGAAATTACCGTAACTATTACCAAAAACAATATAGAGAAGGAAGTGAAACAAATTAAATAGAAAGAGAGAAGCCAACCGGCGCCGGAAAACCAGCGCCGGCCGGAGAAAGCAAAAAGTGGAGGTTTCTATCAAAGAGACGCGTTGGGAGAAACGCTCGTGAGAGAAAAAACGAATAGCATTCTATTGCTCTAATCAAAACAGAAACATGGAAGAGAACGAAAGAAAAAAGCCAACTATTGAACCGAACCAAATGGAACCTTGGGAGGGTTCATACAACTTTACTAGTACAGTAAAACCTCTATAAATTATTAATGTTGGGACAAAGACATTTTATTAATTTATAGAGATATCAATTTATCTATAAATTAATAATAATTATTTTATAATAAAAATTAATAATTATATTTTAATTGTTTAAATTTTTAAAATTATGTGTGAAAATTTTAGCAAAATAAGATTAAACTTTCGGATGTTTTAAATTTTATGGTTTAAAAATTGAAACATTATTAACAACAAATAACAAATACTATAGAAAAATTCACTTATACACATGACATACATAAATTCAAATTTATGAATAATAATATCAATTTTTGTATTTTAATAGTCTGTCAAATTATCAAATTGTAAATGATGCATATCTACATATATCACACTAGGTTTGAATCCGCGGTACAACGTGGGACGAATCATAATTATTTTTCATTTTGTTGGTACCAGTTAAGTATAATTTATATGTATATGAGAGTAAAATGTATAATAATTTTTGCAAGTATTTTTTTTTTTTTAATTGTTTTGCATGTTTTAAAGAAGATTTGTTTTATGATGTTGATTTATAATGAGGTTTGAGAGTCTTTTCCATTGTTTTAGTTGAATTGTGGAATTGGTTGTTTGTTGAATTACGGATTTGGTAGTTTATATTAATTTTATTTTATAAATTTGGAATAATAGATTATTCATAATATATTAAGTTAATTTTTCTATTTCTTATTTTACACTTTAAGTATCACTATTATCTTTTTATAATTAAAAGAGAAGTACGTTTTTAACATGTCTGAAATTATCCAAGTATTTACATAGATTGCCACTCAATTTTACGAAAAAGAAATCATTTCTCGAAATTGAGAAAGGTACGATCTGTGTAAACACATACTAATTCAACCCGCTCCATTAATACATCAATTCAAATGAGAAAAGACGTAAAAAATTTATGGGTTATAATCTAGTCTTAGTTAAAGTTTTTCAAATAGTAAAAAATGGATATACTTTAGATACACGTTTTATTTATTTTTACAACGCGATTGCATGATTCATGAACACGTTTTTTATTTTTTTTTGACCTCAAATCCCATATTTTATTACTCAAAGTTTGAAAAGGTTGGTTTCAAGAGCCAACCACTCCGGAACCCTTAAGTTTACATGGGAAAAAATAGCTCATCGGGCTCGGGCCGCCTTGGCAAGACAGTCGGCACGGACATTTATTGTTCTTGGGATATAAGAAATAGAGAAAATCAAAAACTAAGCTCTTAATTCACTAAACCTATCTAACTCCGTGGCAAAAGAAGGCCACTCATCAATCTCCTCTATGATCTTAATAATGGTGACACAATCGGTCTCAAAATGGACAGAATTCAACCCCCGTAGTATCGCCACTTCCATAGCCCATATTAAAGCTTCCAATTCAGAGTGGAGGACCGAGAGATGTTGATTTGTACCTTGCAATCCAAAAACAGATTCTGCACTCTGCATGACAAAACCCAAACCTGCGAAACAATCCTTCTCATCCCAAGATGCGTCGATCTGGCATCTGATTGCTCCCAAAGGTTCCTCCTCTTCCTCGCATACGTCTGATTGTTCCTCATCAGAATCTTCAAAAGACTCCACCACCTGCGCTACGCGCCATGCCAATGCTTCGGCAGCTGCAAGGTTCCCTGTATCCGCTGGCGACACATCCTTGTTGTGAACATTTTTTCATTCCTCGCCTTCCAGTTGTACCAGATGATCCATGGGAAGACCTCTAACTACTCCACTGTTACACCCAAGTCCTTAGCTCCCCAAAAGAGATAATCGAAATTTGCATACAGAGAAGCACTCGGGAAAACACCCGGAGGGTTTGCTATAGTCGACATGGCCCAGACCTGGAGAGCTGGAGGACACGTGAAGAGGATATGGTTAATGGATTCCAGATCTTCACCACAGCGAGGGCATGACCTATCTGTACCACAATGTCGTTCCACTAGTCTGTTGTTCGCCGCCACAAAACCGGAGATGGCTTGTGATGGGGACATCAAGTCATCATCAACCAAGGATCAGGGAGGAGACACCAATAAGACGACCAAGACTCTTGGAGAGAACCAACCCGAGCATATCAAAGACATATGTCCCTTTCTTGGAGCATATCAAACAAACGAGGATGATTTAAGCTACAAATCAACTTATTTAAGAAACCTAAGTCATCACGGAAATACAGAGAAGTGGAATTGGTTTAATCACTTGCAAAACAGACTTTGGCGACCAGGAGAGACATCTAAGCATTCACTAGGCATGTCTAACCATACAGGAGAGTCAGCTAATATCTTTCCATGCACCAGCAAGCACCAGATCAGGCGGATCTCCTTGTCCTCACACTTTCCTTATATAGCCGCATTCACACTTGGGCAATAACTATCCAGCAGCTTTCTCACCAAGACTGCTGCGTTTTGGGCCACCTCTATGACGACCAGAATGTTCCAGAGAAGCTCACATATCCCCTTAAACCTACCAGATTCAAAGGAGACACCACTTCCCCTATTTTGATGGATTTTCATTATTGCCCAACGGCTAGTTTGCATTTATTGTATGATTTCTTTCTTATTTCTACCATTTTAGAACGTTAGTCCACTCTTGTAAGAGCCCTATATAAAGCTCATTTCGTCCTTTGTAATAGTCACCTTTCAATCATCTAAGAAAATACAAGTTTGTTTTGTTTTATTCAAAGAGTGTCTTTGTTTAAGCAAGTTTGTCTTTAAGTTTCATTTGAGAGATTCATTTGATTCTTGAGATTAAAGGATTAGGATTGTTTGTGTGATTTAAACAAGTCTAGTTCTCCACCGATTGAGAGAGTCAATCAAACTCACAGATTGAGAGAGTCAATCAAAGCAACATACCGTCGTATTTATCTTCCGCCAATGCTTATTGATCAGTTCTTGATCACCGTTTGTTTATAAGATTGCAGAGTGATTCCGGATCCTATATCATCTGGTATCAGAGCTTCAAAAGCTCCTATCTATCAGGTTGTATTTCTTCAACCTATCTATTTTTCGATTTGTCAATTTTTTGTCGTTTTTTTTTTAATTGAAAACCATATTAAATTTTTGCTTCTTGCTTTATTCTTATTTAATTGCTTTCTTACCTTCTTAGAAAAAAAAATCAGTTTGTAATTTTTGTTTCTTATTAAAGAAAAGTAGAAATCCAAAAAAAAAAAAAATTGTTTTCAGATTTAGTGTTATTTTTCTTTTAAATCATCAAAAAAAAAAATATATAGTATTTTCGTTATAATTAATCTGGTAATTTTTATTGTTAAAAATCAGAAAAGAAAAATAAAAATCATTATATCCCTTCTTCTTGTTAATTAATCTCGAGTATAATTCGTTTACAAAAAAAAAAAAAAGGGATATTACCTTATTTTGTTGATTGCAACGTGATACGCTTCTCTTTTGCGTTTTGCGAGATTATTCCCAAAACAGAGGAAACGCCATGGGAGCTTATTCTGAAGACGAAGATGATGGAAGGTGTGAGTCTAACACCTCTGAGATTGACTGGGGCGAAGAACCAGACCAATCATGGAATGGAGACGAAGATTATGACAACAGCTCTTGGGGAGAAGGTACTGATTCTGAAATCAGTCCAGGAGAGGTCTCTGAACGTGATGAAGGGCCTTGGGATGACGAGATGAATTCTAAAGGTGTTTATGGAGATGTAGAAGTTCAAGATGAGGAGGAGATCGAACCAGGGCCCCCAGATCAATCCCGAAACACCGCAAGCTTTGGAGTTGAATCAGATTGTGAAGATGATGACTCTCACCTCAGCATAGAGGATCAACACGACGAAGTTTATTCAGAACCAGGAGCGTTCAGTCAACAAGAAGAGTCATTCGAGGAGAAGATACCATGGTGTGAGATACCATACTCTGACCATGAGGAAGAACACCAAGGAGAAACTGAATCACAAACCAGTTTAGAAGAATCTGAAGTAAGTTTTGGTGCTGAACCAGAACGTGAAGAAGACTTTGCTGAGGAGAGTGAAGTCGAAGGTTGTAAGATTAGAAACACAGAGAATAAGAAGATTGAGTATGAGAGTTTGTGAGTGAGAGAGAGTTTCGAGAGAGAGAGAAGAGTATGGAAGAAGAACAGAACTTCTTAATCTCATTAATCCTAGATACAAACTAGATATATACAAGCTGAAAGAATATTCTTTACAATATGCTAAGTGTAATTAAGTCTTTGATAGAGACATCTTGCCCACTTGTCTCTACTTTCCAACGGTAAGAAATGGAAGGATCTAGGGACTTAGAAAAGTCTTCTTGAGTAGGTGAAGGGCATTAAATGAGCTTCTCTCTCCTTATTCCTCGACCACATTGACGGCCAAACTGGACTACCAAAGTGGCCTGGTTAGGGACGGCCAAACTGAACTACCAAAGTGGCCTGGCTGGCCACATGATCAAAATCCCAAATTACACTCCCCCTCAAGCTTAGTCATTGGAAACCATGACATAAGCTTGAACCATTTGATCACTTACCTCATTAAAAACCTTAGTATAGAAAACCACTTGGGAAAAACTATACTTAAGGGAAAAAGAGTGTAGGATCTCAAGGTTTAGTGAGGTCCATGAGTCCAAGCTTAGGATGAATGTATTCACATACTTGTGGACTGGCTGCCTTTGTGAATATATCAGCAAGTTGTTCTTTGCTCTCGGTATGGCATGGAAGTGTAACCCCAAGTTGAATTTGCTCTCGCACCTTGTGGCAATCAACTTCAATGTGTTTCGTTCTTTCATGGAATATGGAGTTGGTAGCAATGTGAATGGCTGCTTCATTATCACAATGCATAGTGATAGGTGTTGATGACTCAAATCCAAGATCCTTCAATAAGGCCTTGAGCCACATGAGTTCAGTGGTCAGCTTCCTCATGGCTCTGTACTCGGACTCCGCACTTGATAGTGAGACAACCTTTTGTTTCTTGCTTTTCCATGTGACTAGGTTCCCTCCTAAGAAAGTGCAGTACCCGGTGGTTGAACGGCGATCCCCATGGTCTCCGGCATAGTCAGCATCACAATATCCTACCAGTTCGGTGCTCTTGTTTCTACCCATCCATATGCCTTGTCCCGGTGCTCCCTTGATGTACTTGAGAATTCGGTTCACCATGTTCCAGTGATGTCTAGTTGGGTTTTGCATGTGTTGGCTCACCTGATTCACAGCAAAACAAAGATCAGGCCTAGTTATAGTAAGGTATATAAGCTTACCCACTAGGCGTCTATATCGCGTGACATCTTCGAATGGAGGCTCCCCCTTTCCGGCTGTCTTGTAGTTTTCCTCAAGTGGTGTGGTCACAGCCTTTGATCCAAGCTTCCCTGCTTCACTTAAGAGATCAAGTGCATACTTTCTTTGTGACAAAAATAGTCCTTCATCGGATCTATATACTTCTATACCAAGGAAATACTTCAGTTCTCCAAGATCTTTAATATCAAAAACTGACTTAAGAAACTCTTTAGTATCTTGAATCCCTACCTTGTCACTTCCAGATATGATGATATCATCAACATATACTAGAATGACTACTATACCTTTGTCACTTGGTAAGGTGAACAGTGTGTGATCTGATTTGTGGAAGCCTCTCCCAAGCAAGGTTGTACTCAATTTGTGGTACCATGCTCTTGGTGATTGCTTAAGACCATAGATAGCCTTGTTGAGCTTAAGCACCTTACCTGGACCAATGGTGTCTTCTAGGCCAGGTGGTGGCCGCATGTAAACCTCATCTTCCAGTTCGCCTTGTAAGAATGCATTCTTTACATCCATTTGCCATAGATCCCAATCTAAGTTTGTGGCCAAGGAGAGGACAACTCGAACCGTGTGTAATTTGGCCACCGGAGCAAACATATCTTTGTAGTCCTCCCCATACGTTTGTGTAAACCCACGAGCCACAAGCCTGGCCTTGTAGCGTTCAATCTCCCCATTGCTCTTATACTTGATAGTGAAGATGTATCGAGAGGTCACGGCTTTCTTGCCTTTGGGTAGGTCGGATTCGTCCCATGTGTGATTTTGCACCATGGCGGTGTTCTCAGCATCCACCGCGTCTCGCCACACCTTGTGGTCCTTGGCTTCTTCATATGTCTGGGGAACCCAATTCTCATCAATTTGACTGAGGAAAGCTTGATGTTTTGCGGGAAAATGAGCGAGTGTACACACTGCTTGAATAGGATGTGCAACGGCTACATTGTTGTAGTACACGCGAGTGTTCTTCCAGTTTGATGGTGGAAACTTGAGACGTTGGCTACGTCTAAGAGGAACTATAGGTCCAGTCTCCGAGCTGGCTCTCCCTGGTGTAATGATTTCCTCAAGCTGCTCAGCCGGTTCTTCGGGTGGCTCGGCATTGTTTTCCTCAGGCAGCTCGGTCGGATCCGCGGGCAACTCAAACTCGTCATTGGTATGTGGAGCAGATGTATCAAGATCAGGCTCATTCAATAGCTCAGGGTGTTCCGGTGATGTTTGTCTGGCCGGCTCATTGATGATCTGATCATTTTCAATACCTAGCCTCTCAAGAATCACTCGGAGGTTGCGTGTCCGATCGGATGCGGAGGTCGAGAGGTTGCGGAGCTCATCCCAGTTCTTCTCATCATAAAAGCCTTGTGACTCCACAAACTTGACATCACGAGACACTAGCACTCTTCTTGTCTCTGAGTCATAGCACTTATATCCTTTTTGAGTTGTTGAATAGCCGATAAACATTGCCTTAGTACTCTTAGCATCAAGCTTATCCCTTAGTTCACCTGGTCGCAACACATAACACACACAACCAAACACTCGTAAGTGACCAAAGGTAGGTTTTTTATTGTTCAATACCTCAAATGGAGACAAGTCGTTGAGAATCTTTGTTGGTGTGCGGTTGATAAGATAACAAGCTGTGAGTACAGCATCCCCCCAAAAACGTTTTGGAACTCTTGTATGGAACATCATGGACCTTGCTACCTCCATGAGATGCCTATTCTTCCTCTCAGCTACACCATTTTGTTGAGGAGTATAGGGGCAGCTGGTTTGCTGAATTATCCCATGTTTGTTGAGATGCTGTTTGAAGGCATGGCTTGTATATTCTCCCCCATTATCTGATCTCAAAATCTTAATCTTGGCATTATAATGGTTAGTCACATAATTTTGAAAATTAATAAAAGCCTCAAGGACCCTATCCTTTGCAGGAAGCAAGGTTAGCCAAGTGTATTTTGATTTTTCATCAATAAAAGTCACAAAATATTTTTGATTTTCTCTGGATAAACATGGAGAGGTCCAAACATCAGAATGAACAAGGTCAAAGCAATTATCATAACTAGTTAATGACTTGGGAAAAACAGATTTGCAATGCTTACCAAGGATACACGCCTCACATTCATCATTTTTAAAAGAAATGTTTGGAAACATAAGCTCAAGAGCTCTAGTGTGAGGATGTCCTAGTCTAGCATGTAAAATAGAGTCATTAGGTTTAACAACAACAGAGTTAAAACAAGAAGCAGAGGAAGATAAATTCAAATCCTCAAGTACATAGAGATCATTCTTGGAGCCTCCTTGACCAAGAACCTTACTTGTCTCAATATCCTGAAAATGAACCTTGTTAGGACCAAATATTGCATAACAATTTAAATCCGTAGTGGCTCTCTTAACTGATAATAAGTTAGAGGTAAAATTTGGCATATAAAACGCTTTAGTCTCCTTATCAAATAATTTCAAATTTCCAATGCCTTTAACTGGCACTTTCTCACCATTTGCTATCACAACATTACCATTAGCCGGTTTAATATCACTCATTAGCCTAGAATCACTAATCATGTGGTGAGAAGCACCTGAATCAACTATAAGTGGTTTAGAATGATTCAAGGCAAGATAAGAGTTACTAGAATTTTCTTTGAGTGCTTTAATGAGCGCATCAAGGTCAGACTTCCTCACAAGGTCAGAAGAGGCAGCCAATGCAGTTCCATTCATATCCGGGGCTCGCGGGTTCAGTTCAGCAGCAGATGGCTCCACACTCGCTTGGTGAGCTCTTGGTGCTCCACGGTGATTCATTGGCCGGTTTACTCGGAGGTGTGGGTGGAGAATCCAACACTCATTCTTGAAATGGCCCGGCTTCTTGCAGTAGTGACACACTGGTTCTTTCTTGTTATCGCCTCGATAGTAACCTTTGTTTGCGGTCGCTACATCAGCTTGGTTGGCTGTTACAAGCTCCCCCTTGTTACCAAACAACCCTATGGAGCCATGCTCCTTTTGAATCTGACTACACACATTCTCCAAGCTAGGAAGCTTGTCCGACCTCAAGATATGCTTGATAAGGTCGTTGTAAGATGGATTTAGCGTAAGGAGGAGGCCGAACACCTTGTCTTGTTCACGCCTCTCATTCAAGATTGCCGGATCAAGAGTCGCCGGCCTAAGCATCTCAAGCTCAGCCCAAAGGGACCGAAATTTCCCAAAGTGTTTAGTGAACTCCATGTCTTCTTGGCTTAGGTTATTGATGGCTTTCTTGACCTCAAAGACTCGGTTTAGGTTGGTAGTGTTACCAAAGACATTTTCCAAGGTATCCCATAGATCCTTGGCTGTTTCACAATACGAGTAGGCCTCGAGTATTGGAGCATCAAGAGAGTTTTGTATGATGGCGAGAACACTTTGGTCTTCTTGAAACCACTTATCCTCACCACTTGCGGCTGTACCTTTGCCGTCTTCAGTTGGCTCCCCTTTTGGAGCCTCACTCGATGTGATATGGGTCCATAGCCCTCGGCCACATAAGGCCGTCTTTGTGGTCCTTGCCCACAACAAATAGTTCTCTCCTTTGAGAGTAACTGGAACAATCAAGGTCTTGGTGCCTTCCATGGAGTTTTGTCCACCGGTTAATAGAATTACCCAATAGAAACAGAGAAGGAGTATTAGATCTGAGATCTGAGATCTAGAAAAGAGTATGAGCGGAAGTTTGATGAGAGAATGATTTGTAACTAGGAACTAAGTGGCTCTGATACCATGTAAGATTAGAAACACAGAGAATAAGAAGATTGAGTATGAGAGTTTGTGAGTGAGAGAGAGTTTCGAGAGAGAGAGAAGAGTATGGAAGAAGAACAGAACTTCTTAATCTCATTAATCCTAGTTACAAACTAGATATATACAAGCTGAAAGAATATTCTTTACAATATGCTAAGTGTAATTAAGTCTTTGATAGAGACATCTTGCCCACTTGTCTCTACTTTCCAACGGTAAGAAATGGAAGGATCTAGGGACTTAGAAAAGTCTTCTTGAGTAGGTGAAGGGCATTAAATGAGCTTCTCTCTCCTTATTCCTCGACCACATTGACGACCAAACTGGACTACCAAAGTGGCCTGGCTAGGGACGGCCAAACTGAACTACCAAAGTGGCCTGGCTGGCCACATGATCAAAATCCCAAATTACAAAGGTGAGGCTGGAAGAGATGATTTCGAAGGAGACATCATCAAAGAGGAAGAAGCCATAAGTGAGGCTGGAAGAGATGACAATGATGAAGCATATTTAAGTATAGCCGCGAATGACTTGGAGGAAGATCAATCCATGGAAGGCTATCAACAAGACTATGAGACAATGAGTGAGTTTGCAGAAGAAGATCACCAAGGAGAGTCTTGTCAAGAAGAGCCATACAACATTTGTTATTCAGGTCGTGATCAAGGACCAGAGGCTTACTTAACATGGGAAAGAGACATGGACGCATGGTTTCAAGAAAACCAAGTTCCAGAGGAGGAAAGAACGATAATTGCTGAAGAGACTTTAATTGAAGAAGCATATCTCAAATGGGATGAGGATGCCTATCTCCGACTTGATTGTGATCTACCAGACCGCACATGGGAAGAAATGAAGCAACTCTTGCACAAAACTTTTGTGGAAGAGATAGAGACCGACCCATACTACACAAGGTGTAGAATTCCTCAAGAGCCAAGAAGATGGATCACTGTTACACCATCAAAGAAGAGCTCCAACCCTAAACCAAGAAAGAAATCTTCCAACATTTCTAAAGAGAAATTTGGAGGTAAACCAATGGAGACTACCAAGAACAAGCCACAAGTTCGCAAGGTTAAGGAGACACAGCTAATGGCAGCTCCAGCAGAGCAAGTACCGGGTGCAAAGAAACCGCAAGAAGAGCTCAATGTTTCTAGTTCTAGTACCTTGCTAAGACCATCAGTCGCACCACACCAAGGTAAGTGTTCCAACTCAAATAAATTTAAGAGTCAGACATGTTATAGATGTCATAAGAGAGGACATTTCGCAACCACTTGTCCATCTAGGAACCTGTTAAAAGATCATTCGTCACCAGAACTAAAATCAGAGATGTCTAACAGAAGTGATAGCTTATCTCGTTATGATCTTTTAAATTCCAGTTCAAGAATCATACACTTGTCTTTGCCAAAGAGTTTTGATCCCGGAATAAGAAAAGAAAATGGAAATACAAGCACAAATGAAGCACTACAAGAAGAACAAATAACAACTCCAACATGCAAAGAGAAAATAATGTTCCATCTAGCTAATGCTAACAATGTAAGTTTAAGTTTAACAAGAACTATTCCTATAATTTTAAACTCAAATATAATGCACTTGTTTCTTGTCCAAAATGTTGAGATTTTTACAGGAATTAAGGAGATAAAACATGAAGACACTCCATTAGAAAATAAATTGTTGCTATACCAAGCTCAAAACAAAGAGGCATCACCATCAAAGGTGACCAAGATCGAGGTTACCAAATGGGTAAAAGCTACAAGGCAGAGGAGCCACGCACCAAACCAGAGCAGAGGCATAATTATATCTTATCTGCTCAAAGGAGAGCCACCTGATGAAATACACATCACCACACCACCAAAATGCCAAGGTAAGACTCTAAGCTCTCAACGAAGAATGAAAGCTAACTTGCTTTCTCTTGGTGCAGATTATACAATTTCAGAGGTCGAAACTTTTTCAAGAGGGAGAGTATGATGGGGACATCAAGTCATCATCAACCAAGGATCAGGGAGGAGACACCAATAAGACGACCAAGATTCTTGGAGAGAACCAACCCGAGCATATCAAAGACATATGTCCCTTTCTTGGAGCATATCAAACAAACGAGGATGATTTAAGCTACAAATCAACTTATTTAAGAAACCTAAGTCATCACGGAAATACAGAGAAGTGGAATTGGTTTAATCACTTGCAAAACAGACTTTGGCGACCAGGAGAGACATCTAAGCATTCACTAGGCATGTCTAACCATACAGGAGAGTCAGCTAATATCTTTCCATGCACCAGCAAGCACCAGATCAGGCGGATCTCCTTGTCCTCACACTTTCCTTATATAGCCGCATTCACACTTGGGGCAATAACTATCCAGCAGCTTTCTCACCAAGACTGCTGCGTTTTGGGCCACCCCTATGACGACCAGAATGTTCCAGAGAAGCTCACATATCCCCTTAAACCTACCAGATTCAAAGGAGACACCACTTCCCCTATTTTGATGGATTTTCATTATTGCCCAACGGCTAGTTTGCATTTATTGTATGATTTCTTTCTTATTTCTACCATTTTAGAACGTTAGTCTACTCTTGTAAGAGCCCTATATAAAGCTCATTTCGTCCTTTGTAATAGTCACCTTTCAATCATCTAAGAAAATACAAGTTTGTTTTGTTTTATTCAAAGAGTGTCTTTGTTTAAGCAAGTTTGTCTTTAAGTTTCATTTGAGAGATTCATTTGATTCTTGAGATTAAAGGATTAGGATTGTTTGTGTGATTCAAACAAGTCTAGTTCTCCACCGATTGAGAGAGTCAATCAAACCCACAGATTGAGAGAGTCAATCAAAGCAACATACCGTCGTATTTATCTTCCGCCAATGCTTATTGATCAGTTCTTGATCACCGTTTGTTTATAAGATTGCAGAGTGATTCCGGATCCTATATCAGCTTGCCACAAGAAGTGTTTGATCTTTCGCGATGATTTCAATTTCCAGACTTGGCTCTTGAGTTTACTTAAGCTTGGTTCTACAACCTCTTGACACAAAGAAGTGGCAATGGCATAACCCGAACGTACCGAATATTGTCCCGATTTTGTGAAACTCCAAACATAGTCATCTACCATAAACCTCCGACTAGGTTGCAAACTTTTTATTAGCGTGATGTCAGTCGGATCTATCAACTCGAGTAGTTTGTCCATCTTCCATGTTTTCGATTCGAAATCGATCAACTGATTAACATACACATTTGGGTCTCTAGCAACTCCTCGGTCCTTCGCTGGCCTTGCTGGAACCGTAGGGATCCATTTATCCACCCATACTCTAGTATTGAAACCTGAACGAATGTTTTTCCTCAAGCCTTGCAAAAGAAGAGGTTTGGCCGCCATCATACTTCTCCATCCAAACGAAGGAGAGCTTGCTTTCTCCACTTCCATGGGATTTTTATATCTAAAGTACCTCCCCTTTAACACACGGCTGAGAAGAGAGTCAGGGAATCTTAGAATCCTCCAGAGTTGCTTAGCAAGAAGCGCTAGATTAAACTCTTTTAAGTCCCGAAAGCCAAGACCACCCTTCTCCATGGGGATACTGATTTTGTCCCAAGCCACCCAGTGTAGACCTTTATTGTTATTCTTCGTACTCCACCAAAAACGAGCTATTGCTCCCCTTAATTTGTTAACAATTTTCTGAGGTAGAAGGAAACAAGACATAACGTACGTTGGCAGAGCTTGAGCTACAGATTTAATCAAAACCTCCTTCCCACCTTTGGAGAGAAACTTAGCTGACCATGAATTTATTCTGTTATTTAGTCTGTCCTGCACAAAAGCGAAAACTTGCTGTTTGGAGCCACAGATCGTCTCAGGAAGTCCCAGGTACGTCCCCATTCCTCCTTCCTTCGAGATACCAATTGTTCGTTATAGGTCCGCTTTGAGAGCTTGATTCACCTTATTACCAAAGAGGATAGCGGACTTTTCTTTATTTAGTTGTTGACCCGACGCTGCCCCATAGCTATTGATAATCGAAAGGAGCTCAGCACACTGCTGAATATCTGCTCGACAGAAGAACAGACTGTCGTCCGCGAAGAGTAAATGTGACACCGGGGGCTTCCTTGTGCAATTTTTAAACCGGTTATACGTCCGTCAGCTTCTGCTGCATGGATTTGTGCTATCAATGCCTCTGTACATAAGATGAATAAAAATGGAGAAAGCGGGTCGCCTTGGCGTAACCCCCTTGTAGGGATTATATTTCCTTTTGCTTCTCCATTAATTAACACCTTGTAAGAAACAGATGATATACAACACAACATCATCGAGATCCATTTCTCATCAAACCCCAAACGACGCATGAGTTTTTCCAAAAACGACCATTCCACTCTGTCATATGCCTTGCTCATGTCTGTCTTGATTGCTAGAAATTTCGTTCTACAAGTTGCATTAGTTCGCAGGGCATGGAAGTTCTCCTGAGCTAGCAGGATATTATCTGTAATCAGACGTCTAGCCACAAAGGCTGATTGTGTCTCCGAGATCAGCCTCGGGAGAGCTTTTCGTAAACGATTTGCCAGGACTTTTGAGATAATCTTGTAGCTAACGTTGCAGAGACTAATGGGTCTGAACTCCCCCATTTCTCTAGGCCTCTCATTCTTGGGGATCAAGCAGATATTTGTTTCATTCAGTCTTGGATCAAAAGTACCTGTCTCAAAGAATTCCTTTACCATGCGAATAATGTCCTTACTAATAAGCTTCCAAAACCGCTGGTAGAATAAACTTGTCATTCCATCTGGACCAGGTGCTTTATCAGGGATGATACTAAACACAACCTTCCTTATCTCACCAACCGAGGGTGGACCAATTAGAGAAGCATTTATAGCCGGTGTGACTTTATTGGTAACATGACGAAGGACGTCCTCAACCCCGGTGGTGTTTGAAGCAGCAAAGAGCTCTTAAAAGTATAGTGTCGCCACCTGTTCTAGACCGTCCTCCGATTCTATCAACACCCCCTCTTTATTTTTTAGACTACAGATACGGTTACGAGCCCGTCTTTGCTTTGTAGTAGCGTGGAAGAACTTTGTGTTCCGGTCCCCTTCCTTTAGCCAAGTGGCTCTACTCTTTTGTTTCCAATAGAGTTCTTCTTTCCTAAAAGCCGCACATAACTTCCATTTCAACTCAAGTTCCTCCTCCATAGACAGCGAATCATCCTCCTGTGCTTGATCCAATTTTTCCTTTAGAACCTCTATATTCTGCTTCGCATTTCCCGGATTATCGTGTTTCCAGATAGAGATTGCCTTACGGCAGGCTACGATCTTTGAATGAATATCCGAAGGACCCTCCATGGACACCTCACCCCATCCAGCCTTCACAACATTCTTGAAACCTTGTTTCCCAAAGCACCTCTTATCAAATTTAAAGCTTTTTTTGTCTCCTGCGATTATTTGATGAGATCCTAGCCAATACCGGCCTATGGTCGGAACCCCATAACTTTAGATACTCCACCTTTGTGTGGGAAAAAACTTGGTGCCAGTCTTCATTACCAACTGCGCGATCCAGTCTACACCGCACCCTCTTTCGGTTCTGTCGTTTACCAACCCAGGAGAAAAGATTTCCTTTGTAAGGAAAATCTATCATCCCACAGTTAGCTAGCATATTTCGAAACGGGAGGAAGGTGGATTCAGCTCGTCGTTTACCTCCCTTCTTCTCATGGTTCCCTATGATCTCGTTAAAGTCACCTATCATGAACCACAGACCACTCCTTGTGAGACTGATTCTTGTAAGCCTCTCCCAAACCTCCTCTCGGTTAGCCACAACCGGATCTCCATACACAAAAGTCATATAGACTTTGTGTCCGTCCACATTAGTTTCCACGTCTATCAAACGGTTATTTGAGAAGAGGATCTGCACATTAGATGAATTCATATAGAACAAAGCCAAACCACCGCTTCTCCCAGCTGGATCCACGGTGAACAAATTATCATATCCTAAAGAAAGTTGAATATCTTGCATAAAAGAAAAAAAAAAAATTTCAGAAAGAAAAAGAAAAGCGGGAAAAAAATATCTACTGAGCTCTTTTAAGTGCTCTGAAGTCAAGTAAGCTCCCGCCCCTTGACAATTCCAGGCGATTGTATTCATATCTGGGAACTGGGTGGTTTCTGGGACACCACCGAACCTGGTTTAGCAGAAGTCTTCTTGCTTAAAGCAGAAGGGAACACCTCAATACGAGGGATAGTTGGCGCTCTTACACGTCCTGGTCCTTGTCTCTTTTTCGGAGATTGTCTCGCTCTTAAAGCATTGCGTTTTTTAGAAGCAATCCCAACGATGTCAGGACTCCTAGGCGTTTTCCTTCGATCCTCACCTTCTTCTCGTTCCGGCCCTATTGAACGCTCCTTCCCGGAAGACGGATGTAAAGGACCCGTTGCAGATTTAACCTTTTCCTTCTTGCCCTTTTCCTTGTCTTTCTCCTTCGAGCTTGCCTTTTTTGAAGAAGAACGGAGCTTTGGCTTTACGATTGGCGACATTTGTGAAATAGCTTCAATCTGTTCATTACCCTCGCTTTCTACCAAATCCTGTTCAGCACCCTCATCAAGAAGGCCTTCGTCTCGTAGATATTCATCCACAGTGGGGATATCCTCATCTAAGAGATCATCATTGTCGATCATGTCCTCGTCCATTCTTAAAACCTCCTCCAATTCTGCGTCCTCCATTTCAAGAGGATCATCATGTTTTGGATTACTCGTTTCTCCCTCATAACTTGGATTCCCACCGCATTGCTCACTTTCTCTAATCCTTGCTTCCTTACTCTTAGCAGACTTTTGCAAAATATAGTCATCCTTTTGAATATGATCCCTCAAAAAACATTGCTCCATATCTCTTGAAGAATCAATTCCTCCCACTACTTTCTCTTTACCACTCCCTCTCTCCTTAGGCTCTCGTCCCCGTGGCTCATAGTTGACTCTAGTTCTCCCCGCTTTTCCAGAATGATTCTCAATCCGCAGCTCAGCTAACTGGTTACCTGTCTTGTATATATCTGAGATCGTTCTTTGAGAATCATAAGTAGACAAGGAGGCTCTGTTAAGGTTACCATCCTCACGTCGCAAATAACCACGATTTGCAGGGGGAAAATCCCGAATCCGCTTATGATCTTTCACGCGAACCTCGTAGTTCCTTTCAGGTCTGCTATGTCTCCCTGAGTGTCTATCCTTTGAGTATGGATGAAACCTCTCCCGATAACGGGGAATACCGTGGGGGTTGTACTGGTCCAACCTATCCCAGACGCCTTTACTCCGTAATTCACGTTTTTCTCTCAACTCTTGTCGGAGATCAGCCTCTCTGCGCTGTTCTCTTTTTCCATAGTCACTCATAAGGTTTCTTCTAACCTGTGCTGAGGATTCAGCTTGCTCTTCCCCTGAGCCAAAGGAACCAAATTCCTTCCCTTGTTGTGAATTCGTCAGAGAGGAAGCTGCTCTTATGGCCTTATTTCTCATCCTGTCAGAATCCGACAGCTTTGGACATGTTCTTTCCTCATGTGAGATTAGCTTGCAGGTAAAACAATACCGATATAAGCCTTCATAGCGAAGAGTGATACTAACGCTCCCTCCATTATCAAAAATCACCTTACTTTCAAACTGAATGGGGTTATCCCCATTAACCGAGACTTGGACCTTAGCTCCTTCAACATCCACTGCATACACAGTTCCAAGCGCTTGTCCGATACCTCGAAAAGTTTGATCCTTCTTGTAGATTGACGGAACACCCTTAATGTGCACCCAGAACAGCATCGTGTTTGGGAAATCCTCTCTTATATTTGCTTCCCATCTCTCTAGGGAGAAACTCCATCTATTAAAATGACACGGTCGCTTCAGTAGAACCTTCTGAAGATCCTCTTCATTATTGAAATCGAATTGGAATTTCCCATTACCAAGGTCTGTACCTTGAACCCGACCTTCAACATCCCAAATCCGTTCCTTTGGCATAAACGCAAGCAAAGCCTCCGTGCTCCTTCCTTCCAAATGGAACATTCTTCCAACCAAAGAGTTTTTAAACTTATCAATCAGATCCGAAAAATCAAATTTCGGAATCCAGATTACCCCTTGTTCTTCCTCCTCCTCTTCCCGATCCAGCATTGGTTCCTTACCGCTTCTCCTAACAAACTCCGATCTGGACATCGCCTCGAGCAAAACTTAATCAATACGATGGCTAAAAATGAAAAACAGAACAGCGACACACAGAAACGTAGCAGAGTGCTAGAAACAAAAGAACTATCCCGCTAGAACAGAGCGGAATCAGACAAACAGCGCCGCAAAACAGTTATCGGAGAAAATCGCCTTTGTGATCGCTAAACCCTAGACGCGCCGCCATATTGTTAGTATTTTTATGAACACGTTTTTTATTCAGTGGATATTTTATCAAATGTATACAAAATACGGTATGGAAAAATACTGTATTCTAAAGGAAATAAAGTAAACTTATCTATTAAAACCGGCTTACGAAACCAAACTCAATTACTCAGAAGATATTGGATCGAAGGCCCAATATGAATTCTCAAATACTTTTCTTCACGGGTTGGATTCTTTGAAAAACACGCGGATCCTCTTCTAACCGCATGTTAATTTTTAATTAGGTTTTCTAATTCTGATTTTAACCTTTTCAATTTCAATTAAACATCTCCTTTGTGAATAATTTAGTGGCAATTGCTGTAAATAAAACCATAATTTTGGACATTCTTAATTTTGTACTCCTCTTTTAATAGTAGTAAGATAGTGATTATAAAATTACTTACAAAACTTGTAAACTGACTTATTCTATCATCTCTATATAATTAAAAGAGGAGTACGTTTGGATAAATGTCTGAAATCCTCTTTATATTTACTCAAATTGCCACTCAATTATGGCAAAACTAAAACGTTTCTCAAAATTAAAAAGGCAATTTTGTCGGCCCATACATAAAAAATATTACCCGACCCGCTTGGATGAGGATCCACGTCTTTTTCCAGAAACCCGACTTTGTAGTTATTTTGGATCGGGCGTTCATAACAAAATTCCTCCCAAAAAAGCCTGCAAACGAAAACAAAAAAGCCCATTACGAAAATATATTTTTCCAAACTGTTTCATAATTTCTGAGGATCTTCGTCAGTTTCAAACCACAACAATCACGGCTTTATCATCGCTAATAAAAGATATTCGCTCAATCAATCACTCAAAAATTAAAGCATCTTAATCTCGAAAAATCCCTAAATGTTAGTATTGCATAATCTAAACTTCCCTTATATCAAACCTAACAACCAAATACACCTTGATCATGTTAAGATTTTAGCATCTTAAGATTTTATGCTTTATACATGCAATCTACCCATTCACCTATAAATATCGTCAACAAACGCATAAACTAAATTATCTCACAGTCAACATTTCTCGAAAACAAAGTTTCAAACACAAACCTCACAATGGCTGCTTCCTACGCTTTCCTCCGCGACATCAAACTTTTCAAGACTTCGTGGAAGGTGCAGGTTAGGGTCCTGCATACATGGAAAACATACACCACACAATTTGGTGAAACCTTTGACATGGTACTCGCTGATGTCCAAGTAAGTATAAAGATCATATACTTTCCTAATATCTACACATATAATAACCATATACATATTCCTAATTTATTTGCGGGTCATTTACAGGGGACAAAAATCCATGCTTCGTGCAAAAAAGATCTCATCTGCCGGTTCGAGAACAGGCTCACTGCTGGACAATGGAGATCCATCGAAAATTTTGGTTTAAGTTTTGCCGGCGGCCAATTCAAACCAACCAGTCATCGATACAAGATGACTTTCATGGCTCAAACAGTAGTGGATAGGATCGACTCTATATCTGATGATCCGTACCTATCTCTCAGCCGATTTGACTCGGTCTTATCTGGAAACCTGAATCCAAACTTCCTAATAGGTAAAAATCAATCTAGCTCCTAACTCGCTCCATTTATTCAATGGTAATAACTAAATTTTGATCCTCTTTAACCAGATATTGTTGGCCAAGTGGTTAATGTTGGTGAGATGCAGACGATAGATGTCAATAACAAGCCCACACACAAGATTGACTTTGAACTCAGGGATGAGAGGTACTTAGCATGCTTATTAACGACTCTTAAACCTCGCGGCTTATAGTTGATTGATTTTTACATTTAAAACTAATAGTAGTTTGTTTCAAATTATAGTGATGTGAGGATAACATGTACTTTGTGGGCATCATTTGCTGATCAAATCTATGCTGATTGCCAAGAAGTTGATGTGCACAGGGTGATTTGTCTTCTTAGATTTGCAAAGATCAGACTCTATAATGGTGAGTATTTGCTGGTTTATGAAACTGTTGGATATAATATATTCCAAGATTAAATTTTGCTTTTGTTAACCACGCCTTCATAGATGTGAGGACTATCTCAAATGCATTCCATGCGTCTCAACTTATTATTAATCCAGACTATGTTGAGGTTATAGAGTTCATGGGAAAGTAAGTACTAATGAAGATGGAAATGTTTTTTATGTTTGTCACGAATGCATAGAATACTATTTGATTATTGAAATTATTAATGTAGGTTGCCAAATGATGGACTTGCTCTCACTATCCTTGAGGGCAATCCAAATCGTGAACTACAGTTAGCCAACAACAGAGAGTTCTACCAACAGTTTCCGACTAGGACAATCAAAGAAATCCTAGAAGCCCACGAGGTATTCCTATAAAACCCTCATATAAAACTCACAGAAATTGCGTTTAATCATATGTTATAACCCGTGAAAATAAGAGTTTTCGATAATGGCATAGGTTGGTAGCGTGAAGCTGGTCTGTACTATTTATGCTATCGACTGTGATTGGGCGTGGTATTACATAGCATGTAAAAAGTGTAACAAGAAGGTGACTAAGGTGAAGCCAAACACAGCTGGAAGTGCTGCCTTGGTAGGCAAACCGAAATGGTATTGTGAGACTTTCGATCGACAAGTGATCAATGTGTTAGCTAGGTAATACAACTGAACTACTTATACACCTACTTTTAAATTAATTATCACTATGTTTAAAATGTTTTCATATGTTTAGGTACAAGACACATGTTAATGTCATGGACGAAACAGGAGAGATGAAACTGTTTATTTTTGATAGCCCAGCTGCTGAGATTGTTGGCTGTCCAGCCAATAATCTTATTGATGGACCTTTTGATGAGGTAACCTTATTTGAGAAAGTAAGATTTCAAATCCATTGACATGAAATATATATACTAAGAGTAGTAATCTAAACTATTACAGATGGAAGATCCAGAAAATTTACCATCGACCATCAAAAGTTTGGTTGGAAAAACCTATAAATTCCTGGTGAATATTCAACATGACAACTTGTGGAATGACTATGATACCTACAAGGTTTCAAAAGTGCTTTCAAATGATGGAGTTCTCGATGATGATGTGACTGACCTCTCCAATGGTGGAGATAATCCACCTGATGATAGCACCGGTGATCAGGTATGTTACTGTCAACCCTAAAATTAAACTTGAAATGTATTCTATGATCTTTTATCACCAGATTTTCTAAAACTGTAATATAAATTTTTTATTCTGTTATTAGGCAAGCCTGTTGCTTACAAGTAGTGAAGATGTTTCTGAGTCTACAACTCCTTCTTCAAAGAGATCAAGTGTTGATCCAGAACTTCCTGTCGAAACATCTTCAGCTACTAAGAAACTTTGTTTGGACCACATCAACATTGTTAACATAAAAAAGGAGAAGCTCACAAAGGCTGAGCTTTTGGCTGCGGCAAAGAAGGCTGTTCCAGGGAAGGATGGAGGAAGCAAGGGGGCTGCTGGCGAGAAGAAGTGACATGGTCACATTTACTATTTGTTTAAGCTTTGACTTTGCAGTTTCAATTTCCTTTTTAAGTATGAAATAATTGATTCTATGGTTTGGAATCTCTCCATAATAATTTCTGCTACTTGGTTTCCCCTTTGTTATCGTTTGCCTTACAAATTAATACATTTTGTTTTCATGAAGCTTATTTTCCGAAGATTATTTTGGTTTCAAACATTTTTAAGAACATGATAGCAGTAGAAAGTTACATCAAATTGTTTGACTCTATATCTAAAAGATTTTTAGCGTACCATTTAATATAATTAGTAAGAAAGAATTTCCGTGGATAGTATTTTATGTTAATAGTTTAAGATAATTAATCCTGACCTAGATTACTCTAAACATAAAATCTTTATAATATATATATTTTTATGTATAAGTATAGATTTATATGGAGAAATAAAATAAAAATAGAATTACTTGAAAATCTATGCAATAGAACAGTAATATCTACACAACTAATCTTGCACATAAATAGTATACCATGTTTGTATAAACTGAAAAATATATTTGCAAACAAATCTGTAACAAGACAACGAAAATCGGCAAATACTTCAACTGCGTTTGAGATATATTTTTCAGTATTAATTCAATCAAAGAAAATTAGGGCTTAAATTACGGATATGTATATAGATATTATTAAAAGATTAAACAATATCATTGGAAAAGAACTTCTATCAACTTTGTTTTAATGAGATTATTAGTAAAACAAATTAGAGAGTGAAGAATGAAGAAGAAGAGAGATTTGTCAGGTAATGGAGTTGATCATGAAAGTGAAGAGAGAAAGAGGAAATGTTCATCTAAAACCAGAGAAGACGTGGTTATTCATGAGAATTCTAATACTATTCAAGAAAAAACTATACTATCAATCTTAAAGGGGTTTATGCAAGGATTTTCACAGATTTGGCTAAGTTAAATACGGTTTCTATTGAAGAATCAATCTATCTAACAGGAAACAAGAGTAATCAAGGAATAAAAGGTAAATAGTTTATTGTGTTCACCTGTTATCTTTTTAGTCCACAAACATTTGCTAATGTATCCCTGGTACCTGTAGGAAATGTGTTTCTTAAAGATCAAAACAATAATTTATCACCAATTCCCATCCAACAAAGTTTAGGTCCAGTCAATACCAACATATACAAGTGCCCTACCTTGGCGAGTAGGGGTGGAGCAAATTTCCAAATAGATACTTTAGCAATCATCAATGTGTATGTATTCCACTATATCTACAATGAAAAATTTTAATTGTTCAAGTCAATCTGTTTAAATAACATAAGCTGTAATTTTTGAAGTGACAGGGGTAGACCAAAACATTGATCTTTATGGGAATTACACACCTGTGAAGATAAACCAAACATATGCATCACCTGCAGATCATAATTTCTTTGAGTTAATACGAAACACCTCTAAGAAAGGTAAGTTACTTTCTTACAATATAAATGTGTAAGAAAATAAAGGAGATTACACAAATGTTTGCTTGCTGGTAGTTACCTGTTTTGCAGATGGTAACTATAATCTGTCTGTCGTTGATATACGACAATACTACACTCCAGTGGGAACAAACCATCGTATTGATGATCTGCGAAAGGAAGCTAAAAAATGTAAGCAAAACATGTATAGTACGTTTATAAAAGAAGTAGAGTTTAAGTGCTTCCCTAACCTTTTCTGTACAAACCAGCTACTTTCGAAGAGGGATCACATAAGACACACTACAATTTCGCAAGAGATAACCCTAGATTATGTACTAATCTATTTGGGTCTGCAGAAACTGTAATTCCTGAAGGTATGTTTAATACCTTTCTTTACTAAAGGAATTTTTCAATGATGCTCAAATAATCCTTATTCAATATTGTCTAGATGTAAGTACAACCTGTCAGCCAAACAAAAATGAGGGTAAAAGGAAGAAGAAAAGAGTAGTAAATCCTGTTTTAGAAGACATTACAAACGAACCTCACTTTATGAGAAGACATACACAAGACAATCCAGAAAAAGGTAATACGGAAAACCTGCAAAATGTTGTCTGAGAGATAAGTTTGTTTTAAACTTTATTGAAACATTTACTTGACTGATTTTGACAACAAATATATACTGACAGATATGCAAGTACAAGATGGTAAAAACAAGAATAAAAGAGTAGTAAATCGGGTTTTACAAGACATTACAAACCAACCTCACTTTGTGAGAAGACAGACGCCAGACAATCCTCCAAAAGGTAATACTAAAAGCCTACGATATATGGTAAAATGTATGAGTTTGTTTTTATCTTGATAGCAACAATCACTTGAGTAATATTGACTTTGTAATATATACCAATAGATATGCATGTACAAGATGGTTCTAACCATAAAGTGAGAAAAAACAAAAAAAAGGCTCCCAATTTGGAGGATTTTCTGGAGGAAACTACTTATGCTTCTTCAAGTGAAGGTAATATAAAAATTAAATGAATCTGATTATTTGAAAAGCAATTTTAAAAATGAATCTATTACAATGTTGAGTTCGATACTTAATAAGCGGTTATGATCTGACAGATAATGAACAGAACTTTGATGTTAGTAGTCAAGAAGACAGTGACTCAGATAATTCAGTGGCCAGTAGTGACGTCTCCGTTGAATCAGAAATTCGGCTGATGGTCCAGAAAATTTGCGAGAGATATAAGAGACGACGTAAAGGTTTCAATGTTAAATCGTTGTCTTTTGGTGGATCCAGAAAATTGAATTCAAAGGGTGACAATATATCTCAGAACAGACCAGAAGGTAATATTTGAGAAATAATAACAACAGGACCAAATGTTTTTAAAAGTTTTGTTATAATCTAATTGATAATTTCTGATTCGTGATGTAGGAACTGAATATTTAGATCTGAAATAATAACACTTATATGGAGATCCAACATATAAGTGTGCTTACTGTGGAGCTATGATGTGGTATGATGAGAGAGTAAACAAACAAAGAAGATCAAGAAAACCTAAATTCTCTCTCTGTTGTTTACAAGGAACATTCATATTACCATTCCTCAGAGAGGCACCAGAGCTCATTAGAGAATTGCTTAGTAAGGATGATGCTCTAAGTAGGCATTTTAGAGAAAATATAAGAGCATATAATATGCTCTTTGCATTTACTTCTCTCGGTGGTCAAGTTGATCGTACAGTTGAGAAAGGTAAATGTCCTAAGCAATTCCAACTCCATGGCCAGAGTTTCCACAAAATTGGAAGTATGAAACCGAAGATGCAGATTATGCAAAGTTTTCACAGCTGTATATAGTAGATACAGAGAATGAGGTTGAAAACAGATCATCTGTTATGAGGTACACCAATTTCAAACTCCATTTATCCTATAAAATTTACTTTAAGTTTTATTGTACTATCAGATTAATAATCTTCTTAGCGTAATCTAATTTAGAGCTCATTTTAAAATGTATAGCAAAGGAAAACAAAGAGGAAGATTCACAGGGAAAAAGGGTATAAGAAAGGAACTCATTGCGAGACTAATTAAAATGTTGGATGACGTAAACCCTTATGTCCATGCATTTAGACAAGCTAAAGATAAGTTTGATGCTAATGAAGAAGATAAATTCCATTTGCGCATACTTAGTGATCGTGTAGGGAAGGATGTTAGAACATATTCTATGCCAACCGCATCTGAAGTTGCTGCATTGATTCCAGGGGATTTTCGTCCTGAAATGCCTGGACGTGATATTGTTGTGCAAGAGAAGAGTAGTGGAAGGCTACAAAGAATAAGTGAAGTACATGTTTCTTACTTGGCACTACAATATCCTCTAATTTTTCCCTATGGTGAAGATGGTTTCAGAATTGGAATAGAGAAGGGCTTTAGAGGTGACAAAACAGATACATGAAAAAAGTTTATTAGTCTTAGACAGTGGTTTGCTTTCAGGATCCAAGAAAGAGAGAATGAATCCCAAACTCTGTTAAGGTCTAAGCGTCTATTCCAACAGTTTTAGGTAGATGCATACACCAGTTTGGAATCAAACAGCTTGAAGTATATTAAATTTAACCAGTCGAATCTAAGATGTGATAATTACGCATCTCTTGAAGCAGCGGCCGAAGGTGGAAACAATAACATGGAAGAGCAGGGGAAGCAAGTTCGAATCCCCGCCTCTTTTACTGGTGGACCTCGCTATATGTTGCAGAGTTATTATGATGCCATGACTACATGTAAATAGTATGGGTTTCCCGACTTATTCATTACTTTTACATGTAATCCCAAGTGGCCAGAAATAACAAGGTACTTGAAGAAGAGAAAATTGAATTCAGATGATAGACCAGACATTATGTGCCGGATGTTCAAGATAAAACTTGAGTCTCTTATGAGAGATTTAACAGAAGAACATATACTAGTGATGAGACCATGGACAGCTCAACCAAACCACACGAACTTGAGGAGCAGCTTGAACCAGAGGAAGCACCGGAGGACCAGCTTGAACCAGAGGAAGCACCGGAGGAACAGCTTGTACCAGCGGAAGCATCGGAGGAAGCACTGATTGTCCCGGCGGGTCCTATAACCAGGTCACGGTCCAAGAGGTTCAACCAAGTCATCACTGGACTACTCAAGGAGCTGAACAAGAACCAAGAAGACGTGGCTCAAACCACTATAACTTTGCTCACAGCTCAAGGTGCTCGGTAAAGGGTAAAGTGTTACTTTGGTGCTCTTTTTCCCTTGGTCAAGTTTTGTCCCATTGAGTTTTCTTGACAAGGTTTTTAATGAGACCTAAGTAACATTTTCAAGCCCCCTTTACCAGCCCAATTCGTGGTCCAAGGTTCCCCACAAAGGCCTTGGCCCATTTTCTATCTCTTTCTCATTCAAACTTTGCATTTATTGCTTTTGTAATTTCCTAGACATCTTGCATGAGCTTGAACTTGAACTTGCAAGTTGTCTAGGGTTTTCCCCTTCTCTTCCTCGTCCTCCCTCTTTTCTATTTAAACACCATGTATCTCTTCTTTGTTTCTCATCAAACATTTTAATCAAAAACCTTTCTTTTACTTGTTTGATCTGAGAAGTGTGTAATATCTTCTCAACTTGTTTGCTTCTTAGTGTGTCATATCTAAGTTGTAATCAAGCCTGAAGTCTAAGAGATTTTCATCTCTCTTGGAAGTTCAATTCGTTTCCCCTTTCAATCCGCTGCAAACCAACCTTTCACCTTCCACCGTCGTTCATCTCTTCACTCCGCTGCATCTTTCACCCATTGTTCATCATCAATCCGTCCATCTCTCTCCAAAACCTTGCAAAGTGTGTTCTTGGGAGTAGATCCTCGTCCAGGAGTCTATAATGTGGTATCAGAGCCACTTTGTAACCAGGTTTTGAAATTCCAATCGTCACTTTTTATTTTTTTTTTCAGATCTGTCGTTTCATCTTGCAAGAGTTTTATAAAATGATTTACTCGTTCAAAAATTATAAACTCAACTGTTTTGGAACCAGGAACGAGTCTAGTATTTTTGAAAATTGATTTGAGAATTTTTGGATACGTTTTTATAAGTTTACCAGATCTATTTTTCATTTACGTGTTTTTGGAACTATTTACTGGTAGATCTTTGTTTTCTTTGCAGGAACCATGGTGACATCAGAAGAGGAAGAGTCATCTACATCCAGTCTTGAAAGGAAGATCCTTAAGTCAGTCACCGCAGCTATGACAACCATGCTTGATGCAAGACTTGGCGCTCTACACTTGAATCAACCCAACCCGGAAGCAAATCAGCGTCAAAGGCAGAACCAGGAGGAACCAAGGCAAGACGACGAGACCAGGCAGTACTATAGACACGGTTCTTCACACAACAGTCAGCGGAGGCGTCGACGTGAACGTCCAGTACCAAGAGATCCGTTGGGAGGACTTAAGTGCAAGATCCCAGCCTTTCACGGAACCAGCAACCCGGATGCCTACTTGGAGTGGGAGCAGAAAATCGAATTAATCTTTGTTTGTCAAGAGGTCATCGAGGTCAACAAAGTTAAACTTGCTGTTACTGAGTTCTATGACTATGCTCTAAGTTGGTGGGATCAGCTTGTAACCAGCCGCAAACGTACCGGAGATATGCCGATCGATACATGGTACCAGCTGAAAGCCGTCATGCGAAGGAGGTTTGTGCCGAGTTATTATCACCGTGATCTTCATCAACGTTTGAGGAACTTAGTTCAAGGAAGCAAGACTGTCGAAGAGTACTTCAAGGAAATGGAAACCCTATTGCTAAGAGCTGATGTTCATGAAGATGGAGAAGCTCTGATGTCGCGATTCATGGGAGGTCTCAACCGCGAAATCCAAGACCGTCTAGAAACCCAGACTATGTGGAAATTGAGGAGATGCTTCACAAAGCGTCATGTTCGAACAGCAAATCAAGAGGAAGAACTCTCGAACTAGCTACAGCACCGCCAAGACCAGCTACAGCTCAGAAAGTCAAGTTACCAAAAGGAGGACAAGCCCGGCTATCAAAAGGACTACAAGCCATTCGTCAAGCCAAAACCGTTTGAGTCAGACCCGAAAGGTAAGGGTAAGGAAGTGATCACGAGGACTAGGGATATTCGTTGCTTTAAGTGTCAGGGACTTGGGCATTACGCAAGCGAATGTGTCAACAAAAGGATCATGGTTCTTAAAGACAATGGCGAGGTTGAGTCTGAAGAAGAGCGTTCGGAAAACGACTCTGTGGAAGAGGGTTTGGAAGCCCCAGCTAAGGGAGAGCTGCTTGTTGCGAGGAGATCGTTGAGTGTTCTTACCAAATCTGAGGAGCAAGCGCAAAGAGAAAACTTGTTCCACACGCGATGCTTAGTCAAAGACAAGGTATGTAGTTTGATTATCGATGGTGGTAGTTGTACTAACGTTGCCAGCAGGACTATGGTGGAAAAGCTTGGCTTAGAAGTTCTCAAACATCCAAAACCATATGCGCTTCAATGGCTCAACGAAAAAGGTGAGTTGTCCGTCAAAGAGCAAGTCAAGGTGCCGCTATCAATTGGTAAGTATCAGGACGAGATCATGTGTGACATACTTCCGATGGACGCTAGCCACATTCTTCTTGGACGTCCATGGCAATCAGACCGGCAAGTTCATCATGATGGTTTCACCAACCGACACACCTTTGAGCACAATGGCCGAAAGACGACTCTCATTCCAATGACGCCGCATGAGGTCTATCTAGATCAGCTGAGCATGAAACAGCGAACCGCCAAACAAACGGAACCAATCGATAACAAGGGTAAGAGCAATGTAAGTAACAATAGTTTACTATTTGTTTATAAAGAAATTCTTGCTTGTTCTACTAACCCCGAACCGGTGTTACCGAGTAAAGTTGAGTTGGTTTTGCAAGAATATAATGATGTGTTTCCGGAGGATAATCCCATTGGTCTGCCACCAATCCGAGGGATCGAGCATCAAATCGACTTTGTGCCGGGAGCCGCTTTACCAAATCGACCAGCTTATCGCACCAACCCAACCGAAACAAAGGAGTTGAAAGACAAGTGAACGAGCTGATGGACAAAGGACATATTCGAGAAAGCATGAGTCCATGTGCCGTTCCAGTGTTGCTAGTACCTAAGAAAGATGGGAGTTGGCGAATGTGCGTGGACTGCCGAGCCATCAACAACATAACGGTTAAGTATCGCCATCCTATCCCTAGATTAGATAATATGCTTGATGAATTGCATGGTTCTAGCATCTTTTCTAAGATTGATCTTAAAAGTGGATATCATCAAATCCGTATAAAAGAAGGTGATGAGTGGAAAACAGCTTTTAAAACCAAACAAGGGTTATATGAATGGTTAGTCATGCCGTTTGTTTTAACTAACGCGCCTAGCACTTTCATGAGGTTGATGAATCATGTCCTTAGGAAGTATATTGGTGTATTTGTTGTGGTCTATTTTGATGACATTTTGGTTTATAGCAAGAACTTAGAAGATCATGTCATGCATCTTAGACTTGTTTTGGATTTGCTTCGCAAGGAAAAACTTTATGCAAACTATAAGAAGTGCACCTTTTGCACAGATAATCTTGTTTTCCTAGGCTTTGTTGTAAGTGCAGATGGAATCAAGGTTGATGAGAAGAAATTCAAGGCAATCAGAGATTGGCCGAGTCCTACAAATGTGAGCGAGGTGAGGAGTTTTCACGGCTTAGCAGGATTCTACCGGCGGTTTGTCAAGGATTTTAGCACTATTGCCGCACCGCTTATGGAGGTCATCAAGAAGGACGTTGGTTTCAAATGGGAAGCTGCACAGGAAAATGTCTTCCAGGCTTTGAAAGAGAAGCTTACTAATTCCCCTGTTTTAATTCTTCCAAATTTTATGAAAACTTTTGAGATTGAGTGTGATGCCTCAAGGATATGTATTGGAGCTGTTTTGATGCAGGATCATAAGCCCATAGCTTTCTTCAGTGAGAAACTTGGAGGAGCTACACTCAATTATCCGACCTACGACAAAGAGCTTTACGCTTTGGTCCGAGCCCTACAAACGTGGCAACACTATCTCTGGCCGAAGGAGTTTGTCATTCATACTGACCACGAGTCTCTTAAGCACCTCAAGGGTCAACAAAAGCTCAACAAACGTCATGCGCGGTGGGTCGAGTTCATTGAAACATTCCCATATGTTATCAAGTACAAAAAAGGTAAGGATAATGTCGTTGCCGACGCATTATCTCGCAGGTATGTTTTGCTTACTTCTTTGGATGCAAGGTTGCTAGGTTTTGAGCAAATAAAAGACTTGTATGCTGATGATTCAGATTTTGGCAAAATATTTCAATCTTGTGAGAAGTTCACATTTGGAAAGTATTATCGACATGAGGGTTATCTGTTCTTCGAAAATAAATTTTGTGTGCCTCACTCTTCTTTGAGAGAATTGTTTTTAAGGGAAGCACATGGAGGTGGTCTAATGGGTCACTTTGGAGTTGCTAAGACCTATAAGGTGATGCAAGAACATTTCCATTGGCCGCACATGAAAAGAGATGTTGAACGCCTATGTGAACGGTGTGCGACTTGCAAGCAAGCTAAGGCTAAGGTTCAATCCCACGGTTTGTATACCCCTTTACCTATTCCTTCACATCCTTGGACTGATATATCTATGGATTTTGTGGTTGGATTGCCTAGGACTAGGGCTGGTAAGGATTCTATTTTTGTGGTGGTTGATCGCTTTTCTAAAATGGCGCATTTTATTCCTTGTCATAAAACTGATGATGCATCTCATGTTGATAGCTTGTTCTTTAGGGAAGTTGTTCGAATGCATGGCATTCCTAAGACCATAGTTTCTGACCGAGATACTAAGTTCCTTAGTTATTTTTGGAAAACTTTGTGGTCTAAACTAGGAACTAGGTTGCTTTTCTCTACTACATGTCATCCGCAAACAGATGGTCAAACTGAAGCTGTCAATAGAACCTTGTCTACATTATTGCGTGTGCTTATCAAAAAGAACCTTAAGACTTGGGAGGATTGTTTGCCGCATGTAGAATTTGCTTATAATCATTCTATGCATTCTGCGACTAAGTTTTCTCCATTTGAAATTGTTTATGGGTTCAACCCCACTTCTCCTTTGGATCTAATGCCTTTACCTTTGAGTGTGAGAACAAGTCTTGATGGCAAGAAAAAGGCCGATTTAGTTAAACAGGTTCACAAAAAGGCTAAGGAGAATTTGGAGGCCCGGACGAAGCTTTATGAGAAATATGCGAACAAAGGGCGTAGAGAAGTCATCTTCAAAGAGGGTGACCAAGTGTGGGTTCATCTCAGGAAGGAGCGTTTCCCGGACGAGCGAGCATCCAAACTAATGCCAAGGATTGATGGGCCATTTACAGTGCTCAAAAGGATCAACAACAATGCCTACCAACTCGATCTTCAAGGTAAGTACAAAGTTATTGGTAGTTTCAATGTTTCTGATCTTCTTCCCTATTGTGCGGACAATTCGGATTTGAGGTCAAATCCTTTTCAAGTGGGAGAGGATGATGAGACCATGGACAGCTCAACCAAACCACACGAACTTGAGGAGCAGCTTGAACCGGAAGCACCGGAGGACCAGCTTGAACCAGAGGAAGCACCGGAGGAACAGCTTGTACCAGCGGAAGCATCGGAGGAAGCACGATTGTCCCGGCGGTTCCTATAACCAGGTCACAGTCCAAGAGGTTCAACCAAGTCATCACTGGACTACTCAAGGAGCTGAACAAGAACCAAGAAGACGTGGCTCAAACCACTATGACTTTGCTCACAGCTCAAGGTGCTCGGTAAAGGGTAAAGTGTTACTTTGGTGCTCTTTTTCCCTTGGTCAAGTTTTGTCCCATTGGGTTTTCTTGACAAGGTTTTTAATGAGGCCTAAGTAACATTTTCAAGCCCCCTTTACCAGCCCAATTCGTGGTCCAAGGTTCCCCACAAAGGCCTTGGCCCATTTTCTATCTCTTTCTCATTCAAACTTTGCATTTATTGCTTTTGTAATTTCCTAGACATCTTGCATGAGCTTGAAATTGAACTTGCAAGTTGTCTAGGGTTTTCCCCTTCTCTTCCTCGTCCTTCCTCTTTTCTATTTAAACACCATGTATCTCTTCTTTGTTTCTCATCAAACATTTTAATCAAAAACCTTTCTTTTACTTGTTTGATCTGAGAAGTATGTAATTTCTTCTCAACTTGTTTGCTTCTTAGTGTGTCATATCTAAGTTGTAATCAAGCCTGAAGTGTAAGAGATTTTCATCTCTCTTGGAAGTTCAATTCGTTTCCCCTTTCAATCCGCTGCAAACCAACCTTTCACCTTCCACCGTCGTTCATCTCTTCACTCCGCTGCATCTTTCACCCATTGTTCATCATCAATCCGTCCATCTCTCTCCAAAACCTTGCAAAGTGTGTTCTTGGGAGTAGATCCTCGTCCAGGAGTCTATCAACTAGGGAAGACTACAGCGGGTAAGTAATTTGTTGAGCTTCCTAAAATATATTCTGGTCTAAGATTTTACTAACGATCTGTTTGCTACTAATGCAGCAATGTACACCATTGAATTTCAGAAAAGAGGACTACCCCATGCTCATATCCTTCTATTCATGGATCAAAGTTGTAAATTACCAACAAGCGATGATATTAACAAGATCATATCTGCTGAGATTCCAGATAAGCTTCAAGATCCTGAACTATACGATGTTGTCAAGGATTGCATGATCCACGGACCGTGTGGTGCTGCTAAACCAAATTCACCATGTATGGTTGATGGAAAGTGTTCTAAATTTTACCCTAAGGTCCATGTTGGAGATACAAGTGTTGGCAAAGATGGATATCCAGTTTATATGAGAAGAGTATCTACGGCTTATGTAGAGAAGAATGATATAAAGTGTGATAATGGATATGTTGTTCCTTATAATCGTCTCCTATCATTGCGCTATCGGGCTCACATCAATGTTGAGTTGTGCAACCAATCTGGTTCCATCAAGTACTCATTTAAGTATATTAACAAGGGACAAGATCGTGTAGCATTTGTGATAGAACCTAAAAAAAAACTACTTCAGTTGATAATGGCGAGGGTAATGGTTCTAACATCACAAAGGAAGCAGGGACTGGACATACTTCATCTTCTATAAATCTCGAAGAAAAGAAGAAAGATGAAGTAAAACATTGGTTTGATTGCAGGTATTTTCTTTCCCCATTATTTTAAAAATTAAAAAATATATACTGATTATTGAGCGTTTGTGTAGAAAAATTGATATTCACATTTTTTGCTTTGTAAAGATATGTTTCAGCTTCGGAAGCAGCTTGGAGGCTTTTCAAATTTCCAATACAGTATAGAAGCATACTAGTGATGAAACTTCCATTCCATCCTCCAGGAAAGCAACCGGTTTATTACAAAGGAAAAGAGAACATTGAAGATGTTTTGGAAAGAAGAGCTAATGTGGATTCTATGTTCATGGCCTAACTCAAACTGAATCAGGTTAACGAGTTTGCTAGACAGTTCACTTATGCTGAAATACCAAAATATTTTACTTGGGATGGTAAAATAAAGCAATGGAAGCTTAGGGAGAGAGGTTTCTCTATAGGAAGAATCAATTATGTACCACAGAAGATGGAAGCTGAATATTACATGAGAATACTTCTTGGTATAGTGACTGGTCCTAAAAGTGATGAAGATATTAGAACATACAGAGGTGTTGTCTATGATACATACAAAAAAGCATGTTGGGCACGTGGTATTTTGGAAGACGACCAGGCTTATATAGACAATATTTTAGAAGCAAGTGCATGGTTTTTTGGACCGCAGCTGCGTAATTTATTTACAATGATGCTTTTAGATGGTTGTTTATCAAGACCTGAGCATGTGTGGGAAACAACTTGGCAAGTATTATCAGAAGACATCGAGAACAGGAACAGAGAACAATACAATAATCCAGGTCTGAGAATCTGTTTTTTTTTTTAAATAAGAGTTTTAAAGTTATTATAGGTCTGTCTACGAAGAATTTGATTGTGCCAACTATTATATCACTAACATGTAAAATCATCTGCAGCATTGAATTTAACAGAGGATGAGAAGAAGAATTATACTCTCTATGAGATAGAAGAGTTGATGTTAAACAATGGTGGAACTCTACAAGCATTCGACGATATGCCTAAGCCAACTGATATGGGTGTTGATCATTCCAACCGTCTCATTACAGAAGAAAAGAACTACAATCGTGATTATTTGAAAGAGAAACATGATGAATGGATAAGTAAGATGACATCAGAACAACGAGCTATATATGAAGAGATCATGTGTGCTGTTTTGAAAGACAATGGCGGAGTGTTTTTTGTATACGGCTTTGGAGGGACTGGAAAGACTTTTATGTGGAAAACTTTGTCTGCTGCTGTGAGATATAGAGGATTGATAGCAAAAAATGTCGCATCAAGCGGTATTGCGTCTTTGTTGTTGGAGGGTGGAAGGACTGCACATTCAAAGTTTTGTATCCCAATAAACCCTGATGATTTTTCAATGTGTAATATCAATCCTACTTCAGATCTTGCTAACATGTTGAAAGAAACATCTTTGATCATATGGGATAAAGCACCAATGATGAGCAGATATTGTTTTGAGAATTTGGATAGAAGTTTGTCAGATATTATGAGAAATGGTGATAATAAGCCCTTTGGTGGAAAGGTTGTTGTGTTTGGAGGTGATTTCAGACAAGTTCTCCCAGTTATTAACGGTGCTGGTAGGGCTCAAATTGTTCTAGCCTCTTTAAATTCATCATATCTGTGGGAACATTGTAAGGTTCTAACTTTGACAAAGAACATGCGGCTTATGTCAAATGGAGTGTCTGAGAGTGAAGCAGAAAGTATTAAGGAGTTTTCTGATTGGATATTAGCAGTTGGGGATGGGAAAATAAATGAGCCTAACGATGGGGAAGCTCTAATTGATATTCCAGATGAATTCCTAATCAGGAATGTTGGTGATCCAATCGATGCTATAAGCAGAGCCGTTTATGGAAATTTGGAAATGTTGCACAACGAAAAGGATCCTAAATTTTTTCAGACCAGGGCCATCTTATGTCCAACAATTAAAGATGTTCACACTATAAATGAACGATTGCTTGAAAAGCTTCAAGGTTAGTAAATACTCAACTATATTTTTTTTTTGCAGCAGCTTGCTCATGAAATAATGAATATGTTCTAAATTTATTATATATAGGAGATGAAATGGTGTACTTAAGTGCTGATAGTATTGATCCTCAGGATAGCGAATCACTAAACAACCCAGTATTCAGTTCTGTTTTTTTAAATAGTATAAGACTATCTGGATTGCCAAATCACAGTTTACGTCTTAAAATTGGTGCTCTGTCATGTTGCTATGGAATATTGATCCTAAAGGTGGTTTATGCAACGGTACAAGATTACAGATTACACAGATGGGGAATAATGTTTTAGAAGCTTGCGTTATTACGGGGGACAGAGTTGGAGACAAAGTTTTGATTCCTAAGATCATAATTAAACCATCAGATACTAAGCTGCCTTTTAGGATGAGGAGAAGACAGTTTCCATTAGCAGTGGCTTTTGCAATGACAATTAACAAGAGTCAAGGACAATCACTAGAAGAAGTGGGTTTGTTTCTTCCTCGACCTGTGTTTTCTCATGGACAGCTATACGTAGCTTTGTCAAGGGTGACATCAAAGAAGGGTTTGAATGTGCTTATCGTGGATAAAGAAGGGGAGCCATAGAAGCAGACAATGAATGTTGTTTTCAAGGAAATATTTCAGAATCTATGGAAATAGTTTTGGTTACCAACATCGGTTAACAGATTTCAGAATCTAATTAAAACAAAGCTATGTATGAGTTTTGAAAGCGAAGTCTTTATTTTTTAAAAACATTGGTCTAGGTTTTCATGAATCGTTAAGAGATATGGTTGTTTTTTAAAAAATATTTGAGTATTTAACCCAGAAGAAAATTTCACTATAAACCAATATTAATTATCTTAATACTCATATGGAAATAATTTTGTCAAAATATTGTCCTTTACCAGAGAAATCAACAAAATATTTTCCTTCTTTTTTTGTTTTCCTATTATTACGTTCTCACCAAATCTGTTTACTAAAATCGTTGTAGAATATTTTATTCCGATTGAAATCGCGGTATATCCTGCTTAATTTTAAACAAATTTGGAATAAAACCCTAAAAAGCTGATTAGTATAAAAATCTATACAGATTGTAAGGTTCTAACAATCAAACACATAAGCAAAAAAAAAAAGTAAACCTCTTCCATTCTAAGTGAACAAATAATATGAAAAACAATCAAGATCCACTTATTCGGGCTTGGTTTGATCTGAATGTTACGTGTTCGGAGGCTAGAGATCTTATTTTTGAAGAAATTTCTCAGTTTTTTTCATGGAATCAGAAGCTGAAACTTTTTGAAAGAAAGCAATTAACAATCGGGAAACGAAGGACAACAGATATTTCAAGCAACTTTCATGGTAATGTTTGTTTGAAACTCCTTTTCAGGTATTTGAAGGGACCAAGGAATGATGAAGATTTGAAGACCTACAACGGTGTGCTCTACGACTCATACAAGGAAGCATGTTTGGCCAGAGGTTTACTGGAGGAATGATGTGTGGAAGCATCTAGATAGGGTGAAATTTTTTAATATTCTTATTTACTTATCTGTTAGAAATAAGATTTTATTGAACTTAAATTTCAATAACATAGTTTGATACAATTATCCTAAGTGAGGGTTCGAGAAAACGAACCTTCTGAAATGAAGTTACTCCTCTTTATGATGAAGCAAGTTCCACGCCTTTGATATAGGTAATTATATTATGTATTTTGGTCACCTACAAAGATATAATTAACAGCCACTTAGCATTATTATAAGAAGATGAGCATGGGACTTCTGTTAATATAAATTTCCCAAGAATCAAAATACTTATCTTATTGTAGTTTATCTCCAACACAATGGAAGAGTCTAATCGATAAGAAACCAAAGTTCAAGTCAGTACAAACATAAGTTTCACCAGAAAGAGCTTAAAATGTTTATTTTATGAAGTTAACTTACTCCTCTCTACAATGATGAAACTTCTCAGTTGTCTTCCACGGTTTCCATAAAGAAGTTTTTCAGTTGTTACCTACACATTTAAATTAAACAGCCATTAAGCATTCCAATAGACATAAGCAATTACGTTCGGTTAATAAAAAATTTCCATCGTTTCATATACTTATCTGATTGTAGTTTATCTTCAAGAAAATGTAAGAGCCCCAGTAGAAAACAGGTCGTAAGTCAATATAATCACAAAATTCACCGGAAAGATCTTAAAATAGTTATCAGAAAATGGAAGTTATTACCAAGCATCGGTTGCTAGAAAGTTTCAGTATCCAGCAGTTGTTTCCTCCGAAAGATGAACAAAACAGAAATTACAGGTTAAATCAGTGAGCCAATTTCGTTAATTAAACGGAAAAAATTCTTATTCAAATCGGTGAGCACACCACAATATAACCGTAAATGGTAAAAATCGTACAAGTAGAGATTATTCAGAAAGATTTGATAAGTTGCTTACCCAGATGATCGATTGGTTCCCTGAATTATCAAAATCCCAAAACACCTCCGTATTTAAACCGATTTAGTTCAAATCGATCGTCCAAATGATGTAGCCGTAAGCACCGTATTGGATAGAAGGAAAACTTTCTTTCTTAGTTTTCTGATATAGCAAATCGATGGAGTGTTTCAGAATAATTAAAACGAAATAGAGAACTTACTTTCTTAAATCAATAGGAAAAGAGGAACGAAGAAGAGGGTGACAAGAACAATGTCGAAACAAGAACAGATAGTGTCGTTCCCAATTCTTTTTTTCCTTCGTCCTACTAT
This sequence comes from Camelina hispida, assembly GCA_023657505.1. Lineage (NCBI taxonomy): Eukaryota > Viridiplantae > Streptophyta > Magnoliopsida > Brassicales > Brassicaceae > Camelina > Camelina hispida. The sequence continues at coordinate 20,686,594 of CP094635.1, read as the reverse complement.
CTTTTTCTTACAAAATTATTAATTTTTATTCAATTTGCTAATAACGAAAAAGGCCTGGCCCAATAGAAGGAAAGCAAATGAAATCCATTACATATGAAATAATATTAATGGGCCGTCTGAACAAATATATATAGATGAGAAAAATTAATTTCAAAAAAATGTTACACTTACAAAGCAAAACAAAATATTCTGTGAGAAAGAGGAAATGAAATTACAGAGCTACTTTTATTTAGTATAAAACTAAAATAAACAACCAAGTTTATAATAAAAGAACAACCACTTACACTATTCAACTAAAAGAAGGAAAAAAACACACAAACTGTTTAAAAAATCATTATTTTAAAATCATAATACTCTTAAAACAATCACACAACTATACCTACAAATAATATTACTAAATCAATAAAAATTAACACATTTAGTTTATGCTATACTTTAATTAAAGTATTCTGTATGCACTGCGGGTTAAAACTTATATTACAATAATAAGCTTATATATTATATCCACATGCATGAACAATACATATATATTAGTTTTTAATTTTTATACATATAAGTTGTATCCATTAGTAGGCTAATTTATAAAACATAATTGAGTTTCATCCCGCGGTGTACCGCGGGTTCAAACCTAATTAGGGATATATAACTTTGGATGGTTTCGTGTATTTGTTCGGGTGTTCGGATATACCCAATCGGGTTCGAGTATCCGATTCATTTACTAAAAACATCCACTCGGATATTTTTAAGTTTGGATCGATCGGATATTTTAAATCAAGTTTGGGTTAAATTTTTTGGATTATGATATTTTATCCAGTCCTAAGAAATATCATGAATAAATTAAGAATAATAAATGACTAAAATACCCTTAATGATTGATTTTATTATATACTTTATAATGACATTTGATTGTAATTAATTACTTTTAGTAAGATTATTTCTTAACTGTACTTTTGATTTGATTATGATTTCAACTTTTCTAACATTAATGACAATGTATACAGTTATTGCATTTAATAATAGTTATTGTTAAATTTCTGACTATTTAATGAGAATCTTATCCCTTTACAAGTGTCAGCTAAATTTTCTATTTTCTCAAAATCATCGACAATAAGAGTCACTATAAATAAAGCATTGCAGAGACTTCTTAATTTTATAAAAAAAAAATTAGAGATAAAATAATAAATATGACAAAAACTTTTCTTATCGTTGTTCTTGTACTATTAGGAACATCGTTTTCAAACTCCAACGCTTTAGCCTCATCATGTATGTTGTTATTTCTCCTCTATCTTTGATCATTTCATAAAAAAAATTTAGAATATTTTATTTTTAAAAACAAATTAGTAAACACAATTTATATATGTGTGCATTATTTTTCTTTTTCATTAACTTGCTTGTTTTATGCAGCTGTCAATGGATTTGGATATGATTATTGCATTAAACCATGTTTACCAAATTATACAGATACTGACTGCAAGTTTGAGTGTGTAACTTATAAAGGGTACTCAGATGGAGGGTGTGTTGGTTTAGCACCAAAATTTCAGTGTTGTTGTAAGAAATGATAGAAAATATCTTTATAATAAACTGGTGATTTGATTACTTGTATGCTCAATAACTAATCTTATTGTACTTTGATAAGTCTAAATAATTTCACAAAGAGAGAGATTAATGGTAAGACAGTTCATAATTACTCTCTTACCATTACTCTCTCTGCAATAATAAACCTCTCTTATTCTAGCCATAGTTTCAGCAAATCATGTAGATTGTTATGTCAAATTCAATGGAATTGGCTTATATATTTGTTGTTATTGTATGGCCATCCCAACCCTAGTTATCGAAATGATCTTTGGGAAAGATTATAAATAATTGCAAGTTATCGCAGTGGACCTTAGTTAGTTACTGGGGACGTCAATTTAGTAATGATGAAAAACTGGAATGTCCACCATGACCAGAATGTTATTTTTGTGAATTTAGACGAATGGTTAGAAATTGTGATATGTTAGGTTTAAAATCTGTTAGGAACAAATTAAAACAACTTGACTCATTTTTTTAATTCATCAATAAACAATCTCATACTTGTATTCAACCTACCGGATTAAACGACCAACAATCAACAGCAAACCAGCAAAAACAACACCAATAATATTAAACCAATAACAAACAAAAGTCACAAAACAAGAACCAAATAACAAGCAACTTAAACTTCAATTCTAAACAACATCATTCCAGTTTTAGCAACCTAACAGAAGCAAAACTTAATCAACAAATCTCTAGAACATCCTCCTCTTCATTGCCATGATCCAGAAAAAATCGCGAACCCTAAAAAAAATGTGTTTAAGGTTCACAACTGGCTGGCAAGCTACTTACAAGGACAGTTGTTTGTAAATGTCTATCTATCACTTGACACTTTTCCTGTTCTCCTCCACAATCTGGGTTTGCGATTATTACAAACAACTTTTTGGCGAGCTACTTACAAGGACAACATGGATTCTGTAAATGGGGAAAGATTGTGGAGGAGGACATGCAAAGTGCCAATTGAAGTACCTGATAAGAGGAAAAAACGAGGGGTCCAAAGAAGTTTGATCGAATAAAAGAACCAGGTGAATCATCAAGTAATTCAACAAAGCTCACCCATAAAGGTAAATTTGTGACCTGTAGCTATTGTAAGAAAATAAGTCACAATACAGGAACCTGCAAAAACCAAGCTGTGCAATTAGCTCCTACACGCAAGAAAGGAAGACCGAGGAAAAGTCTGGTAAGGAATTTGGCCCTGTATTTTTAATATGATATGAAATAGTAATGGCATGGTTAACACATCTGATAGGATAATGATGATCCATGGAACATCCAAAATACACTAAAGATGTGGCAGAGAGCTCATACCCAATCAACACCACATGTTGCCCAAAGCTAATTGACACCACATGTTGCTCAAAGCCAATAAACAAAACAACCACACGTTCCATGATGTGTCTGTATTTTATAGGATTTTAACGATAGTTTTTACACTTGTTTTGAGTCTTTTGTCAGGTCCAAGTGTGCTTTTAGTGTCATTTTAGTCTTTTGTGAGTCTTTACAGGTTCTAGGTGACTTTGGAAGGAATCTGAGCGTTTTGGGGGTGAAAATATGCATTTGGAGCTAAATTGGTTGAAGACTGATCGAGCTAGTAAGCAGATGGAGTGAGAGCAGAAAAACTTTCTGGATCGACTGATCCTCGCTCGAGATCGACCAATCTCGTCCCCGATGCAACTTTTTCTTTTATGTTTTAAACAAACTATTAGGGTTTTGTTTTTATTATTTAAGCACGAGGCTCGACCTCTAGAAAGATAAGTTTTATTTTACGCAGCCTTTGAGCACTTGTAAGCTTGGGAGAAGATCTCTTATCCTTTCTAACCCTTTGGAGAAGAATTCTGAACCCTTTTATTTCTCTTTGCAATTCAAACATGTTTTCTTAATATTTGATTTGTGATTATCGTTGTTCAATGTATGAGTAGTCTCTCTGTTGGGTTTTGGGTTTCAAAGGGGGTTTTATGATTCTCTGACTTAGGTTGTTAGATTTGGGATTGATTTATTGTGTTCTTCATCTATTGTTGTTCTTATTGCTTAAACTAGATTAGCTACCTAGTTTATGATCATAGGTTTAATTCATCTAGGCATCAAAAGTGTTGTTGAATTGCTTGAAAGAACATAGGCGAGCAAGGTGATCCTTAGCCAACGAAGGTTGAAGTTAAGGCACCTTGTGAACATAATCAAACTTGAACTTATTGCTTGCTAGGATTGTTTAGATTCAAACGACAGTTTAGAATTTCATCATTCCTTGCATAGATAGCTAATGTTGCGACAGTAGGTTAGTTTTACATTCGAGATTTGAGTTCAAGAACGGTACCTAAAGCTTTCCCAATCCATCATCTAATTTCGTGATCATATTCCCTGACTGATTCCCTACGCCCAATACTTTCTCTTGATTTTACAAACTTTTATTTAATTTCTGTCTTTGATCGGTTACTTGAAAAACAATCTTTCTCATTGCTTTAGCTATACTTGGTCTATATAGTTTCATAGTGCATCGCTTGGTCTCTGTGGATTCGACCCTAAAGTGATACGACGACACCACTAGATCGTGGTTGAGTGTGCTTAATTGACCTGTTGATCAATTTGGCGCCGTTGCCGGGGATCAAAATGTTGCCTTTGAAATTTTAGATTCATGTTTAGTCTAGAGTTTATCTTATTTGTGTTACTAATTAGTTCTTACGATCCTATCCTTTTTGTTTCAGGTGTATGCATACAAGGAGCAACAAGAAACCTGACCTGCATATACTAGGAAACAAGGAGCTAGCACAACTCGAAAAATGTGAAAATAGGAGAGCAAGAACCCAGGTCAATCCTATAGCCGACGGAGGAGATACAAGGGCTAATCCGCCCAACCCTCAGCTGGGTATCGTCCAACAACAGCAGAGGCAGAACCAGCAAGAGCAAGCTGTACTGAATCCGCCTGCAAGGCAGGCCACCTTGAGGGATGAAGATGCTCAAAATAGGCTGTTTGCAAATCGATCTGCGATTTAACCTCCCGCTCCTGCAAGGCAAGACTATGAGATTAAGCATAGTCTAATCAATCTGGTTTATAACCGCGTGTTCCATGGGTTACCATCGGAGAGTCCTCTAGATCACATAGAGGCTTTTGAAAGGCTGACCAGTACGAAAAAGTCCAATGGTGTACCCTACGACTATCTAATGCTGACTCTGTTCCAGTTCTCTTTGGCGGATAAGGCACTTAGATGGCTGAACCTGTTGGATAATGGATCACTCACCACTTGGGCACAATGTAGAGCAGTTTTCCTGAATCACTTCTACACCAAGTCACACTCAGCCAAACTGCGAAGCAAGATCACTACATTATAACAAGGAGGCATGGAGTCATTTTGTGAAGCATGGGAAAGGTTCAAGGAGTATCTTCAAGACTGTTCTCACCATGGTTACACCTAAGAAAACCTGATGAACATCTTCTATGGGGGCATCGAACAGAAGTACCAGATGACGTTAGACACAGCCAGCAAAGGTGATTTCTCCACCAATACGGCAAACAAAGCCAATGCTCTCATAGAGAACCTTGCGGCAAGCAACAGCAATCACAGCACAGACTATGATCGTACGGTTCGGGTCAATGCTGTCGAGACTGATGCTATTAAGGATCTCACAGCCAAGGTGAATCTCCTGCTGAAAAGGGATCACCAAAGTGTTAACTTGTGTGAGGAACAGGCTGGGGGATATGCAGACTTTGGAGCCGAGACATACCAAGAAGGTACGGAGGAGGTGAACTATATAGGAGGGCAAGAAAATTTTCAAAATCGAGGTTTTAACCAGAATTTTAGGAATCATCCTAATCTGTCCTATAGGAGCAACAATGTCGAGAATCCCCAGGATCAGGTCTATCCACCGCGACCTTAGCAGAGCAATTTTGCACAGGGCTTCCAGAACAAGGGTATAGGCTTTGGAGGATCGAATTTTCAGCAGAAACCTCAAGTCAACAACTTCTCACAAGGTTATCAAGCGATTGTGCCGCAGGCAGCAGCCCCGCAGGAAAGCAAACTGGAGCAGATGATGCATGCTTTGATGGAAAATCAGAAGAAAAACGCCACTGAGGTCAATGTCAAGATCGACAACATGTATTCTGAGCTGAATGGGAGAATCAAGTCGCTAAACTCTCACATGAGAGTATTGGAGAACCAAGTGGCACAGTCCACAACAAGAGTCAAGGCACCTCCAGGGACACTTCCAGGGAAAAATGAGGCTAATCCAAAGGAATATGTGAATGTCATTACCCTTCGAATCGGCAGGGAGCTTACGGAACCACAACAAAAAGAAGGGAATGACCGATCCAATGGCAAGACTGGCCAATCCAAAACACAAAATCAGGAAAACAACCCCGATGAAGTTCTTAGCCACACTTCTGATGATGTTGTTATACCTGGTTTAACTATTCCTGAAGGAGAGCAGCCTAGCGGACCCAAACAACCTTATGCACCCAGACTGCCTTTCCCTACTCGCCGCAAGACCAAGATACAAGAGCGAGAGTATGAGAAGCTGAAATCAGTGGCTTCAGGTTAGACTCCCTTTCATCGAAGCAGTGAGGATGGTTTCATCTCTCAAGAAGTATATGAAAGAGATTCTCACCGACAGGCTCAGACTGGAGAAAGGAGTGATGTACCTCACACAAGAATGCAGTTCGATGCTCCAAAATAGAATGCCAGAAAAATGTGGAGATCCAGGACCATTTACTCTGTCTTGCACGATAGGAGATCTCAAATTCAGCAAATGTCTCTGCGATCTAGGAGCAAGTGGAGCCTTATGCCACTCAGAGTTGCAACGCGACTTGGTTTCTACACCTTCAAGCCAACCCAAGTCACCCTCGTCCTTGCTGATCGCTCCACTCGACGTCTAGAGGGAGTGGAGAACCTACCAGTGCAGATTGGGAACTGCTACATACCCACTGACTTCATTGTTTTGAAACTTGATGAGGAATCCCAATAACCCATTCTACTTGGAAGACCCTTCTTGGCCACGGCTGATGTAATGATAAACGTCAAAGAAGTAAAGATTGATTTGCACATGGATGATTTGATTTTGAGATTCAACCTGGAGAAAGTAGCTAGAAAACCTACAATCGATGGTCAAACCTTCTGGGTTGATACAATAGGCGAGATAGCTGATGAGATCTTTGATGAAGTGTGTACAAGTGATCATCTGGCTGTCGCATAGACTAAGAAGGAACTAGAGCTGGGATATCTGTCTGAGGAGACTAAGAACTTGGCCATAACACTCAATGCTGCAGCAGTTCTGAAATACGAAGTCCTATTCGTCAATATGCAAACTGGACTGACCGATCCAAATACTAGACTGACTGATCCAGTTCCTCCTGTGGAAACAACCGATAAGGGCGATGGATTGACCATTCCAGGCGATAGATCAACCGACCCCGAAACCTTTCCTGGGACCAAGTCGAATAAGGAGGACTGGAGCGACCTCAAGGCTCCAAAGTTGAACCTAAAACCACTCCCTGAAGTTCTAAGGTACACTTATCTTGGACCTAACGTATCATCAATATAACCTGAACAATGTTGAAACCGCACTCTTGCTCTACGAGTTAAGAAAACACAGGAAGGTTTTGGGCTATTCCTTGGATGACATTTCAGGTATATCACCGGAGTTATGCTCACATCGGATTCACCTTGAAGATCCGTCTAAGTCGTCTATCAAAAGACAAAGGAGGCTAAATCCGAACCTCAAGGAAGTGGTGAAGAAGGAGATCATTAAACTATTGGGAGCCGGAGTTATTTTCCTAATTTCTGACAGCACTTGGGTGAGCCCAGTCAATGTAGTGCCAAAGAAAGGAGGGGTGACAGTATTTGCAAATGAGAAGAACGAGTTGATCCCCACCAGGACGGTAACAGGGCATCGTATGTGCATCGACTACCGCAAGCTCAATGCAGCAACCAGGAAGGACCACTTCCCTCTTCCATTCATTGACCAAATGCTTGAGCGGTTGGAAAACCACCCTTACTACTGCTTCCTGGATGGTTACTCCGGTTTCTTTCAAATCCCGATTCATCTAGATGATCAGGAGAACACCACTTTCACTTGCCCTTATGGCACATTCGCTTACCGACGAATGCCTTTTGGGTTATGAAATGCCCCAGCCACTTTCCAGCGCTGCATGATGTCAATCTTCTCCGACTTGATTGAGGATATTATGGAGGTGTTTATGGATGATTTTTCTGTGTATGGCTCATCCTTCTCTTTCTGTTTATCTAACTTGTGCCAGATTCTTCAACGTTGTGTGGATAAACACCTTGTTTTGAATTGGGAGAAATGCCATTTTATGGTCAGCAATGGGATTGTCCTAGGCCATCGAATTTCTGAGAAAGGGATAGAAGTCGACAAATCCAACATAGAACTAATGTCCAGTCTACAACCTCCAAAAACCGTTAAAGGTATATGCAGCTTCCTTGGTCACGCTGGATTTTATCGAAGATTCATAAAAGATTTCTCCAAGATAGCCAGACCACTCACCCAGTTGCTATGCAAGGACATCTTCTTTGAGTTTACTGCAGACTGTTTGGAGGCTTTCTTAACAATCAAGCAAGCCCTGATATCGGCTCCAATAGTCCAGCCACCCGATTGGGACCTGCCATTTGAAGTTATGTGCAATGCAAGTGATTTTGCTGTTGGAGCAGTTCTGGGACAACACAAGGATTGTAAGTTACATGTTGTTTACTACGCTAGCAGGATACTCGATGGGACACAGAACAAGTACGCCACAATAGAAAAAGAACTACTCGCTATAGTCTTTGCGTTCGAAAAGTTCAGATCGTACCTGGTCGGTTCCAAGGTCATTGTGCACACAGATCACGCTGCATTGCGATACTTGTTAATAAAGAAGGATGCTAAACCGAGGCTGTTACGGTGGATCCTGCTGTTGCAAGAATTTGATCTTGACATAAGGGACAAGGAAGGGGTCGAGAATGGCGTTGCAGACCATCTTTCTAGGATGAGAGTCGATGAAGAGATCCCCATAGATGACATACTACCTTAGGAGAATGTATATGTGGTTGCAGCTTTCATGGATTGCTATAAAGAGATGGTTGATGCCAAGGTTCTTCAACAGATAGGTAACGATTCACCATGGTATGCCAATATCACAAACTACTTGTGTGCTGCAGAAGAGCCCCCCGAATTTCACTGGATATGCTAAGAAATAGTTCCTACGGGATGTGCGACGCTACTTCTGGGATTACCCTTTTCTTTACAAGCATTGTGTCGATGGTCTCTACAGGAGATGTGTTCCAGAATCAGAAGTGCAAGGCATATTTTTTCACTGTAACGGTTTTAACAACGTGGGACATTTCGCTACCTTTAAAACCGCGACAAAAGTGCTCCAAGCAGGCCTCTGATGGCCTACCTTATTCCGAGATGCACACGACTTTTTCTCCCGATGCGACTCTTGTGAGCGACGTGGGAACATAAGTAAGCAGAACAAGATGCCACAAAACTTTATTTTTGAGATCGAGGTGTTTGACTGTTGGGGAATCGACTTCATGGGGCCTTTCCCACCTTCTTATGGAAATCTCTACATACTTGTGGCAGTGGATTACGTTTCCAAATGGGTTGAGGTTTTAGCAAGTCCTACCAATTATTCGAAGGTGGTCCTCAAAATGTTCGAGCACATAATATTCCCACGGTTTAGTGTTTCTAGGGTGGTAATAAGCAATGGGGGAACTCACTTTATCAACAAGCATTTTGCAAACCTTTTGAGAAAACATGGCGTAACACACAAGATTGCTACCCCTTACCATCCATAGACCAGTGCGCAGGTCGAGATTTCTAATCGAGAGATCAAAATCATCCAAGAGAAGACAGTCAACTCAACCAGAAAGGATTGGTCCTTGAAACTCGATGAAGCATTATGGGCATATCGACAGCTTACAAAATGCCCATCGGCACTACCCCTTTCCGGCTGGCATATGGGAAGTCATGCCACTTACCCGTCGAGTTTGAGTATCATTCCTTATGGGCGACTAAGCAGATGAACTTCAACGTCAAGACAGCAGCAGAGAGACGCCTTATTCAGCTGAATGAGCTTGATGAAATTCGCATGGATGCTTATGAGAATTCCAAGATATACAAGGAGAGGACCAAGGCCTTACACGACAAGAAGATTATCTCCAGGGATTTTGCTGCAAATGATTTGGTTCTTCTTTTCAACTCAAGGCTGAAGATTTTTCCTGGGAAGTTGCGTTCTCGTTGGTCCGGACCTTTTCGAATCAAGGACGTCATGCCTTATGGTGCTGTTGTGCTTTGGGACCAAGAGGTAAAAGAATTCACTGTAATTGATCAACTTCTTAAGCCATACCTAGCAGATTATGATCCGATTGAGACCTCCCTCCCTCTGGATGAACCACAAGCTTCTAAGGCACCAAGAACAGTCAGGCTCGTGACTCTAAACAAGCTGCTTAGGCAGCAAGAACAGTCAGGCTCGTGACTCTAACAAGCGCTCATGGGAGGCAACCCACAGGGTTTGCATTCGCTTACCCTTTTCTTTTTGGTTTTGTTTTCTTTACTTAGGGAATTTGTTATTTTGTATCTTTTACATAGACACTTGAGAATCACGTTTGGTAGTGAGCTTTATTTTCAGGAAAAGGTTCGAAACGCAGAAGATGCAAATCCTTTTTCAAGATGTTCCATAGCTGTCAGGATCAGCCAGTCCAATTTTGGATTGACTGATCCCCGTTCCAGGTAAGTAAATCGGGAAACAAAAAAAAAAAAAAAAAGAGAAGGAGAAAGGAATGAAGGGACTTGGTTTTCCGGTTTTTGGATTTAAATTGAACCGGGTTAAGCCCGGTTTCGTGTCCAAATTCTCAAACATAAAACCTAATTTCTTTTATCTCCTCCTCCCTTCTCCCTCGTCGTCCCCAACTCCGATTTGCTTCTCCTCTCGATTTCTCCTTTGCTTTGCTTAAATTCTGAGTTTCTACCACTTGATTTTTCATCCTTTGTCCAACCCTTTTGTTGTATCACTCGGCCGAACAAGGTAAGTCCTTCCTCTCCCAATTTATGTTCAATTTTTGGCAATTCCAATGTTTAAACTCAAGACTTGTGTTATTCTCTCCTCTTCTTTCCAATTGATGAGCGAAGTAGTGAGATTAACTGTCCTCAATAACTCTTGGAACTAGATTTAGGCTGTTGTGGCTTGAATTTCGCATAGGCTTGTAACATGGGAAGATTAGCATAGGGAATTATCGATTACATTCATTGGTCTCACATATTGGTTACTTCCTCTTTTGCAGAGAATGCCTAAACAAAGCAGAAGTGGTAAGGAGACTGCCACTCCTTCTGAGGAACCTTTAACAAGGGTCTGGAATGATGAGGATACTAAGTGGTTAAAGCTACTAGCTCAGTGCAAGATGGAGCCGACATGTTTTGTTGATCGGGACCTTTTTAAACGGATGGGTGTATTAGCAGATTTTGATGAGTTGGTTAAGAACATAGGTTTTGGTACGTTTGATGAGATGGCATGGGACTTGTATGAGCGGCTCGCACGAGAGTTTCTCGCCACTGTACAAGTGGATTTACCATAGGGAGCTGACACAGCGGCTGAGCATTGTTCGATCAGTTTCTTCTTGCTCAAAAAGCATTATGTCATCTCTGTGTTTGATCTCTGCGACATCTTTGGTTTTCCAAGAAACAAACTATGCAAGATGGAGAAGCTCGACAGCAGGACGGAAAACTGGAAACTGATTGGAGATGGGCAATATGTCTCTTGTGGCGCTAGACAATCTCGCATCCGCAACCCTGTCCTTCGTGTCACTGCAAAGTTCCTGAGTAACACCATCTATGCTAGGGCTGAGACTAGCACATTGCAGCTACATTAGTTGTGGATGTTTTTCCATGGTCTTCGCAGGTTCCTCCACCCTCCGGATTCGCCTATCTACCAGCTAACTCATGATGTTAACTTTGGGTTCCTGCTTTCTAAGGAGTTTGAGCAAGTGAGGAGGAACATGGCTCATGCTAAAAATAAGAGATTTCTCATCAGCAGTTTGGTGACTCCTATCATCGAAGAGGAAGGTACTTGACCTCAAGTATATGTTTACCAGTGAGATTTTGGTGCGTCACAACTTCTGCTACCGCTTTCAGGACAAGACTGGTCACCTTCAATATATGCTGATCCCCAGACCGTTATGCACTTCACTTCGCAAGACACAGAACATCGACTTTGACCCTCCTGCTGATGCCCTTTGCGATATTGACGACATTCTTTTGGGAGAAGAACGTGAACCTGCAGCCCTTAGATCCCGTAGCAGCACACAACATGCGGGTGCATCTACATCGTCGCAGCCATCTCACTCCCTTCCACCATTTCCTCCTTTCGATGTGAACCAGTTTGCTGCTACCACACCTAAGGAGCCGCCTCACTCTGAGTTTGAGAGATGGGTCTACGACACTCAGCGGAAGAACAACTTGTTGCTCACTCGACTGGCTACTTGGCTTCAGAGTCTTGCACCATTCTGTTTTGCACCACCAGCAGCAGCTCACACCGCTACCAGTGACGACGAGGCCACAGCTACTGAGCCTCTCGGCTCTGACCATTCTGCAACATCCTCGCCTTTTCAAAAGTTATAACCAGTAGTTGTTTCCTTACGGTTTATTCTTTTTCTTTTCTAGGATTTTTTTTCTTTTTTTCGTCGGACCTTTCTTTTCCTTAGCTTTGCTTTCACACCGGGACGGTGTGAAGTAAGTCCGGGGGAGGGATGTCTCCAAGATACTAATGATGTTTCTTTGGTTATTTTCTTGTGTTTTTTCTTTCGGTTTTGAGTCATTTTATCAAGTCTAAAAACAAGAAAAAAAAAATGGGAAACTATGATCAATTTTAGGAATTTCTGCTTTGATCTAACACTCTTATGATTACTTGTTTACCTCTAATTTGGAATGACGTTTGGAATGAACATGAGCAGTCTCAACACGCCCCAATAGACACTCGCCAAAGAGGATACTAAGTTGAACCAGAAATTGTCTTTAGCTTTGACATGACTTAACCGGATTTAATTTCTTACCTTGGGGCTTGGTATACATCGGAGAAGACTCCTCCCTTCAAGCCTAACGAGACATGCATCTCCTCACAAAGTATGTTCCCCCTCTCTCTTCCCTTCAGTACTCAGTAAAAAAAGAGAAGAAAGAAGAAAAGGATATAGGTAATAAAAGAAGTGAACCGAGGGTTGTGCGTAAACCCGTGCATCCTTTGGAACTCATGGAAACCTGTCCGCAAAAAAGGAGCAAAGGATTGATAAAAAAAAATACAATGATACCCTAGAAAATTAGGGAGAAATCAATCTTTTGGAAGTGAGAAAAGGGAGAGGAAAGGGAGCATGAGAGGAGGTCTTGGGCGATAAAAGGTTGAAGGAGTCAATTAAGTTCAATGATCGATACTCCCATGGTAAGACCACACCCTTTTTACTAATCTGATGTGGAGAGACAATGATGGGGAGACTGAAGGTTCTCTAAGGCCGTGGAGTTCAGAGTAGGGAGTGTTGATACTAATCCTGGGCAGAGTACATAAAGTAGTTCTTGATTTGATGTGATGAAGAGTTCGAAGAAAAGGTTCCCTAAAATTTGTGAGTCTCCACTTTCAAACCTTTTCTTTGTTGTTGAGTTTTTGTCTGTTCTTGCTTGAGGACAAGCAAAGATTCAAGTCCGGGGGAATTGATGTGTCTGTATTTAGTAGGATTTTAACAATAGTTTTTACACTTGTTTTGAGTCTTTTGTCAGGTCCAAGTGTGTTTTTAGAGTCTTTTTAGTCTTTTGTGAGTCTTTACAGGTTCTAGGTGACTTTGGAAGGAATCTGAGCGTTTTGGGGGTGAAAATATGCATTTGGAGCTAAATTGGTTGAAGACTGATCGAGCTAGTAAGCAGATGGAGTGAGAGCAGAAAAACGTTTCGGATCGACTAATCCTCGCTCGAGATCGACCAATCCCATCCCCGATGCAACTTTTCCTTTTATGTTTTAAACAGAATTTTAGGGTTTTGTTTTTATTATTTATGCACGAGGCTTGACCTCTAGAAAAATAAGTTTTATTCTACGCAGCCTTTGAGCACATGTAAGCTTGGGAGAAGATCTTTTATCCTTTCTAACCCTTTGGAGAAGAATTTTGAACCCTTTTATTTCTCTTTGCAATTCAAACATGTTTCCTTCATATTTGATTTGTGATTGTCATTGTTCGATGTCTGAGTAGTCTCTCTGTTGGGTTTCGGGTTTCAAAAGGAGGTTTTATGATTCTCTGACTTAGGTTGTTAGATTTGGGATTGATCTATTGTGTTCTTCATCTATTGTTGTTCTTATTGCTTAAACTATATTAACTACCTAGTTTATGATCATAGGTTCAATTCATCTAGACATCAAAAGTGTTGTTGAATTGCTTGAAAGAACATAGGTGAGCAAGGTGATCTTTAGCCAACGAAGGTTGAAGTTAAGGCACCTTGTGAACATAATCAAACTTGAACTTATTGCTTGCTAGGATTGTTTAGATTCAAACAACGTTTTAGAATTTCATCATTCCTTGCATAGATAGCTAATGCTGCGACAGTAGGTTAGTTTTACATTCGAGATTTGAGTTCAAGAACGGTACCTAAAGCTTTCCCAATCCATCATCTAATTTCGTGATCATATTCCCTAACTGATTCCCTACGCCCAATACTTTCTCTTGATTTTACAAACTTTTATTTAATTTATGTCTTTGATCGGTTACTTTAGTCCTGGGCGTTCGGCGATAACCAAAAAAACCGAACCGAGAAAACCGAGCTTTTCGGTTATCGGCGCCGAACTTGAGAGAAAGAGTAAACCGATCGGCAGAAACTTTTGGGAATTTCGGTTATTAGTCCGGTTCGGTTCGGCAAGCCATAACCGAACGGTTATTTGGTTCTCCTCCAACCATCATCTATCGTTGAAGATCCGCCATGGTTAAGCTGTTGAAACCAGATCGAGTTGCAGATCCGCCGGATGCCTGAAGAAAGACGATGGAATAAAAGAAAAAGAAAGCTAAACAAAACGCATAAGTTAGTTGCGTTTAAATTAATCTAGGTTTTTTTAGGCTTATCTAATAGAGAATATGTTATATGGGTAAATTATATGGTCAGGCCCAATATTATTATAGCCCAGCCATTTAATATCTATTTAATAAAATACAAAACCCTAACTCTAGTTTGTTATTCTTCCACTCTTGCCTCTCTCTCAGCCGTTTCTCTATTTCTTTTTGCCTCTCACAAATCTGATAATCAAAAGCGAGAGAACAAATCTGTTTCATTTTCCCGATTTTCATGTTTTTGCAGTATAAAAGTTTCACCTTTTTCAGTTCTGATGTCGCTTGTATCCTAACTTTTCCATCTAATCCCCTAAGCGTATTAAAGCTGTGAAACCCTAGTTTTTGTGTTTGAAGCTGGAGTTTGCTTCGGTTATTTTGTCAAAAGCCATTGGATCTTATGATTTTCATAGAGAAATGATTGTTATTCATATTCGGTTAACCAATTAACCGAAATAAAATACGAATCGGTTTGCTTCGGAATAGTTTTTAAAGCAGATAACCGAACCGAATAAACCGATTACCGAATGAACCGAACCGAATAAAATTTCGTTTTAATTCGGTAGGATTTTTTAGAAACCGAAATTTAGAAAAACCGATTAAACCGACCCGATTAAACCGAGAAAACCGAACGCCCAGGGCTAGGTTACTTGAAAAACAATCTTTATCATTGCTTTAGCTATACTTGGTCTATATAGTTTCATAGTGCATCGCATGGTCTCTGTGGATTCGACCCTAAAGTGCTACGACGACACCACTAGATCGTGATTGAGTGTGCTTTGGGTTATTAATTGACCTGTTGATCATTCCACAAGATTCAAATGCTCCAGCTAACACAAGTGCAACAGGACGAGCTGGTGGATGTCTTCATGGGCGTAGAAATGGTCATGGCAAGGGTCATGGTAGAGGATCCGATGAGCCTCCTAAACTGCCTGTGTTTTTGGTTTGATAAGGTCTTTGATGTTTGGAGACCTGAACAAAAGTATAAAACAATTGTCTATCTAGGATGTTGACTTGTAGGATCCTAGTTTGTTTTTTGGTATGATCGTTGTTTGTTTTTTTGTATCTTTAAAACTAAATGACTATTTTGGATCAATGGAAGTAGGATAATTTGATAATTTGATTTCAAACACAAAGTTACAACATACGAGTTACTTAAACTTGAAAACAACAATGAAGTTACCCATAACATAAACACCTCTACTTCTTTCCAATTACAAGGATCATAGCAATGACAACAATGAAACCTCCCCAAGACAACAAGATGAACTGCCTAAGCATATTTTCTCTCTCATTAGCTCCCAAGACTTCACTTTCAAGCTTCTTCTTCTCTTCCTCGTGTTTGTTCACTAAATCACGGGAGATAGTGTTCGAACCACTCGCAATTTGTTCATTCATTGCCTTTAGAGATTCTTCAAGTACATTTATCTCATCTCTTGCCTCTAGTAAGCTCACTTTCTGCCAACCATATAACTTTTCTTCATCTGCCCACTGAAAAAATCATGAACGACACACTTGAAGAATCTTCTACCGGGATTCTCATTTGCCCATGATTTTGCAATTGTCGTAGCTCTACCACATTTGCAAAGAGGAAACCAGATCCAGCTCGAATTTGCATCAAATCTTGAATTTTGACTCATCATTCTCGTTTAACCAACGAAGAGAAGAGGAAGACAAAATTGAATTAGGGTTTGCGATTTTGGGTTCTTTATCACAAATGGATTGAGGTTAAACGATTAAAGACAATAGTGTCTTTCAATGAGTTTATTTAACTACGTGTTGTTAGTTTTTCATCGGAGTAGCGATTCAATCACGACCATTAATGGCTGCTAACCACCGATACTAATCGACCAACAAAAATATAAACCAAAGTTTTAAATAGTAACGTAAAATATATGGAGTATTAAACTTCCAACAAAAAAAATCAGATATTAAACTTCTAAATAAAAAGTAGATAAGGTATTTTCGGTTTTTGTATTGTTTAGTCCACATTGTTTGTGGTAATATTTCTTAGTCCATATTATTAAATTTATAAAGTTAACCGGTGGTACATATATAATTTGGTAATTTAGTATTCAAATTACATACTTAATTTGAAGTTTAACAACTGTAGTTAACTCATCCGATATCGGACTTATCCAATTTTATGGTCGATGACCCAATAACACCTGTCAATTACAAGGAAAAAAAAACACAAAAGTACATGATCCGTTTTCAAAAGAGAATTTGGTAGCAAAATAACCAACAAAAATCTAACCACACTAACCATCAATCCCATATATCTTTGACCAAAATAATTTTGTTGCATGACCAACAGTGACATGTTTCTTTCCTTTCTCGATGACAATAAGTGATGACGGAAAAAAATCAACATCACAACTTCTAAACCCCAACTTCTAGTTTTAAAGTTATCACACAAATTGACCCTTTTAAAAAGGGTGAATTAGTTCACTGACCAAAACAAAAGAACTATAGAAAAAAATAACAAACTATTAAAAAAATTAGAAATTAAGGATTAGGAGTAGAATAAATTACCAATTTAGTGTTGGTTGATGGTGGTGATAGTGGCTGGCCGGTGAAGATAGCCGGCAGAGGTGGCCGGCGGAGGTATCCAGCAGAGGTGACCGGCGGAGGTAGTCGCCAGAATTAATCGTTGGAGTTGGTCGCCGGAATTGGTCGCCAGAAATGGTCTTCTGAGAAATTCGCCGGAATTGGTCGCCAGAATTGGTCGTTAGAGAAGGTCGCCGGAGGTGGTGGTAGGAGTGGTGGTGATTGTGGTGGTAGGGAATGGTGGTTGTGGTGGTAGGGGATGATGGTGGTTGGTAAAAATATAATATGTAATTAATACATAAAATATAGAGTATATAAGATTTATATAGTTAGTATTGTTAGTGGGTGAATTATAATTTTTTTTGGGTTATTCTTGCCAATTTCCCTTTAAAAATGTAAATTCTTTCATTTAGATTTGACTAAGCAACAATCAAAATTAGCGTACATGACCCATTTAAAAAACACACAAATATACACAATCTATTTAATATTCCTCTAATTATATAAATAGAAATTTTGAATATTATTTCTACACTTATAAATATGTCATATCTGTTGATAAATAAATTTTAAATTATGAATCTTAATACTTGTTATTTAATAATATATAAATTATTTTGAGTAACAGATAATACTTATAATTTTAAGTTAAAAGCTAAATTAAAATATTTTATAATTTATATAACTTGAAAAGTAAATCAATAAAATATGAATGTAGCTTAAAAAGAAAAAATTACCAATACGAAACAAAAGTCACGGTTCGAATCTGAAATTTTTTAATAATTTCAACAGATGTGAGTTAGTAATTTTAATGTGGAATTCTTAACTGTGTCCCTTGTCAACAATGTGGAGATTTTGTTAACGGGGCTAGTGGGTCTGTTCCAATTCTTACGTTATATCTTTGTGGAAAAATGCCTATTGTCTTTGGATGGATACTAGCGTGAACTTTAAGAAACAAGATGCAATGTTCTTCTGGCCAACAAGAAAAATAATGCATGATACAGGAAAAATGAATACTATTTTACAGTAAGAGTATCAGAATTCTCAACGCACGCCCATTCAATATCGAATTTTGGGTGTTCAACAACCAGTTTTCACTAGTTCGTTTCGAATATATATAAGCACCTAACCCAAAAATCTCCCCAGTTTTGGTTACACCTCTCCAAAATGTTTATTTCTATTAGAGTATAGAATATACATGTATATAGATTGGTTAAGGGCTCGGGAATGTCCGGTTTATTAGCTTAACTTAGATTGATTTAGTTAGTCAATATTACTGGTTAATACCGGTTAAAATCACATGTATAGCATAAAGATCTTGTAACAAACTCTTTTGATCATTAATGAGAATCTGAGTTTATTCATCTTTCTCTCTCGATTCTGATTCAACTGATATGGTATCAGAACAATTTCAAGCTCGTTTGATCTCTGATTCGTATTCTTTCTCAGATTATTCTTGTTTCCTTCATTGATTTGGCGTATTGATTCCGGATCTGTGCAAAATTTGAACTCAAGCGGAGGAGATTCTTGTTTCCAGCTTCAGATTTCATAGAAATTGCACATTTGAGCTTCGATTACGTCTAATGGTGAAACAGAAGAAGAAGGTGATTGTTCGCAACGCTTCACCGGAGTCGGATTACTCAGCGATGAAGACTCGAGCTGGATCCTCACATCCAGCGGACGATGACATCGCGTTGACACCACATCCGAAATTTGCAGCGGTTCGCGGCAGATCCACCACGATTTCTGAAGAAATTGAGTCGTACAGCAACGCTCATAGTCCTTTCTTCTTACACGCATCGGATCACCCAGGTCTTTCCATAGTCTCACATACTCTTGATGGATCGAACTATAACAACTGGTCTATTGCTATGCGTATGAGTCTCGATGCTAAGAACAAGATTAGTTTTGTTGATGGTTCATTACCTAGGCCAGAGATAGATAGTCAAATATTCAAGATATGGAGTCGCTGCAACAGTATGGTTAAGGCTTGGATTCTGAATGTTGTCAATCAGGAGATATACGATAGTATATTATACTATGATGATGCTGCTGAAATGTGGAATGACTTGTTTTTGAGGTTTAGAGTCAGTAATCTTCCAAGGAAATATCAGCTTGAACAGGCAATCAGCACACTGAAACAGGGAAACTTGGATTTGTCAGCCTATTACACCAAGAAGAAAACACTTTGGGAACAATTGGCAAATACCAAGCTAACTACTGTGAAGAGGTGTAACTGCGACCATGTCAAGGAGTTGATGGAAGAAGCTGAGAAAAGCAAGATCATTCAGTTTCTTATGGGACTGAATGATAATTTTGCCAATATACGTGGTCAGATTCTGAACATGAAGCCAAGGCCAAGTCTGACAGAGATATATAATATGCTTGATCAAGATGAGAGTCAGCGGATTGTGGGAGGATCAACAGTGAGTAATCTCCCTAATCCAGTTGCTTTCCAAGTTCAATCAAACTTTGTTCCAGACCAGTCAAAAGTGTTCTTAGCACACAATGGTTTTCATAAACCGAAATGTTCCCATTGCCATAAGGTTGGCCATACTGCAGATAAGTGTTACAAGCTACATGGTTTTCCTCCGGGATTTGGTTCTAAGTGGAAGAAACCTCAAACCATTGGGACTACAAACCTTGCTGCTACACAATATCAATCCCAGATTGATCAGAAGGAGAATGTGGAGTCTACTTGTGAAGAAATGTCTACTGATCAGATTCAAAGTGTGATTTCGTATCTGAGTTCCAAGCTTCACACCTCTACTGCAACAACAACCACACCTCCTAATCCTTGTGCTTTGCCTTCAACCTCTGTCCCTGTAATCTCACAGATTTCAGGTACCTTCCTGTCACTATATTCCAATGCCTACTATGACATGCTAGTCTCTTCTCTATCTAAAGAACCAGCTGTGTCTCCTAGGGCTTGGGTAATAGATTCAGGGGCTACTCATCATGTTACTCACAATAGAAGCCTTTATGTAGATTTTAAACCTTTAGATAAGACCTTTGTTACTCTTCCCAATGGTTATACTGTTAGGATAGTGGGTATAGGTTTTGTCCAATTAACTGATACTATCATTCTGCATAATGTGCTTTATATTCCTGAGTTCAAGTTTAATTTGATCAGTGTTAGTGTTTTGACTAAAAATTTGAACACTAAAGTGAGTTTTACATTTGATGAATGCTTTATTCAGGATCTTACACGGGAGTTGATGACTGGAAAAGGGATTGAAATTGGAAATTTATATGTTTTGCATTTCAATGAGTCTACGCATACTGTTTCTTTAAAAGGTACTGTCTTACCTTCTACTATTGTTCCTGTTTGTTCTAGTGTCATTGTTGATCCAATTATATGGCATAGACGCCTTGGACACCCTTCTCAATCTAAAATAGATTTACTTTCTGATGTATTGAGTCTGAAAAATATAAAAGGAAATAAAGAAAAGTCAGTTTGTCATGTTTGCCATTTGTCTAAACAAAAGCATTTACCATTTCAAGTTAGACAAAACATGTGTAATGCACCATTTGAATTAGTACATATAGACACTTGGGGTCCATTCTCGGTAGAAACCAAAGATGGTTATAAATACTTTTTAACTATTGTAGATGATTTCACTCGAGCAACTTGGATTTATTTGATGAAACTGAAATCTGATGTTTTACATGTTTTTCCTACTTTTATTAACATGATTGAAACTCAATACAAAACAAAACTGAAGTCTGTGCGTTCTGATAATGCTCATGAATTAAAGTTCAATGCATTATTCTCTGAAAAGGCATCATGTCATATCATTCTTGTCCAGAAACTCCAGAGCAAAACTCTGTTGTAGAAAGGAAGCATCAGCATATTTTGAATGTTGCTAGGGCTCTTCTTTTTCAATCAAATGTTCCTTTAGAATTTTGGGGTGATTGTGTCTTAACAGGTGTTTTCTTAATCAATAGGTTACCTACTCCAGTTCTAGGCAATAAGTCTCCTTTTGAGAAGTTAACTAGTAAAACACCAAAGTATCATTCTTTAAAGAGTTTTGGGTGTTTGTGTTATAGTTCTACATCTCCTAAGCTTAGACATAAGTTTGAACCTAGAGCTAAAGCCTGTGTTTTTCTAGGATATCCTAGTGGTTATAAAGGGTACAAGCTATTAGATTTGGAGACACATGCTGTTTCGATTTCAAGACATGTCATATTTCATGAGCATATTTTTCCCCTTGTCTCATCTAATATCACGGATGATTCAAGAAATTTCTTTCCTCTATTACACTCTCCTGCTACCCCCGATGTTTTGCCTCTAGCGCAAACATCTTCTGGTGCACATCAACATCAAGATGTGACATCTTCTGAGATAGTTATTCCTTCTGAATCTCTATCTCGCAGAAAAAGAAAACCCCCAAAACACATGCAGGACTTTCATTGTTATAACTTTACTAGTACTATCCCCTATCCTATCTCCAACTATATCTCTTATTCATATATATCTGAGCCTTTTCGTGCCTTCATTAATACCATCACTAATGACATTGTTTCCCAAAGATATTCAGAGGCTAAGGATTATGATGTGTGGTGTGATGCGATGAAAGAGGAGATTGGTGCGATGAAACGGACTAACACTTGGAGTTCGAGCAGTTTACCACCTAACAAGAAGGCTATTGGTTGTAAGTGGGTCTTTATAAGGCCAGACTGGTTTCAAAAGGTTATACACAAGAAGAGGGTTTAGATTATGAAGAGACCTTCTCACCTGTTGCTAAGTTGGCTTCTGTTCGTTTGATGTTTATGATGGCAGCTAAGATGAATTGGTCTGTTAGTCAGACAGACATTTCTAATGCTTTCTTAAATGGAGATTTGGATGAGGAGATATATATGAAAGTTCCTCCAGGTTATGCAGAGTTAACAGGCGAGGTCATGCCACCTAATGGAGTTTTGCGACTACACAAGTCAATTTACGGTCTGAAACAAGCTTCAAGGCAGTGGTTTCTCAAGTTATCTGCTACGTTGTGTAGAATGGGATTCACGAAGTCAGTAGGAGAACATACTCTGTTCATCAAGTATGATTCTGGAGTTATCATGGGAGTATTGGTATATGTAGATGACATCCTTATTGTGAGCAACAGTGATGATGCAGTGAGTGATTTCAAAGAGGAACTAAAATCATTCTTCAAGCTGCGTGATTTAGGACCTGCAAAATATTTTCTTGGTATCGAGATTGCACGGTCAGCTAAAGGTATCACTCTCTGTCAAAGGAAGTATATTTTGGAATTGTTATCTAAAACAGGTTCCCTTGGATGTAAATCCAGTTCTACTCCAATGAATCCTGATGTGAAGTTAAACAAAGAAACTGGTATCTTGTTACCAGATTCTACAAGATATAGAAAGTTGGTGGGGAAACTCATGTATTTGCAGATCACGAGACCTGACATAGCATTTGTAGTTAATAAGCTTTGTCAGTATTCTCATGCTCCTCGAGATACTCACATGAAGGCTGTTCAACAAGTTTTACAGTATTTGAAAGGAACGGTTGGACAAGGCATGTTCTATATATGCGGCTGATGCTAAGTTTGATCTGCGAGGGTTTTCTGATGCAGACTGGGGAACCTGCACTGATGATCGACGGTCTGTCACGGGATATTGTATGTTTGTTGGTGATTCTCTGGTTTCATGGAAATCGAAGAAGCAAGACACAGTTTCTCAAAGCTCTGCAGAATCTGAATTTATAGCAATGGCATTGGCGACAAAGGAGCTCATTTGGCTTTCTCGTCTTCTGGTGGATTTGAAGGTCCCGTTTAAACCACCTGTTTATCTCTATGGTGATAACACTGCAGCTTTACACATTGCCAACAATTCTGTTTTTCCATGAAAGAACGAAACATGTGGATTTGGATTGCTACAAGATCAGAGAAGAGATTGACTCTGGTTTTCTCAAGACAATGTATGTCAAAACAGGGTGTCAATTGGCTGATGTCCTCACTAAACCACTACATCCAGCTCAGTTCATGGAAATAATCTCCAAGATGGGTGTTTACAACATTTTTGCACTTTCATCTTGAGGGGGGCTATTAGAGTATAGAATATACTTGTATATAGATTGGTTAAGGGCTCGGGAATGTCCGGTTTATTAGCTTAACTTAGATTGATTTAGTTAGTCAATATTACTGGTTAATACCGGTTAAGATCACATGTATAGCATAAAGATCTTGTAACAAACTCTTTTGATCATTAATGAGAATCTGAGTTTATTCATCTTTCTCTCTCGATTCTGATTCAACTGATAATTTCCTAAAATGTATAAACTTGGGAAAAAATAAAAGAAATTGAAAAATAGTAGTTTCCTACTGGCCACTCACAAGTACACCCCTTTTTAAGTCTTCTCCAGTCTCCTAGAAACAGGTCTCTTCCATAATTCTTCCATTACATTAAGCGATTTACATTTATATGTGTAAAAAACCAACCCCAAATAATAGTAATAAAATAACCATAAAAGTTGAAACAAAACCCAGTTCTTAAAGTTAGTTATGTTGTCTACAGTAGAGATGACAACATTAAGCATGTGTTGGCAAAGAACTATGCTGTTCTTCACTTGTTGTGTTGTAATTCTGTCACTTTTGATCATCGAAACGGCAGCGTTTAACGATAAAAACCAGCTCTTTCAGCCACTCGAAACAGAAAACGTAAACGCGATGACCGCGGTGATGGAGCGAGGGTTAAAGACGACGCCGCGGCCGGAGCACAAGAACGCTTACGCGACGATGATGTACATAGGAACACCAAGAGACTACGAGTTCTACGTTGCGGCACGTGTGTTGATCAGATCGCTCAAGGGTCTTCATGTGGACGCTGATATCGTCGTCATCGCCTCCCTCGACGTCCCTCTCGACTGGATTCACGCTATGTAAGTGTGTCTCCTCATCTTCTTCCTCTTCCTAATTTCATCTCCAAAACGCTAACGTTTTAGTTGGTCTTGAAAATAAAAATATATCTTGGTTTCTTCTTTTAATCAAAGCTAAAACAATATTTTCTAGAATAATTTTAGCTCATATAAACTAAACATATTTCATAATATTTTTTTTATTTAATCAAAAATATATATAGGAGAACATGGAAGAGAGCAGTAATGCGGGAAACAGCATGAAAACAATATTTAAAAAAATTTCAAACTTTAAGATTATAGTTTATAACTTTTAGATTAGAAGCAACAGGGACATCAGAATAATAAGAATATGCTTAGGAAGCTTTAATTTGGAGTTAAAAAAAATACTAAAATGTTATAAAATTTTGAAAATGTCTGAACAAATACAGTCTTCGTCGCAGTTTCGTTTCCACGACCTTTTTTAGATTTCTTGTCTTTTTCTCTATTGTTGATAGAAAATATCAGCTTACGTTTAAAAATGGTTTATTTTTTATTTATTTTTGTCAGTGTTGTTTATATTTCTGTATTCAAATTCAAATCACCCTTATCTCATATATATTCAAACCTTAATACCTAGACATGGGTTTAGGTGGAAGTTTGGTGTTTTTCTTTTGTTAGTGAGTGGGGAAAGTGAGTATTTAAGATATTAGATGTGTAACTAATTGCTTGTTCATTTTGTTTTAAAGAGATTAGAAAAGATAATATTGTTAAAAAGAATAAATGGGATAGCTGTCAAATGCCTTATTAAAGAAATTAAAAAGTCTTTTCACAACTTTTTTTTTTTTGGTTTCCCTTTTCACACTAATGGGATCTGTAGGGAAGAAGAGGACGGAGCTAAAGTAGTGAGAGTAGAGAATCTTGAGAATCCATACAAGAAACAAACTAACTTCGACAACAGATTCAAGCTTAGTCTAAACAAGCTCTATGCTTGGTCTCTCTCTGATTATGGCCGTGTCGTTATGCTTGACGTCGACAATCTCTTCCTCAAGAACACGGACGAGCTCTTCCAATGTGGCCAATTCTGTGCTGTCTTCATTAACCCTTGCATCTTCCACACTGGCCTCTTCGTGTTGCAGCCGTCAATGGAGGTCTTTAGAGATCTGATTCATGAGCTTGAAATAAAGAGAGATAACCCTGATGGAGCTGACCAAGGGTTCCTTGTCAGCTACTTCTCCAATTTACTCGATCAGCCTCTCTTTCGTCCTCCCTCAGATAATCGCACCACTGCGCTTACCGGACATTTTGGGCTTCCTTTGGGATATCAAATGGACGCATCTTACTACTGTAAGTGGCCACTACTCTCCCTTTTTCAGTAACTCCAAATATCTAAAACGTTTTTGCTAATCTTTCTATGTATGCATGTCATTCTCTTGATCAGACCTTAAACTCAGATGGAACGTACCGTGTGGACCGAACAGTGTGATCACGTTCCCAGGAGCAGTTTGGTTGAAGCCATGGTATTGGTGGTCATGGCCTGTTCTTCCTTTGGGCCTTTCATGGCACCACCAACGCAGCTACACCATAACGTACGTTTGCACTTATTTACAGCCCAAAACCGAGACTAATACTCACAACTTACAACTACTGTCTCAATCCCATTAGATACATGTTCTCGTTTTTGGGATTAGTATGGTGTGCACTAATGCTTAGTTTTCATTGCAGTTACTCCGCAGAGATGCCTTGGGTTCTAATTCAAGCAGTGTCTTACTTAGGTATCATACTAGTCACGCGTCTAGCGCGTCCCAGCTTGACCAAGCTATGTTACCATCGTTCTGATAAGAATCTAAGCATGATCCATACAACTTTCAAGTTGGTTGCTCTTCTCTTGATCCTCTCAGCCTACGTTATACCATTTTTCATCATCCCAAAAACGATCCACCCGCTCATTGGTTGGTCGCTCTACTTAATCGGCTCCTTTGCTCTCTCTACCATACCCATCAACGCCTTCTTGCTTCCAATGCAACCTGTCTTAACACCGTGGCTTGGCATCTTGGGGACGCTCCTCGTGATGGCTTTTCCCTCTTATCCTGATGGCATTGTCAGAGCATTGTCGGTTTTTGGGTATGCCTTTTGCTGTGCACCGTTTCTGTGGGTCTCCTTTGTGAAAATCACATCACATCTTCAGGTTTTGATTGACAAAGAGGTTATGTTTCCGCGGTTGGATGAATCCGGAATTAGCCTTGGACTCAGCAAATTGTATTGAATAAGACGGTGAGATTTTTAATCATCTTGATAAACAGCTACTGTATAAAACTAAAAAGGTTAGAGAGGATTAACAAAGACATATTTACTCTACGAAAGATAATCACATCACCTTTTATAGCTTTTGATTCACTAAACAAAATACTTTTGGGAAGTTGATTTGCACAAGTAATGGGGTTATATGAGAAGTGAGAACATTAAAATGGGTCAGTTCTAAAGAAACCGATAAAGGCCCACTTCACTACTTCAGATTCAGATCCAATACAGTGAGATTTTCCCAAATGCCACTGCACTCTTAAGGATATCATATGATCTATTTTGTCAAAACATACAATGTGAACACCATTTTATACAAATTATATTATTATGTGTAAATATGATCGTCACCAAATCTCATTATACTTTATACCTTCGTAGATCAAATAGAGAAATTAAATAAAAAGGAAATTGGGTTCATATATTGTGTTTGTGTTAGCATGATCGGGTCGGTGTCGGTCCACGTATTTTCCAACGGAAGCTTAAAGCGAAAAAGTTGTGCCACATGTCCGACCCTTTTAACCTCTGAAGTGACCAGCGATCACATTTGCCAAAGTTACCCTTCATCTAATATTCTATTTCCAATTGTTCAGGCAACAACATATATTTTCTTCGTAAGAAAATTACGTACTAAAAAGTTAAAAACGTACTTATTATAAAAATAAAAAAGACCTTTCGTTTAAATTCTGGTGTCGATCTGTCAGTGAATAATTTGTTTATTTTAACTCTGAAAGCCAGGAGGCAAGGGTAAAACATGCAGAAACGTGAGTTTAAAGATGGCTTCAGTGCAGGGATACTTCTGTCATTAAAATTAGGACGTTACTTAATAATGGTGCCCATAAAAAAAGAAGAGTGTTGTGTGGTTTTTGTTTTTGTCAAGAAAGAAACATAAATGGCTCTGTTTTGGTATCAAACTACTACTACTAGACAGAGTTTACACAGATGCAGCTGGCGACACAAACTACACCACAAACAAACTAGGAATTAACGAACCAAATAAGTAACTATCCTCTCTTTTCTTTTTTTTTGTTTTGTCAATAAGTAATTGTCTTTTGGTTGTTTAAGAAAAAGTAGTAATGCATAAGGTGGTGGATATCCACTGATTTTAAGACCTACGATCTCTGATTCATATATATAATCGATCTCTGTTTCTCACAGGGTTAATACATGTTCAACAAGAGAATTATACTTATTATTCATTGTATACTATTTTAGATGAAATATCTCAGTATTTTGGGTTTAGATATTTTATTGTGTGACCATATTTTGGATGGTTTGAGTCTCACCACAGTTTATATACTAGTTGTGTGATACGGAGCAAGAATAATATTTACATTATCTATAATAGTAGGCTAGCACACACACACTTGTGTCATAAAAAATGCAGTTGAAATTAAATAGTTCCATTAAAAAACACATTAATAAAAATCAAAGATCCAAGATCCAAAGATCATGCAAAAGAATCATCTCAAGAATTCCAAATATCAAAACGACATAACAAAGAACCAACAAACAATCAAGAATCATCCATGACCCCAAATATTTCAAGAAAAGCTCAAATTGTTAAGAAAACATGAAACAGAGCTTGCTTCTTTTTGTTGTTGTCTTACATCAAAAGTACATTGTTTGATAATATCATTCCAAAGGTTCCAAAACCAGTAAACGGTTTTTTCTTTTTTTCCTAATAAAGAATAATAATAATCTTGAAGACAAACCAACCCATCAAGATTCTTTGATTTTCGATGTTATCTAATCTCTTGAAACCTTTATATGGCTGAAACGACGGTGACAGCTTCGGTTTCTTGTGGTGGAGGAAGATTCAGATCTATCATACAGCGGCGGAGCTCCGGGAAATGTATTTTTTCCGGCTTTGTCTCTTCTACCACTTCCGATGCAAAAACCGGTTTAATCTCAAGCTCTCTTGAATCTCTTGACAGCATCATCAAACACATAGCTAAATCTTGTTCCGGAGAACCATCAGAGACAGAACTCGCCGGTTCTGGTGACTCGTGGCTCGTCTTCTGCTTCTTCGTGTTCTCACAAGTTCTCTTACTACGCTTTTTCTTCTTCTTCTTCTTCTTCTTTGAAACCTCCGCTCTGACCCGTTTCTTTACCGGGGATCCGGACTCAGGTTCGGTCTCTGTCTCACTGTTGTAAACGGTGGATGACTCAGGATCCGGGTTAAAGACCCGGAAACTCTTCCTCGGGTTCTCACGCAACCCGTAGACGAGAGATTTACCGTCGGAGGAAGAGCAAGAAGATGAATGGACCGAGTCAGCGAGTTTCTTCCGAGTGGACGGTTGGGATGAGACCAAGTGAGACTTCATGTGACCACCAAGTGCTCTACCATTACAGAAACTCTTGGAACAAAGCTTGCATTTGTGTTTGTTCTGCATTTTTCTTGCCAAAGAGAACAAGAACAGAACAAAAAGCAAGAAAAAAAGAGAAACCTAAGAAGACTTTAATAAGTTTCTTTTTGTCAAATCTCTCTTTCTATGTGTGTGTCTCAATTTGATTAGAGAGACTGTTGTAAGTGTGTAGAGCATGAGAGAGAGAGAGAGAGAATGAGAGAAGTTAATAAGAGTAGGTAACAAGCATTCCTCTCTTTTTCACAAACCCCCAAAATTAACAATTATGACTTTTTGGTCCATACGATAACTACTACTAATGATACGTAAAGATAAGTTTTTTTGTTTAGTTTTAGTAAAAAAAAAAAAAAATTAAGATAAATCTATACTATTTTTAATGCTCGGCTGACAACGATAACCACCGAGTGAAGAATCTCGAGTTAATGCAGAAAGATTAAATTTTGAATTATTAGTTAACTACAAAGGTGGTGTTGCTTAAAACATAGATAGACTCTTAACACAAAGCACAAAACAAAAAAGCTGTTGTTTTGCTTCTTTAGTTGATTAATGACTTCTTAAAGCAAACAAAAAGAAAGAAAGAAAAGAAAAAGAAAAAAAGAGTTTCTAAGCACAACGAAGTTTTATGTGTGAATTATGTTGGTTGAGTTAGTTGAAGGAAATGTAATGGCAAAATCGGTTGAAGCGTCTAGGTTCTAATGATATAAACCGATTGTATTAGTTGCATTGATTTATATAATTGGGCGTTGAGGTTTAAATGCTGAAATGTCATTTTTAAACGGTTTAAACGTTTAGGGGGGGTTATTGGTTTAGGATTTAGAAAGAATTTTAATGACTTTAAAAGTTATGTAAAATATGTTGTTATTCAATCAAGACTTTTTAAAACTCTTTAAAAATTTAGTGTTATTGGTTGTGGATTTGTAAAAAGTTATCTAAAATCTTGATAAATCTAGTGTTATTGGATTAAGAGTCTTATAAAGTCATGAAAAGTTTTATGTTATTCAATTAAAACAAAAGAATCTTGGATTGTTAATGAATTCAAATTTTGTGTTATTGGTTTAGGATTTTATATTATTTCCTTCATAACAAAAGTCTTGAAAACTCTTTTTCAAATAGAAAGATTTTGAAAGATTTTATGAAAGATTTACAAGATTAGGAAACAAAAATCAGCAAGATTTAAAATAACTTCCTAAACAATCTCTTATAGAATTCTAAACAATCATTAAAATTCTTTCTAAATAACTTCTATGATTTTAAAAGTCAGCAAGATTTTTAAAAACACAAAGTCATTAAAATTCTTTCTAAATCCTAAACCAATACCTCCCCCTTAAATAACTTGATAGTAATGAGTTTTTAACAGTTAAAAGTCGAGACAATAATCTAATCATCTCACATGTATATAATTGTACTTAGATTGATATCCTTTAACATACGATGGTCGACCCATAAGGTGATTGAATGACTACACAATGATGATAGGACAAAGGTCCAAAGTACGTTGAAGCCATTCATTCCACGTCCTAAGGTTTTTTATTAGAGGCGTCCAGTCTCATTTCGTATAGTTTGTTCGTATTATATAAATGTGAAACGTAACTGAAGTTTGTTGCTGAATCCTGTTTTACATTAGTTGTTTATCCGACATGTTTTGCATTCAACTCCAATTTGTTTAGCTGAATTCAGAACTCTTGGCTGTCGTTCTTTTGTTTGTAACCAAGAGATTATTACTCATTTGCTCTTATTTAAAAATTCCAAGAAAGAGACAAACAAAAAAAAGTACTTGTGAATATGATTAGTGTCTTAATACTTTGAATTTTCCAACCGGGATTGATTGACACTTGACTGTTGCATTGGTGTATATGTTTTGGTCATAAAATACGAGAGATCATGACTTCAGTTGCTAATAATACAAAATGATACTGTACGTATTAATCTGATATGTTCTATGATTCGATAAATTACGCACATAAAGTTCAAAAGTTTTTGGTTTATCTAAAAAACTTTGATTTTATACTTGTAAGCAATTAGAAGATTATTATTTGTCGTATTTTACTATAGTAACAGTTTTTGTTTCCATACTGAACATT
Source organism: Camelina hispida (assembly GCA_023657505.1). Lineage (NCBI taxonomy): Eukaryota > Viridiplantae > Streptophyta > Magnoliopsida > Brassicales > Brassicaceae > Camelina > Camelina hispida. Next base: position 20,655,831 of record CP094635.1, on the reverse strand, counting down.
TGGGTGTCAAATAGTAAAAAAGGCTATTAAAAGAAAGGGAAGACTTTCATACTAATAGTTTTTTAAACAAAGACAAACATCATGCATTAAAAAATTCGCATAGTCATAAAGTACATATATATACACAGAGATGACATAACACTAGTTAAGAAATACATTATATCGTTAAAGTATACGATATACCTATGGTAATCATGGTTTTATTGAAAATATGACAAAGAATACATATATTTAACATTACCAAGAATAAAAAAAGGCAAATGAATTTGAGTTGTTGGAACTTTATAACATAGTTGAGTAAAGAAGAGGCTTACACAATGGAATCTTTCGTGTTAACTACTTGGCTTTGCTTCAATCTCAATTTTAACTATATGATATCCATTACTCTTCAAACAAAAAGAACTCTGTTCAGTGTTTATAATTCGGAAAGGTAACCAAATAAGTGTACAATTGAGTCATCACTACAAGAAAAATTGTTACCAATAATTAAAAATTAAGATGACTAAAGAACCCAGTAGAAAAACAAAAACATCACTTTATTCCCAAACAGTAAAGCATGATCCAAGAAAAAAATGTTTAAACAATACCCTGTATAAATTTCCCCTTTAATCAAAAACGAAAATATCACTTTTCTAGAAAATTCAATGCAACAACATATTCAAAAATATTTTACTTAGATTTTCTTCTCTGAGTCCTATTCTAACACTATCTTCATTAGTGTGATCCTTAGTTGTTTCTTAAGGCAATTTTTAATAATAAAAAGGGAAGAAGAAACTTTGTTAAAAGAAAAAGAAAATTTTGTTGATTATTGATAGAACCAAGTTAAAGTGTTTTTTAGTAATAAATATAGTAAAATGATAATTAATAACTTAAAATATTCAAAATTATTTTATATATCATAGACATATTTTAATAATTAAAACATAAAATAACATACAACATTTAAAATTAAAACATAAAACATTAAGAAAAAAATGTCGTCTGCTTCACCGGAACCAAATCGACGGCGAATCCATGGAGAATCAGATGTGGGAATCAATTAGAAGAGAAGAAAGAAGGAACTTGGCGATTTTGTCGAGAGAGAAATAGAATAGAAAACTCGAAAATGAAAAAGAAAGGCCAAAAAAAATTTACCCCATTAATCTCATTTCACCTTTCAACTCATTGATATTGTGTCACCTGCCCTTAAGAAACGTTTCTTTTGATCCTAAAATAAGAAACGTTTCTTTCAGTTCTTACATTTTGTTTCATTAATAATTAATTTCTCTAACTAAGAAATTTTCTAAGAAATAACTAAGGACCACCAATGAGGATAGTCTAAGATAAACTAGAGATCTAAAGAAAGTTATGCAAACAATAGCAAAAGACATATAAAAGTGTTCCCTTCTAAATATAAGTTTGGAACTCAATTTCCTAGTTCACTAAATGTAGAAGACTCAAGTCACTCAACTTGCCAGTCTTTTGTTCGACACCGTTCTGAAGGTGCACCGTGCACCTTCAGTGTAGCGTAAAAGCAACCAAACCGCTTGAAGCTACATATACTAAATACATAGTATAGAATGTAGTAATGTACTTAGCAGTTAGCACGCTGCACGCCTTTAAACCAAGCTGCAAACAACATTGTTCTAATTTGTTGAACTTTTTTACAGACCTCTATTAACGTATATTTCATATTTGGTTTGCTAGTCGCATAAAAGCTATAATCATTGTGTAATGCCTTTTCTGAATGAGATGGACCAAAAGAACAAAAGAAAAGAAAGCAAAAAAATTGCCAAAAGGTGGATGTATCCGATAACTTAACCTGGAAAAAAATGAAGACAATATATTCTAATGAAAAAATGTTTGTCAGCTACTTGAACTATATACTAACATATAGCCACATATAAAAATAATATAAATGTCTTGTTAACTACGTCAACTATTGTCATCACATAAGGACATCCATAAACAAACATAGGTTTATATGTACAACACCATAAACATTCAACTCCGGTGGTTGGTTGGCCGGAATCCGGCATTGACCAGTGTTGACCGACATTGACCAGTGTTAACCAGCATTGACCAGTGTTGACCGACATTGACCAGTGTTAACCGGCATACCAGTGTTAACCGGCATTGACCAGTATTGACCAGAAAAATATTCATAAAACAATATTTTTTTTTTTTTTTTCGTAAAAATAATAATTTTTTCATATATTTTTGATAAATATATAAAAAGATGAATGATTTGTATAATTTGTAAAAACAAAATATAACAACAAAAAGTTATACAACAAAATTTTATGTGTAGTAGATTTTTTCATAAAACTATAACAAATATATACGTTTTCCTTTTAACAATTATTTTTTTTTGTTTTGTATTTTCAAAGGTGGAAATTTTAAATATATTTTTTTCTTTTTACTGATTTATAAGATTATGTCATTTGAAATATATTCAAGGCATTGCCAATTATTTTTTTGATTTTACAAGACCAACCTTTGATTGTACAAAATCAAATTTTGTTTTTTTAATTATCTTCTAGATATGTCTTTCATGCAAAAAAAATAGAATTTTCATAATTGTCTTCATTTTTTTCTTATTAATAATAAAGAAATAGTTGATAATGTCTTGGATATATTTCAAATGACAAAATCTTATAAATAAGTAAAAATCTCCACCTTTGAAAATACAAAATAAAAAATGATATTTGAAAGGAAAATGTATATATTTGTTTTAGTTTTATGAAAAAATCTACTACACATAAAATTTTGGTGGTATAGTTTTATTAAATTATTTTTTGTATATTTTCTGTATTAACAAAATTAGTTACTAGATATACCACAAATTTTGTTTGTCATATAATTTTTAAATTTCTTTTGGTATATAATTGTCTTGTTGATGTGTCTGCCTTTTATAGGGTTTTAACTATAGTTTTTAGGTTTGTTTTTGAGTCTTTTCCTAGGTCAAAGTGTGCTTTTAGAGTCCTTTTTGTCTTTTGTGAGTCTTTAGCGTTTTGGGGATGAAAACATGCATCGGGAGCCAATTGGTTGAAGACTGATCGAACTAGTAGGCAGATGGAGTGAGAGCAGAAAAACGTTCCGGATCGACTGATCCTCGCTCGAGATCGACCATTCCCGTCCCCGACGCAACTTTTCCTTTTTCGTTTTAAACCGACTTTTAGGGTTTTATTTTATTATTTAAGCACGGGGCTCGACCCCTAGAAAGACAACTTTTATTCTACGCAGCCTTTGAGCACTTGTAAGCTTGGGAGAAGATCTCTTATCCTTTCTAACCCTTAGGAGAAGAATTCTGAACCCTATTATTTTCTCTTTGCAATTCAAACATGTTTTCTTCATATTTGATTTGTGATTGCTATTGTTCGATGTCTGAGTAGTCTCTCTGTTGGGTTTCGGGTTTCAAAAGGGGTTTTATGATTCTCTGATTTAGGTTGTTAGATTTGGGATTGATCTATTGTGTTCTTCATCAATTGTTGTTCTTATTGCCTAAACTAGATTAGCTACCTAGTTTATGATCATAGGTTAAATTCATCTAGGCATCAAAAATGTTATTGATTTGCTTGAAAAGAACATAGGTGAGCAAGGTGATCCTTAGCCAACAACAGTTGAAGTTAGGGCACCTTGTGAACATAATCAAACTTGAACTTATTGCTTGCTAGGATTGTTTAGATTCAAACGACGGTTTACAATTTAATTCATTCCCTGCATAGATAACTATTGTTGCGACAGTAGGTTAGTTTTATATTTGAGATTTGAGTTCAAGAACGGTTCCTAAAGCTATCCCAATCTACCATCTAATTTCGTGATCATAGCTCCTAATTAATTCCCTACGCCCAATATTTTCTCTTGATTTACAAACTTCTATTTATTTTCTGTTTTGTTCGGTTACTTGAGAAACAATCTTTATTATTGTTTTAGCTATACTCGATCTATATAGTTTCATAGTGCATCGCTTGGTCTCTGTGGATTCGACCCTAACGTGTTACGACAACACCACTAGATCGTGGTTGAGTGTGCTTTGGATTATTAATTGACCCTGTGATCACTTTTATTTTTTTGTTTTTTTTGTTGTATAACTTTTTGTTGTTATATTTTGTTTTTGTAAATTATATAAATCATTTATCTTTTTATTTCTTTATCAAAAATACATGAAAACAAAAAAAATATATATTTTTTTAGGAAAAAAGAAAACAAATATTAGAAAAAAAAAAAAAAAATTCTGGTCAACACCAGTTAACACTAGTCAATATCGGTCAACACTGGTCAATACCGGATTCCGGCCAACTAACCACAGGAATTAAATGGTTATGATGTTGTACACATAACATATGTTTGTTTATGGATGTCCTTATGTGATAGACAATAGTTGACGTAGTTAGCAAGATATTTATATTGTTTGTATGTATAGTTATGTTTTAGGCATATACTTCAACTAGCTGACTAATATTTTTCCTATTCTAATCTTATTAGAGAAGGAGATGGGTTTTACTAAAATAACGTACAAAAACTTTGATAAACCATGAATGCGACCTAAGCATAAACAATTTATCAAATGAATTTACATTAGTGTTCCAAGTGGTTTTGACCGTTGTTTCCATCAAACCGTTAGAATGAGTATGAGACAATGAATCAACCTATCCAAAGAACTTGCAAGAAAAAAATTTGCTTAAATCTTCGACCGTCAATTTTTCTTTTCAAAATATATACACATTGAACAACGTGTTACATGACACCATTTAGGCCCATATTTTCCAAGACTTGCATGTGATTCTTTTTTAAACCAACTATTTTGGCAACACATAGGAACATATACTATACCGAATACGGTAATACAGGAACATATACTATATTCAGTTTTACATGTATAGTATAAAGTAAAACTGATCTTGAAACTGATCTTACTTCTTTAAACCTAAACTAAATTCACAAGAATATAAAAGAAAGGGAAGACTTTAATAAAACTAAAGCAATAGAGGCTTCTGAAAATCAAACTCTGTTCTAAGCACACTTTCTTCATCATCTTCTTTTATGTCATCTCCTTCTCCATCTTCCTCTTTCCCTTTAGCCCACAGAACGAAGTATAGTCCTCCGAACATCAACGCCATTCCCGCAAAGCTAATTTGACACATACAAAAAAAACACAATAAAGAAGATAAATGACTTCTCTTTCTGTCCAAAACTACCTATATACTTTGAAGGAGAAAAGCTGCAAGAAAAATTTACCTTCCGAGGTTGAAACTCTCTTCCATAGTAAAAGCAGAGACAAGAACACAAACCACCGTAGCAATTGGACTAAAGATGGACACAATCACTGGTCCTTTTCTCTTTATCACCCATGCATTGAAGCTCAACCCTCCTCCACTCACCAACCCTCCCTACAAATTAAACATAATTCTTATTATAACATTTTCAACACATATATTCAAATGTTGCACACCATATATGATTTATGAGATATGTACCAGCATTGCGTATCCCACAAGGCGGCCGAAACCGATGACTGATGCACTTTCTATTTCCATACTTCCTTTAAGAGCATACTGCAAACCTACCGTGGTGATCCCACCCATTAAAGATACCATCGAGAACATTGATACAGGCGCCGGAAACTCGGCTAGTATGGATGCCTAATAAGGACGATCAAAGAGATATCACAAGCAAAGAACCGGATTAGCACAATCGGATATATAAATATGATAGCTCTAGAGCTAAGAAGGGGTATAAGGTGAAACCTGAAGGACAACACTAGAGGACAAGCAGCAGATGGCGAGGAGGAGATAGAGGCAACCTAAGATCTTGTCCTTGTCTAAAACGACTTCGTCAGGGACAATAGGCATAGTCTTTGCCGAGATCGAAGTAGCAGCAGTACTGTGCATTAAGCTCATAATGAAAGCTCCCATCACACACAGAACTGTCCCTCCCATCTTAACTCTACTGTACATACAACTTAGCTTCACTTTCTCCATCCTTCAAAATGTCAAATATTCAAAACACATTAATTAAAGCTTTAATTTTTCGTTACTAAACAGAATAAATCAAAAGAAAAGAAGATTACGTACCCAGCAGCCCAAGCAATGACAAAAATTAAAGCAGGACAGAGATTAGGCATAGCTGTAGCCATTGATGCAGAGGTGTGTTTCATTCCTTCTAAGTATAGCCACTGGAACAGAGTCACTCTGTTTCAAACACAACTTCTCTCTATTTAGTTATTTGTTATGATTTTTATTTTTTTCTCCTTATTTTTTAGAATAAGAAAGCAAGCATCTAACAAGAAAAAGAACATGCAAAAATTAAAAGGATTTATTTTACCCAGCAAGAGCAACTAAAACTAATTTAGTCTTCAACTTGAAACTTAGACTTGTGGGCCAAAGTTTCCTGCATATACCAAACACAAGACAAAAACAAGAACCATTTTACAAGAATCCAAAGACGATAAATATAGAAATATAGTATGGAACTTTGCTTTTACCTTTCAAGAAGAAAAGCAAGAGGGGTGATGAGAAGAAATGAAGCAAAGGTGCAGAAGATAACGATAAGAAGAGGGTCAATTCCAAGAGACAACAAGTGACTCAGTAGCTCCGAGTTTCCAGCGTAAATCACCTGAGCTCCGGCCAATCCTCCGATGATTCCTACTTCTTGTAACGTCTCTCTCTTCATCATCTTTTTCCAACACAGAAAGAAACAAGAAAAGGAATAGTAACAACGGATAAAATCAGTTGGACTTGGAACCCATTTGGCAGCAAATGGAAACACGAGCTTTCGATTTTGTGGGTGGTGGAGCAACTAAAAGAAAAAAGCAGAGAAGACAGTTTCTTAAGTGTTTTCTTTTTTGGGTTTTCTTGTTAAATGAAAACAGAAGAAGAGACACTTTGTTTGTGATCTCTTTATTTGGTAATGCGTATGCTTGAAGTTTGAAACCTTTCTCTCTTATCTTTCACTTCTTGCTTTTGTTGAAGACATGTGTCCATTACACATTTACACTGCATTGGCTTTTATAGAGTGTCTCTCGCTCGCCATTATAGTAGCCTATTTTTTTTGGGAAGCCCAAATTTTAATTTATTCTATAAGACTAAAACGGTAGTAATTGTTTATATAATAAACATAATAGAGAGAGTCCTCAGAATTTGGTGTTAGTGGGTTTAATATTCTTTGGTTAATGTGAAAATTAGACAAAACAAAAATTTGAGAGCGGTTAGCTTAATTTTGTTAAGAAATAAATATTCTGGTGAGTTTGAATATGAGTATACGACTTGTTTTTTTTTTTTATTATGTTATGTGTATTTTCATGATGAATTTTTCAACCGTGATAAAGAGTTTGAAAAACTGTGGCCAACATTCTGATATTTCTTAAATAGAACAATTTATTCACATGTAGTTAGCCAAATAAAATAAAGAAATTGTTCAAAACAAAAAAAAAGTTTTATTTAAGACTACAGACTAAAAATAACAAAATACAGAGGAAAAAAGATTAAAGAGTTTTTTTTGTCAGTAAAATCATAAAAGAAAAAGTGGAACGATCATAAATCGCCGATCACACAGCAAATTTATGTAAGCAGATGAAATTATGTAAATAAAGTGAAGTATGAAAACGTGCCGAAAATAAAATGAAAAGAAAGCTAAAACCAAAAAGAATGGAGAAAAAAGAAGAAGTTAATACTATTTTTTATTGCTAATGTCCTTTTGTTTGTATTGTTATTTTTGGATAAACAAATACGACAGCTTACCATCTACTCCTCTATTATTCGTTTTACGTCACCATCTCTTCACTTTTTAAGTCTTTTTTTTTTCTTGGCATTCAATCTCTTTCATCTTATTGTTTTTTATCACTGATGAATCATACCTATGACATAACACACACACAAACTATCACTTATTGAGTTATTTAACATAAAGTCTTTTGTTTATAAGTCAAGAAATATCGGTTTTATGTAACGAATTAGTTAGTTATATAATGTGTAGTGGATATGTAGAGATTATAATAGAGCTGTTGTTGTGTTGTGTGTGGACTGTGGAGTATAAAAATATGGTGGTGAAACGTAAGAGGAGAATAAAAGAGGAGTGTAAGAAAGACAAAGAGTAAGAAAAAACAAAGTGGGGAGCCTTACACGTCACTCTTTCTCTTTTCCAATGACTTGTGAAGCCATGCCCCGCGCCTCCTTTTTCTCCTCCCATCAAAATATATACTAATTAGATTAGGATCCGTGCTAGAGCATAAATTGAAATTTTATTTATTTATATTGTAATTTGTATATAAAATATAATTTATGTGATTGTTTTTGAAAGTTGTTGTGAATAAAACATTATGCAATAAAATTAAATGATAAATATGAGTACTTTATTTTTATTTTTAGATTTTGTTGCTTGTATAATCGAAAAACACTATTAATCGACAGAAGAGTGATTAATTTTTGAGATTTTTTTTGCCTATATATAGTTAATTAAATATTCTGTGAAGAATTTATTTTATTTTTTTGGAATATCCTTTTTAAAAAGATCTGAAATCGAGATTTAACTAATGATTATAACCCATATAAGCTATACTTATCAAATAATCAAATAATTGATCTTATAATCTATATTATCTAGTCTATAAAAGTAGGTATATACTTCCGTTTTATTATATAGGGGATAATGGCATAATGCGATTAATCTGATTCTTATAATATGTATTATACACGGTTTTAGTTTTTACATCTAATCCGTTTAAAAGTTTAGAACCTTGTAAGTTTTGTTGGTCTTTACTCACTATTACAATCACTATCATTGTGAAAAAGGCACATTGAATCGACTCCTAGATCGGTTCAACGCACTCTAATGAGCTGTGCCACGTACGGAAAGACAACCGTTGCCATTTCAAAGTCTAAACAGTGAACATAGATACTCCTCTGTCCTCTCACGTGCACACGCGTCTACAAGTTACAACCGTCTCCAACTCACGTGACCGACCTTTTTGGCCTCCCTATAACGATATTAATTGTAAGCTTTATGAAAGAATATAAACAAACAAAAAACTATTGGAAAACCAAAAAAAACAAAAATATATATCGAACATCTTCGCCTGTATTGTTCTAAATTCTGATATTACGACAACAATAATAAAATTGTCTAAACCCTTCGCTAAGAAATGTCCTTTTCGCGTGAGTTTGTTGTTCTTCGATATCTTCTCAAAAAACTTTTTCGTTTTAACTACGTATACATATGCACGACAAAAGAAAAAGAAGAATTTTTTGGGTCGAAAATAAAACCCAACAAATTACAAAATACCCTTTATAATAAAACAGAAGTACAAAACATTGTTTTGATAGACTTTATAATTTTAATAAATAGTTACAAATAGGTTATACATAGATTATAAATTAATCAATATATTAATTGTAACAAATAAAATCTTAATTGTAACAGAAAATCTTAAACGGGTTATTCCAAATTGATAGTTCATGGATATTCCAAACTTTATTTTTGGAAGATCATGGTTCCAAATATCTAGAATCACAATATTACAAATTTATTTTCTACAGATTTTATTGATAAACTACATCAATAAAATTATTAAAGGGATAAAAATATATTTTCAATCATAAAAAAAGAATCAAATCTCACTAATTTAACAAGATTAATTGTGATATTCGTGAACGTATTCAGAAATTAAAAATTAAACCTTAATGCTAGATTAGGACCGTGCTAGAGCACTGGTTGAAATTCCTTTTATTTATATTATAATTTTAGAATAAATATAATTTATATGATTGATTTTAAAAAATTTTAAGATGCTAATCTAGCATTAATCGTGATCTTCAGAATCATATTTTATTCTAAAATTATAATATAAATAAAATGAATTTCAACCCGTGCTCTACCATGGGTAATAATCTAGTTACATGTAAAATGTTATGATTATGATAAAATGTTTCTTACAGAGCTTTGCTCTTGAACGAGTTATACTTTGACTTCGTCCGATGTTTTCTAGACATAATAGACTATAGAATAATAATCGGTAAGAAAATAAAAGTGAAAGAGAAAAAAGAGGAAAGAAATTTATTTTGTCAGTAAAATCATTAAAATAAGTCGAATGATAAATAAATAGCCATCACACAAATTTATGTAAGTATATACTCTTTTATCCCTAATAGATTGATGTCCTATGATATATTTTTGTCATTTAAAAATTGATGTTTTAAAAAAAATTCTTAAATAATATTTTTAGATTATGCTTTTTTTTATATGGCATTCATCTAATGGTTCATATTTTCTTTCTACCAAAAAGTAATTATAAATTAATTTACAAATAAAAATTTAAATTTTTTTTAATATGTGTGAAAGTGTCAAAACATCAATCTATGTGAAACAGAAACAGTAATATTCGGTGATAAAGTGAAATTTTAAAATGAATGCAGAAAATGAAACAAAAAAAGATAAACTAGAAAGAAAGGAGAAAAAAAAAGACAGATGCATTAAATTCCATCAGATACAGGGACCCGACGATCAAATCCATGATTCCAGTAGGTAAGCCAAGATATCCACGGTAACTAAATCCGCCGGATAACTAAGCAGCCGGGGGTGACAAGATCTATCCGCGGAAGTTAAGCTGAAACGGATGGGAAACAAACAAAATCACTCCAAAGGTACATGTCCAACAATACCAAAACAAAGAAAGCACAATGAAGAGGAAATTAAAACGCTAACTCAAACTCATATAATCCACGACACAGGACAGCGACTCCTCCTTGGGAAACAAACAAAATCACTCCAAATTAAGGTACATGTACAACAATACCAAATTTTAGAAAGCTACGAAAGCACAATGAAGAGGAAATTAAACTGTTACTCAATAATTTGAGTTGCCTTTGTATTCATCGGTTGTACAATATTAGCTTTACATAGATGGCAAGTAAATCTTATACAATAAAAGTAGGTTTTTCCTAACTTTATCTGTCAATGCGATACTTGGCACTTTATATTTGTGACATATGTTTTTCTTATTAATCTTTAATTAAACATTTTTATATACTTCATTTTATATATATGTTATATGGTGTATAGTTTGTTTTTAAAAAACAAAATTTCATATTGTTACAAAAATATATTTCTTCCAACTTTTAGTTTTAACATATGATATATTTCCTAATGAAAGCATATACCATAAAACCTAACCTACAAATAAAACTATTGATCAAACCAATTGAAACAAACAAAAAGTTTTAATACTTTTAAAATAAAAATTGAAGCCAAATTCATTTATGACAAAATATAAAACACATTGTAAAATCACATAACATAAAATATAAATATAAAATATAAAATATAAACTATAAAAAAAAATATAAAATATAAAATATAAAATATAAAATATAAAATATAAAATATAAAATATAAAATATAAAATATAAAATATAAAATATAAAATATAAAATATAAAATATAAAATATAAAATATAAAATATAAAATATAAAATATAAAATATAAAATATAAAATATAAAATATAAAATATAAAATATAAAATATAAAATATAAAATATAAAATATAAAATATAAAATATAAAATAGAAAATATAAAATATAAAATATAAAATATAAAATATAAAATATAAAATATAAAATATAAAATATAAAATATAAAATATAAAATATAAAATATAAAATATAAAATATAAAATATAAAATATAAAATATAAAATATAAAATATAAAATATAAAATATAAAATATAAAATATAAAATATAAAATATAAAATATAAAAAATAAAAATATAAAATAGAAAAATAGAAAATAGAAAATACTTTTAAAAGTATAAAATATGTTCTAATATATTTAAAAAACCACATTGTATTCAATAATAATATATATTGTATTAAAGACAAAACTCAAATAAAATAAAATTAATATTCTATAAGTTACAGTTTGACTGTCTTTAAAACGTATGTACTACAAGAAAATAAAGATAACATAATTGCTTAATCTCCCCATGAAATAATAGAAATCAATAGTTTCAAAAAATAATTTAATGGTAATTATACTATTTATTTTTAAATGATTAGAAAATAGAGATAATATAGCGAATCTAGAAAACATTAAATTGGACACACTTTTCTTTTCATGAATTTAATGTGAGATATAGTATAAGATATTTCATAAATTTTTATGACATGAGCCATATTTTGATATGCATTTATTAAAAAAAAAAAATTGCTATTAAGGATGATTAGAAGATTAGCACTGGGGCATATGGTAAATCATGAATACACTTATTAATTATTCAAAATCATCAAAATCTGATGGAAAAGTCAACATGTATATATATATATATATATGATACGTTCAAATATAGTAACAAAAAAAACATTTAGATGTAAGTTAAAATAAATTAGGAATGTAGTTATGTCAGAAAAATAATTGGAATGTATCTATTGTTGATATCAATTTTTCTGATTTTGTCTTAACTTCCATCTACACTAATTGACATGTTGGAGAGTTCATTTTTTTGATAATTAAAAGAACATAATGAATAAGAATAGAGACAAGGACTGAGAAATAACCCATCATCATAGAAGTATAGCACATTTTAATTTAGGGACAATTGCATTTTTAGTACCTTTATTTGCATTTAAAAGAGAACGTAGACCCTATATTCGTTTTTCAAGAAACATAACCACTAAGGGTGCTGAAATTACAGTTGACCCCCTCACGACCAAACAAAAAACAGAAGCCAAAATGACAGATTTAACCCGATGAAGTCTGCATTAGATATCTTTAAGATTGATTTCAAATTGACGTCAAAGGGGAGACTTCAAAATAAGTCTACTCCTTAATGTTCGGTTAAATGTTAATTTTAAAAATTATTAAAAATAATTTGGTTAACCGTTTGACCAAATAATAACCTCATAGACTTCCTGCATTGTAATAAAATAAATTTACATATAAACTAGTAAAATTAAGGGAGGTAAGGCTGATTAGGTTAAAATTATTTGATTTAGGGGTTGCTTAAGTAGACTTCTCCGTAGACTCTTCGAGGTTGACTACAAATTAAGTCTACTCCTTAATGTTCGGTTAAATGTTAATTTTAAAAATTATTAAAAATAACTTGGTTAACCGTTTGACCAAATAATAACCTCATAGACTTCCTGCATTGTAATAAAATAAATTACATATAAACTAGTAAAATTAAGGGAGGTAAGGCTGATTAGGTTTAAATTATTTGATTTAGGGTTTGCTTAAGTAGACTTCTCCGTAGACTCTTCGAGGTTGACTTCAAAATAAGTCTACTCCTTAATGTTCGGTTAAATGTTAATTTTAAAAATTATTAAAAATAATCTGGTTAACCGTTTGACCAAATAATAACCTCATAGACTTCCTGCATTGTAATAAAATAAATTTACATATAAACTAGTAAAACTAAGGGTGGTAAGGCTGATTAGGTTAAAATTATTTGATTTAGGGTTTGCTTAAGTAGACTTCTCCGTAGAATATTCGTGGTTGACTTTCTTATGCCATCAACTAGTAATATTATATTATTTTAAGCTCACCGACAATTTAACCAAACCGATAGATGAACCTAACCGAATGCGTACCAATCTAACCTAACCGGTGGCGGTAACCATATAAATACTTCTTTCTGTAGGTGAACCCTAGTTTGTATGTGCTTTCTCTCTCTCCACAATTTCTCTCTCTAAAATTTCGATATTGTTGCTCTCTAAAATTCAAATTCTATCCTCATCATTTATCGTCTTCGAAACTGAAGGAGATCTCAGATAAGTATTCTCATCATAGGAAGTCGGCTATTTGCTTTTGTAACGCTTTAGCTAATTTTGTTCGAAAATATATATGTTCTCATAGTTTTTTGTTCATTTTGCACACAGATATGGGGTTTTACAGCTACACTCAGCCATCTTCTAGTTCTTTGCAAGTATGGAGTGAAGGTCCACCCGAAGTAAACTTCACTGGCCTGACAGTTGGAATTCCTGACAGATGTTTATGCGGAAGGGAAACCGTTATGAAATGTTCCACCACAGCCGACAATCCTGGAAGGATTTTCTTTGGATGCAATAACCATGAGGTTGTTAGATTTTATGATGGTTTATTCGTTTGGTATAATTATTATTTGAGTATATATAATATTCTTATGGTATATTTACTTCTATGATACGGTATAGGATGGAGAGGACCATATTATGAAATGGTGGGATGAGGCTATAATGCAAGAACTTCAAGCAATGAGAGGTGGACTTGATGACCAAAGGGATTCTATTACAGCCATCCAGGAAAATGATGAAATGCTATGGGTTCAGCAGGAGCTAGAGAAGGTGAAAGATCAGATGAAGGAATTACGTCTGTTATTCGTCGGGTACGCGGGGTGGTCGAGAATGTCTTTATCGCGGTATAATCTTAATTGTTGTATTAATCTCTTTTGCTTCGTAGATCTTTCATTCAAAATTTGTGAACCTCTCTTTATCGTGGCCGTTTGTTTGAATGGCGTATTTATGTCTGTAATCTGTGAACTTGCTTCTCTGTTTCTGTAATATTTAGACGAATCGTTGACTTCATTACGTGACCTATTTAGTAGACTTCTCCCGTATACATTAAGAAGTCAATCGACGTAGTCTATGCGTTAATGATTTACGACGTGACGGTTTGTGTTATTAATAATGTAACTGTTCATTGTAACCGTTTCGTCTCGTATATATAAACCAGCCCGGGGCCTTTTGATTATTTTAAAACTGCAACCCAAAAAGTTATCAGTAAATCATTTCTTCTCTCTTTGAAAAAATATTACGTAGTTCGTTTTGGAAGTCTTGGACGACGCTTATTTGGAGACAGATCACGGTTGGGTAATTGAAATTTTCTCTATATCACTTCAATTCATTCACGTTTGTTTTGTTCTTAAATACATTCTACATCATATCACTTTTTACTTGATATCATAGTTTTCCCAGCCATCATAGTTTACTTGATCAGTTTTCAGCACATTAGTACTAAAATTAATTTGATTTGATGCATTATTTACTCCTTTAAAGTACGTTTTAGTTTCCCCAATAAGAAGTCTACTTGATAAGTCTTCAGCATATTAGTACAAAAATTAATTTGATTTGATGGATTTGCAGTTTAAAGTACGTTTTAGTTTCCCCAATAAGAAGTCTACTTGATAAGTCTTCAGCATATTAGTACAAAAATTAATTTGATTTGATGGATTTGCAGTTTAAAGTACGTTTTAGTTTCCCCAGAAAGAAGTCTACTTAATAAGTCTTCAGCATATTAGTACAAAAATTAATTTGATTTGATGGATTTGCAGTTTAAAGTACGTTTTAGTTTCCCCAATAAGAAGTCTACTTGATAAGTCTTCAGCATATTAGTACAAAAATTAATTTGATTTGATGGATTTGCAGTTTAAAGTACGTTTTAGTTTCCCCAGAAAGAAGTCTACTTAATAAGTCTTCAGCATATTAGTACAAAATTAATTTGATTTGATGGATTTGCAGTTTAAAGTACGTTTTAGTTTCCCCAGAAAGAAGTCTACTTAATAAGTCTTCAGCATATTAGTACAAAAATTAATTTGATTTGATGGATTTGCAGACGGTTCAGTTTCCCGTGGAGAAGTCTGCGAGAGAAGTCGTCAACGTAATCATTACAAGGTATTAATTGATTTGACGTTAGTTGGCGGCAATATTTTTATTTTTTAATTTAACGAAGCGCAGGATCCTGTTTTAATTGGTTTCTTTACAAATTCTTCATAGTTTTCCGGCTCTGATTCTAATTAAACGGTTTTGGTTTTATAAAACCGGGATTATTTTAAATATTTTTAATTTTATGACTTAAAAACGGAGATAACTATGATAGTTATCTCTAATTTTTACTCGTAAGGAAACTCATCGCTTCCGCTTTCTCTGCCGTTTATCTCCGCCGATTCTGACGAACTCCGCCGCTTATCATCGCTACTGTTCTCTTCGATCAATCTGAATGTTTGACTTCTGTCTGCAATTCGATAGTAGCCTTCTCTTGTTGGATTACTCTTCCGCTTTCTCAATATTATTTTTTTAATCTTATCTTGCAGAATGGATGAGAGTAAACCAGAATTTCCTCGGAGGTTTTACACGAAAGGTGATGAGCCTCTTCCTCTAAAAAGCATCGGCTATTACAGCAACGATACGAAGCTGTTTGATGAACTCTACAAAGCTCTGGAGCCGGATGAATGGGACGAGATCTATCAATCTCGACTGGGTGTCTTCTTACAGTTCAACCGTCTCCAATTTGAATGGGCTTCCAGACTGGTTCACCGTATGCTCACCTTTCAGATTGTATGCAACAAAAAGTACGAGATTTGGAGTCTTGTTAACTCTAACCCTCTACGATTTTCTTTGAATGAGTTTGAGGCCATCACTGGACTTAACTGTGAAGATGTCGAGTCGTTGGAGCAGCCAGAGGTTGAGGTTACAGACGAGATGGAAGACTTTTGGGAGTTACTTGGAGTCAATTTCGAAAGCGGGCCGAGTATTGAGCAACTGATCGCAGCATGTAAGAAGTCAAACGGGTGGGATAGAATAGAGCGTATTAGGTTGGGTTATTTAGCCATCTACGCTGGGTTTATAGAAGCTAGAAAAACATCAGTTCCCACCCGTCTTAATATGGCTAGACTAGTCATGGATTTAGATGCATTTCTTGATTATCCATGGGGAAGAGTTGCTTTCAAGAACCTGATTCTTTCTATTAAGGAGAAGGATTTAAACAAGCAAAGTTACACCTTAGATGGATTTGTCGAACCTCTACAGATTTGGGTGTATGAAGCTATGCCTGATTTTGCCAAATTAATTGGGGAACCGTTACCAGGTAATCCAACTCCACCGTTGCTTGCTTACCGCGGTTCTCGTGGAAGGAAACATGTCAAAGAGCATATTCTAAAACAGGTACGCATCCACGTGTCTATTAGATGTTCGGTAACTCTATTGTGTTAGATTTGAACTTGATTTTGGTTTTCGTTTTATATGAATTGTAGACAAACTTCAAAAACTACAAAACCATTGGTGGCATGATTAGTCCTGTTTGGCAAGATGATGAATCAGATGAGAAGATTGATAACATTTTGAGAGCGTTCAATGGGGATTTTGGTCCATGGAAGTGGGGAGAGGTTTGTGGGAGACAGTTGGTATTTATCAATCCAACAATGGCAAGGTTAAGATTGAAGAAAAGGGATCGAGTAAGAGAGCCGGTGAATTTGATGAACCAAGTGGGAAGAGTCACTGTCCAGGTCCTTCGACTGACATGGGTGTCAACATTTTGGAATCTTTAAAAGATGAGCTCGGCATGTGGGGAGGAGCTTTGATCGATCAGATGAGAGAAGGTTTCAACAGTTGCGATTTGCAATTTGACATGTTGAATAAGAAGATTGAGGGTCTGTCTTCGGATCTTGACAAAATGAAGCGAGACGTAACTGGTACAAAACAGACTGATCCTTTAGCAAAGGAAAAGAAGGACTCTCAGGCATGTGCTGGTACGGAAGCGGATGCATCAAAGGAACAGAAGAATGATGAGGCAGCCACTGGTACGAAAGAGGCCGTATCAAAGGAGAAGAACGACTCCAAGTCGGATATGGTTAGTTCTGAACACTTGCAATTTCCTACTACGATCCCTCACAAACACAATACTAGGTACAAGGCGAAGAAAAAATTAGACTTCCAAAAGGACTCAACTTCGAAGACTTAAAAACAAGTTCTGTCTTACTTATGTGAAGTAGACTTCTTCACACGTGTGAAGTAGACTTCTTTTACGTATGAAGTTGACTTCTTTATTCATATGAAGTAGACTTCTTTATCCGTTTGTTTTATTCGAAACTTTTAAACATATGCTGCGACTTTAATAGTATTTGTTTTCATGAATGATCATGTAACTTTTAAATCGAAATTTGCAGAACAAGCCAGGTCAATCTGAGACCCCGAAACCATCTCCAGCTGATTCATCTGACACTGAGTCAGATCGACCTGTGTTTATTCGCACGGAAATCCCAACAGCTGCCGATTACACTGCTAGAGCCAAGAAACAAGAACCAAGGAAAGAAGCGGCCAGGATTGCGGCACAAGGCAAGATTGAAAGGGTTAAGAGGTTGGCGTCAAGTCAACGTTCCCCGTTTGTTGGTGATAACACTGCCAAGACTATCATTGCGCCAGCCACGTCAGCGTACAATCCTTTTGTTAAAGCAGACAAGGATTTGAAGAAGGTTTTGCTTGAATTCTTAAAGAAGGATCCGTAAGTTTACCAACTTTTATGATATGTTTCAAAATTGATATTGTGCAGCGAAATCTAGTAACTTATATGTATCCAAACCCATTCATCACCTGCAGGACATACAAGAACAAGGTCCCAGAGAAATCCCGCTGTTGTCTTTGGTGGTACGAACTGCAGACAAAAGTAGAGTGGCTAAGAGATTCGGTAAGTCTACTCTGAAAACTTCTACTTCAAGTATACTAGAAAACTTCGGTCTTCAAATATATATAACTTTGTTTTAAATCAATGTGGTTGTCCAGCACATGGATGCGGTTTTGAATCTATTTAGACATCGACACGCACAGCATCCTGAGTGGTTTAGAACGAGTAGAGTCGCTTTCCTAGACGCTATGTTCACTCATCTCTGGACGACGAAGTACAATGACTTTCTCAGTTCTAGTCCTAATCCTAATGGATCTGGGAAACTGTTGCCAGCCGGTGCCTTCAGCTACCACTCAGGGAGTATCCACCGTATGCACAGACTAACAAGCAATGGGGTCTGGAAGTGGACGACTTATACGCGCCTTTAAACGTGAAGGAGACGCACTGGGTAGCTTTGTGGATATCGATTCCCATGAGACATATCGTCGTCTGGGATAGCATCCCGAGTGTCACCAATGACGAAGAGATTGCATCTGCCGTCGAGCCCATTGTCGTGATGGTTCCCTACGTGCTGCGGGAGTTAGCCACTCCAGAGATGAAGCATCTATGGTCGTACGAAGTTCACTCATGAGCGGGTCACAAAGGGAGTGCCTCCGAACAGGAAGCCAGGTGTGGTGTGTATACTTTGAAGTACATGGAATGTCATGCTCTTGGGATGAAATTTCCTACTACTTTGTGCGACGCAAACATCACATGGATAAGGGAGAAGATAGCTTGTGACTTATTTCACGAGATTGAGATCCGTGGACCAAATGAGGATAACTACATGGAGGAGTTTGGGCTCTATGATCCTCCTCCAATCCAAGACTAACTATAAACTCCCTTGATTGAAAGAATTAAACTGTTGTTTAAATTATGTATGACTAAATAGGATGATGTAGAATGATGTTTTGTGTCTGTTGGGGGACCTTTTTATTTTGTGGGTGGGATCCTACTGATGATGGGTGATATCTTGATATTTTTTGTATGATCCTCCTTTAAAACTCTAATGTGTAATGTGTAAGGATTATTGTTCTTGTTCTCAACTAATTATATGGGGATAGTATTTTTGGTCAGAGTGAAAGTGTGTAAATGACCAAAGGTAAGTAGCGTTCAAAGGAAGCTGAGTAGACATATGGTTGAAGTTAACCGTAAGACTTCTTTTGCGATATACAAAAATAACTTTATCGGGGTATGTGTAATGAGAAATGTTTTTAAAAGTTATTCTGTAGTAATAGCGTGCAGCGAAAGCCAAGTAAACATATTTCAGAAGTTAACTATAAAGGCTTAAAAATAAATAACACAAAAAAGTAAATTAATCGTCGAGACGGACACCAAGTTTTCCCCAATCCATAGGAGGGGAACAACACACTGTTTGACATCAGCTTCCGCAACCTCTCTCATCTCATCTAATCGCTTGTGCTCTGCCTCGAAATCGACAAGTTCTTCACCCAAAATTTTCTTATATACGGCTTGTTGAGCTTCGATCAGATCCACTTGATGCTTTAGGGCGGTAGCCTCTTCATTCTTCGTCATGTGATCTCTCATCATACGAAGAATCGCGGTGAAACGATCTCTCGTCTCTGCTTCAACCACGGCTCTCGTCTCTGCTTCAACCACGGATCTCGTCTCTGCTTCAACCACGGCTCTCGTCTCTCAAACGCGTGTTTCATGGCATCTGTTACTTCCTCTTCCCACTTGTAATCGGAACTGATTCGCTTACGCTTGCTGGAACTCTCTCCGGCCATATCTCGTAACCAACTTATTATCT
The DNA here is from genome assembly GCA_023657505.1 of Camelina hispida. NCBI lineage: Eukaryota > Viridiplantae > Streptophyta > Magnoliopsida > Brassicales > Brassicaceae > Camelina > Camelina hispida. Next base: position 20,635,674 of record CP094635.1, on the reverse strand, counting down.
TGTAACCAAGAAAGAGATGCAATAGATTGAGTGGAAGTGGAAATAGAGAGGACATTTATATATAAAGAAGAAGATGAATAGACGGCAACGATGCAATGAATGTAGAGATAGCGAACAGGTACAACGAACATAGAGATAGCGTAAGGGTACAATGAATGCAGACTTGAAACATTATCGTACATAGAAAGGATAATAGACATCTGACTGAAGTTAACTGAGAGACTTCGCACATATCCCAATACACATTGCGATGACAACAATGAAACCTATCCAAGAGAGAAGAATGAATTGTCGAAGCATTTTTCCCTTTCATTGGATGCCAGTATATCATTTTTCTCTTCTTGTCTTCAACATATGTGGTAACCACCCCGGTGTTCACCAGATCGTTGTACACTTGTTCTTTCATTTCTCTTATAGATTCTTGAAGCACCTTGATTTCTTCTCTCTGCCGACGGATCTCATCCCGCGCATCCAATAAGCTCCGCCTTTGCCAACCACGTGATGGTTCTGCGTCTGACCAACGAGAAAACCCATGAACAGTGCATCTGAAGAAATTTCTTCCGGGATTTGCATCTGTCCATGATTTCACAATAATCGTTGATCTACCGCAGTGGTTGCAGATTGGACCAGTAATTTGTGTTTGCGAATTTGTATCAGAAATTGACCCCGAAATTTGACTCATTGTTCTCTAGCTGATAGTGGCTGTGGTAGTGTTTGGTTAAGAAGAGAAGAGGAGCTAAAGTACTAGTCTTTAATAATTTTAAAATGTCGAGTACAAAGACAAATTTTTGCAACAATGAAATTTTAGATGACTTCATCGAGAAGTCAACTTCTATTCGACCTCTTCAGCAACCTGAAAAATAGTTGTTAGATTTGACCGACGATCATTTACAAAACGTTAAAAATGTATCAAGTGTGATTGTTACTTACACAATGTGGTCGAGTATGTCCAGGCTGTCTGCATTTTGAACATGCATACTGCTTATGTGACTTCCTCGGCTTGCTCCCCTTTTACGTGACAGTTCTAGCCATGTTAGCCAACGAGACTTTTTTTGTCTACCAGGCTTCCGCTTCGGTATGGGAGGTACACATCGGATATCTGGCCCAATTGGATCGTGGTCGACATTGGGCATGATGTTAGCCGCGTATGACGCATAGACATAATCTTTTCTATAGTAAGCTTCGACTATGGTAGACATATGCAATCCACTTGACTTGACAGCTTTAATTGCATGTGAACATGGTATTTTCTCAACATCAAACACTCCGCATGAACATGTTTTTGCTTCCAAGTCAACCAAGCAGTCACGTTGCCCACCCCTAACGTAAAAACGCCAACCATCAATGCGTTCTATCGTCATCATATCTGCGTAGTGCTCCCTTACGGCCAATAAGAACTCAACACCCGGCTAAAGGTGGTTGTCAGACTAAGTGCATCCTCTCGTCTTTTCCAATACCACCTACCTAGCTTTTTCGTAATAAACTCAATGAGATATGTGATGGGATAACCTTTGGCCTTCTTTATCATGGAGTTGATAGATTCCGCAATGTTGCTAGTCTTGATGTTGTATCTATCTCCTGGACAGTAAACCCGAGACCATAAAGCTGGATCTGCCTCAATCAAGTACGCTGCAAGAGCCGGATTTACGTTAGTAAGAGAAGCCATGTTGCGGTTGTAATCATCAAGCGTATGCGCATATGCTGCCCCTTTCACCAAGTACATCAGATGCTTCCCACGGAAATTAGTAATTATGTTTTGTTGGAGATGGTAGTAACATATCCCTCGTGTTGCCCACGGAAGAACATTGCGACATGCTTTAGCTATTGAACTGCACCTATCCGAAACTACTACCAGTGGATGTTCATCTGAGATACACTCACTTAATTTGGTGAAAACCAATCCCATGAAGCATCACACTCCGAGTCGACAATTCCAAAAGCCAAGGGAAATATCTGAAAGTTACCATCCTGTGCGCAAGCGACTAGCAATACACCTTCATACTTTCCAGTGAGATGGGTCCCATCAACCACAATAACTCGCCTCACGTAATTGAAACCACGGATTGAAGCATCGAAAGATAGGAAAAGGTACTTAAACCTATGCTCGTCATCAACAACAAGGTCAACGACACTTCCCGGGTTTGACTGCTCTATTTTCCTAAGACAAGAAGGCAAATTCGTGTATCCAGATTCGGCGTTTCCTCTCACATATTCCAGTGCATGCTGTAAAGCCCTGTACGAAGTTGTGTAATCCAATGTCATGCCGAACATTGTCCTCATTGAATCTTGGATATGTTGTGGGACAATACCATCTACTATTCCTACCCGGTCTACAAAAAGCTGCCCAATATATTTGGTGGTGGAACGCTTACGGTGAGCTAGGCGGTCCACAATAGAACATGTATGCACGTTCAGATATTTGGTGACCCAAAAAGTGGTTGGATCATTCTTCACACTGGCGACGACCCTCCACGTGCATCCTGGCACAGAGCATATTGCCACCAACCGAGTCTTTGTGGACTTCTTAAGTTTGAAAGAGAATTTTAACATAATAGCAGTCAAACGCACCTCTGTTATGACATCATTTTTGCATGGAAAGCATTGACCTACTTTCAATTGGTCTTTCCAAGGATTATTTAACTGTCCATGAGTACCACCAACAAACGGTATCCCTTCTTCAGCATCTACATCCAGGTCATCTCCATCGTCATCGTCATCTTCAAATTTCCCGTACTCACTGTAATCGAAATCCATATCGTCAACATCTTTTGGCTTCTCATCTGTAGTATCATGGAGAGCTTCTTGACATTCTTCTACACATTCATCCGCACTTGGATCTACATCGTCACCATCGTCCCCATCGTCTCCATCGTCCCCATCATCCCCATCGTCTTTGAACGAGAGTTTTTTATATCATTAACACATTCCTTAACCGGCTGTCCATCCATGCATCGCGTAGAGACGCAAAGGCGAACAACATTCTTACTACTAAAATCTATCAAGTTCTGAACTGATCTATCATTTGTGACATAGACAGGAGGGGTATCTTGGGGCAATTGCTGAAGCATCATCTCTGTTAAGGGATACGATAACTGAACCATCTCTGTTTCTTTGTCAATCTGATAATCTTCTACAGCCATTTCAAGAAGATCAGCGTATGTACAACCGTGTCGCAAAAAACATTCTCCCACCTTTGCGTCCATCCATATCAAAATGCCAAGAACCATTTCTCGTCACCCATACTCCGAAAACAACAGGTATTTGCGACATTTACCTGAAAGAGTAAGCAGCAAGTCAAATACTCATTACACAGCTGACTACCCGTAGAAGTCTTAAATCAATAACCTAGATGCCTAACATAACCAAAAACATGATTGATCCAAAAGTATAATATATTATCATGAAAAAAATATACAGAGGCAAAAACATAATCGATACAAAACAAATGAGGTACAAAATCAATAAGAACAATGTACCAATTTGCAATAAACACTATTTGATTTATGCGGACTTCACAGATAACTCCAACACATAGACTTCCCAAATTAGTCTACCTTTATACCCTAACTGCCTATGAAAACCAAAAACTTGATTTCTCCATATGTATAATATGGATTCATGTCAAAATCATACAGAGGCAAGTAAATAACATATATCAAATAATACATCAAGAAAAGCTTAAAAATTATTCACCAATTTGCAATAAATTGGTTTTCAAATAAGGCTGACTTCATGTTCATATCAACAAGTAGACATAAAAAAAGACTATAAAAGTAAACTACAAATGAAGTCTATTTCTTGGGGTCTATTTTTGCAATTACAATTTTTCAAAGCAGACTGCGAATGAAGTCTACCATAATCGGTAGACTTCTTTTGTTGTCTTCCTTTGTTAAATTTTTGGTTAGTTTTGCAATTAAATAGATAAAACAAAGTAGACTTCAACGGAAAGTTCAACAAGTTAACTTCAAATATAGTCGACTATGGTTATTTTTGCAATTGACCAACCCATTGACTTTAAAGTAGACTTCTGTCTACTAAGTAGACTTTAACTATCCGTCAACCAGAAAAGTAAACTTCGTCGTGGTTAGTTTTGCAATTGACCAAGTTTGACTTTCGCCAAGTAGACTTCGTATGAAGTCTACATTAGTGATGACTTCGTTTGCAGTCTGCCTTGGAAATTTTTGCAATTGACCAACAATTGCATTTTTAAGAAAGTAGACTTCTTTTGTAGTCAACTAATTATTTCAATATAATTTATTATATTAATATTACGGTCAATGCTTAAATAGTTTGGTCAATTGCAAAAATAGTCACTATGGAAGTCTACTCGTTTATTATTGTAAGAAGACTTATCGTAGCAGTCTTCACTATGAAGTCAATAATTTGGTCAATTGCAAAAATACACCTTAGTAGACTGCAAACGAGGTATCGGTTATAAGTATTTTAATGCAGTCTACACTATATTTTTTTGTTTTCAAATGAAATGAAGGAGACTGGAATTTTAGTCTACGGGCTCGAAACTCGATAAATTTTAAATTGCAAAACTGACCACATAGTAGACTTTACATGATATTATGACGGTTGGACTAAGAAATGAAGTCTAATTTCGAGAAAATAACTAAGAAACACACGAAATCGACCGGAAAATAACCTTATCGATGGTTGTTTCGCAATGTCAAGCACCGAGGACGTCGTATTTAGTCACCACTGAAGAAATACAGCGCCAATTTTCCTTGTTCACGAGATATAACAAGATTAACGAACTTTCAATTTTTTAGATAAAATGGAGGGGAGATGGAAGAAAATGTAGTTCTCATAGCATTGGGTGTTATTTAAGCTCACAAATTTGGGTTGTTGAAGCATTAAGAGCTTCAAATTTGGTTGTTAATGGTGGTTGGAAAATTGATGTCGGTGGCACAACCGTAAATAAAAGAAGAAGATGAGGATATACGGGTAATAAACATTTTCGCCAGAAATTCAAATAAATCAGAAATAATGGCATTTCTGTGAATACATGGAATGCCAGAGGATTTAGTAGGGAGAAAGTGGCAAATGTTGGAGAGAGAAAAAGAGAGGTCTAATTTTGCAATTGACTCAGATCAGGGGTCTAATTTTGCAATCGTCCCTTTAATTTAAGCATTCATATAGAGTTTCTAATTCAGAAGAAATTTGTTAGGAGGCTAAGTGAAGAAAATCAAACAATAGCAACAAATTGTGAAGTTGAAAAGAAAATTAAATATTGAGATTGAGTTAAAGAAAATCTAAAATTGTAAAAACACTCACAAAAAGATAAATATTTATCAATTATTTTCTTTACGACTGAGACTAAAACATAATTTTTATTTATTCATTTTCATGGTTACTGAGTTTCAATAATAATTTTTTTGGTTATAGAGATCTAGCTAATCATCATATAAGTATTGATCGCATCCATATATTAAAGATTTAATGCTTTGGAAAAGATATTATCTGGTAATATATGTAAACTATTTTCAATACTCAATTTTCGTCTTGAATATCTGATATATGGTCTCTACACAAACATCATGTGTGCTAAGACTATCTCCAATATATATTCTATTTTTAACTCTAAAATAGAGCATAGTTTTTTCAATGTATCAATCAATAAATAGTGTAAAAAAGTAAAGTTGCATATAGAGTAACCATTTACTCTATTTTAGAGTAAGATATAGAGTAGGGTTAGAACAAATGTTACTCTATAACATAGTATTGATTTTAAAATAGAGTGAGGTTAGAGATGCTCTAAGAACCTAACAATTTATCACAAAACAATAAAATCCAAAACAACAAAACTTTAAGGGATTTAATTACTTCAATAAAAAAAATCTGATATGTTTTGTTTATTTTATTTTGCATCCAAACATTAAGAACCGTATATATTAAGAAACACATAGTAAATATTTTTTAAAAATGCATATTAAAAAAATCCATTGCAAAGATATATTTCTACATTTAAGATATAGCATAATTAATAAAAATACAATGACATATATCGCGATGCGCGAGCCTATTTATAGTATAACATATTCCCTTTATCAAAAACTCTAACTCAAACTCATAATCTACAACACATGACAGCGACTCCTATTTTAAACAATGAAGACTACCTCACAAATAAAGATTAACTAAAGCATCCTTACTAGCAAGAAAGGAAATACCTAGTACGTACCTACAAGGTCCAAAGATGACTAGAACCCAAACTCAAACTCCTGGAAACGGTGAAATCGAGGCAAAAGAAATCATCATAATTAGAGAAACCTAGATGTGTGATAACTACCGGGCCCAGCCCAATAAGAGATTCTCTGGCCTTTATATAAGATAGACGCAGAGGAGGAATAGTTGTCCGACGAAGCTATGTCAGATACGCAGTTGTCCAACGAAGATATGTCAGATCTGCCGTCCTCCAACCAAACTATGTATGGTCGGCGGTTACATAAATCCTTTATCCTATAGAGCACAAGTCACCTGTCCAATAGGATTAAACCACATCAGCATTTTTTTTATTTTGTTTTTAAAAATCAAATATTTTACAAATGATCGTGTAAATAAAGAAGAGAAAAAAAAAAAAAAAAAAAAAAAAAATCTTAGGGATGTGTGAAATAGGTTTATCGGAGAATTAAACTGCTCCATCCACGATCTCCACTTTCCTTCTCATCATATATATCTATTGAAAAAAATCTACTAGAGAATAATAAAACATTAGATACTTTGAAACTGACATCCTTCTTCCCTATGATCTATAATTCTACTTTGGAACAAAATGAATTTCCAAAATTGATGTGTATGTTGATATTCACGGACATAGGCAACAAAGCCAAAGGTACGTATTGCTGTCTAAATCGAGATTGATTGTTTTTTTTGTTTTTGTCTTTCTATTTACAATTTCTGTTTTCATATTTCACAAGTTTGGCTCTTAGTTGGTTCATCGTGGTTTTGTATATTCATCAAATTCTGAGTTTCATAATAGTTTCTGTGTTCAGAATTATGAATTGACATGTGGATTTTACACAGATTTCCTTCAAAATAAGTCTGGAAGCAGAACCATGTGAAATCAGCGTTGGATTGTCCAGAACCATTTCTCAATTTTGTATTAGTTTAGAAGATTCGTCGAATGAAGAAAAGAAAATAGACCAAAAAAAGAAGAAAATAAAGGCTAAGAACGTAAGTTTCAATCTTTGGTTACCCTCTCTCTTTGTTTTTTTTTTCTGTTTTGTTTATTATGTTAATTTTTCATAAAGGATTCAATCCTTTTTTTCTTGCAGATTGCGATAACTATTGCAGCAGAGGCGAATACATATCAGATGGTTAAGCCCAGCCCCGTCTTAAAATTTTCGATAACCCTTGGCAAAATACAAAATATGGACCCCCTTATACATCTCATATCAGGAAAAAAAAAAGTTCGATAAAATGAATAAAAAGTCTTCAAAATTTTTCAATCTGAAATCAGATGAGTTGCAAATTTCTCGACAAAAGAAAACAAAAAAAAAATAGTTCTTCTCTGCTACGTGTAGAGCATCATGCGTCCATTCAGCTACAGATTGACAGATCGACTTCTAAGCTGCATCAAAAGCTTGGTAGAACTGAAACAACAACAAAAAAAGGTATCAATTATTTCAAAGAGAGTAATAATCAAACAAACCGTCTTCTTCTAGCTTTTGTTGATGCAAAATCATCAATAATTGTTTCAAGATCCATACTCTCTAAAACTTCTTTTTCAATGCATAAAATTGCCAAACCATTCAACCTTTCCTGAGACATTGATGACCTCAAATAATTTTTCAGCAATTTCAACTTGGAAAAACTCCTTTCAGCTGATGCCACTGTCACAGGAGTGGTTAATAAGATTCGGTAAGCAATAGCAACATTTGGATAACAACCCACTTCTTTTACAAATTCAAGAACTTCACAAGGTGTCATTGGTTCATTAGATAAAGTTGCCTGCAATACTCTTAATTCAGAGAAAAGTTCATCTAAATCAACATCTGATGAGCCACCATGGAAAAATGTGTTATGAAAATTAGCACAACTTTCTCTTAATTGAATAGCATCAAGTGACTTCAACCTAACAGAGTTAAATAGGAATCCAAAAACAGTTTCAAAGGTTCTTCAAAGAAGCAATTGCCATATCCACAACAACCAAAAAATATTCGACCTTAAAAGAGGCCTAATCCTGATGTATCATCTACTTTCAAAAACTCTAAGAGGCGGTTATTGGAGAGTTGATTTCTAAATCCATATGGAATTGTAAATTTTAGAAATCAAAACACATGGATTTTGAAATAACATGTTTTATCCTTGGATTTGAATCATTCTATTTTACACTTTCAAATCCATTCAAATCTATTTAAAACATAATGTAGATTTTGAAATCCAAAAACAAATCATTAAATGAATAACATGGGATTTTAACAAGTATTTGTAAATCCTAGAACCAATAACATATTATTTTGGTAAGTATTTTAAAATCAATGATTGAATAACAGTTAATTTGTGCAAGGATTTCTAAATCCACTAAAATCATAGAACCAATAACCCCCTCTAAGAAATACTCTTCTAGTGAAAAAACAAGGTTAAATGAACGGGCCTCTTTGGTTAAAAGAATAGAGATGAATTTTAATCAATTATAGTATCTTTTATGGACTATGGGCCTGTGGTACAAACCAAAAGTCCAAAACAAATCAAATGGACCCCTAAATATATATATTTTTTTTTTTGAACACCGAACCCCTAAAATAATGGTCCCCTAAATATTGTGGTCCCCGCCCCTCTCGCCGTACCTTTAAGCCAGGGCTGGTTAAGCCATATCGGGACATCCATATACAGAGACTAGAAAAGAAGCAGAGCGCGCGAGTTGCAGGCTTGATTGGAGAAAGAGCTTGATAGAACTAAAAGGTCTGTTTAATTCTGGACAAGTTCTGATTTTCTGTTGGCAGTCATTTGAGTTGAAAATATGTTTATTTACTCATTAACAGTTTGTATTTATGAATGGTAAGGGAATCGCTATTAAACTCAAGGATCAAAATTAAGATAGATGATTTTTTTTTTTGCTGAATGGTGTAACTTCTTTCTTATGTTCGTTGTGGTTTTTGATATCTGTTTGTTGTTGCAGAGATCAAAACACATTCAAAAATTCTTTTGTTGCTGTTGGTTCAAAGATATACGGTTTGGATGGTGTTTACAGTTTTGGTGTGACTTCGATTGTGTTAGCCATTGACTGTACGTATGTCTCATACGGTACAGCCCGTCTCCCTCATTCCTAGGCGGGGCCTATTGGTGATACAATCCCACCCTCATCGACAAAATCTACGTAATGGGAGAGTGTTTATGTTGGAATTTGAACCGGTTTATAACGATTTATAAAACTAGTTACAAATTCTATTGCCAGGATTCATGTAAATATTGAATCAAAATCTATGTCATAAGATTATGAATATACCTGAATAGTTCGCAGCGGAAGTTGAACTAAAATAAACTAAGGTTGTAAAGCACTCCAAATGTCGTGCCTCTACTGGTATCCACACGCACACAAACTGGATCGGGATGCTAGTACTGTAGAGATCAAAATCTCAAAGATGACAAACTACTTTAGTCGGGGTTATGGTTGCGGCTACCAAAAGATGTGTTTTAACGTGATAACATATGACTTACATATAGTCACTATCGTTAACCTAGATTAGTAATGGGCCACGAAGCCCAACTAACCTCACGTAGATTATATATATGTATATCGTATACTACATATATATATCTTTTATATAATAAACACTTTATTATAAATACACAACTATAGGTACATACATATCTCATATGATATATACTATAACTTAAACCCAATGTTTATCCAGTTTGCTTAGGTGTGTGACCCTGTAGGATCGTATAATATTAGTAATAAACTTCTAAAGTCATTGATTATAAGAGGTTTCTAGCAAAACATTATAATCATCTAATATTATTCGACTATCGAACCTTGACGATACAACTTAAACTAGAGTAAGTACAAATGATTTCAGGACATTCCCAACAATCTCCCACTTGTACTGGAATCATCTATTCCGATAATCCTTTTGTCTATATATCTTGATCTTAGCATAAGGCAAGAAACAGTGTCATCCTTACTAAGCTAAATCATATTTATCGAACTCCGATTTATACTGATAAAACAAACGATTGACTTTCACCTCGTTTGAGCACGGCCATGCATTTCTCAGTATCAAATCTTCGATAGGCCCAAAGATATTTATCTCCTGTTATATAGGAGGGACAAATCCCATTCTTGTTCCATCCCTGTTCCTTACACAGTTCATAATACACCCAATCACTGTCTTTATAATCACCTGTTACAGCTGACGTTTGACAGGATCAAAGTGGACCAATCCATGTATAAGAAAACATGACAAACTCAGGTCAAAGGACTACACTCTATAATTGTGATGAGAAACTCTTATGACACTCATATAACATTCTTGTAGAGTTCTCATAGCGGGTCAGTCCAATACTGTGTTCTCCAACACATATTAATGTGATTGACTTTAATACAACACTAGGATCGGACCCGCGCTACAGCGCGGGGGAAAATTCGTATGTTAATGTAACGATATATTATCTTGTGATTATATTATTTGTATTCAAATCTAACTTGTACCGCTGTTAAGAGGTTTAAACCGAAATTGTATTATTTTGTGATTATACTATTTTCTACTCCGGATTACATCGTACCACTGTTTACTGGTCTTTGGAATAATACTAATATAGAAATGAGTATTGAAGGTTATATACAATAAAAAATGAAAAAAGGGAAAATATATAATGAGACGGGATTTTAATACAACACCAAAAATAATTAACTTAAGACGTGATTGTCGAAACATGAACAGAAAAAAATATTTTACAGAGATTAATAATATAGTCGGTAGAGATATATTAATATTTATTTATTCTTCTACACATCATATACACATACCATAGTTTAAATATATATTTTGTAATTTATGACTTTATTATATGTCATCAAAAAAATATATTATAATTTATAAATAAATATTGTTGGATTATAGGTTTAACGGTGTGTGAACAAATATTGGGCTTATTAGTTGTTTCTGGAAATTGTAAGTTGGGCTTCGTTGGCCCTTTACTTGGAAAAATAAAACGCATAACCCATTGTTTTTTTACTTTTCTTCTTCCTTTCGAGAAACATCTTCGCAAGTTTTCCTCTCTCATCTTCCATTCGATTGAGCTTAATTCCAGATTTTAATTTGCGAGATTTCATTCTTGAATCATACCTTCTAATCAAATTCACTCCATCTACAATCATACTCATTACTGGCGCGCTACAAAATCGGGAAATGAGAGAAAATTGATATAGTCGAATCGATTCCAATTCTGTCTGTGTTGGGGTCGATTAATCCGATAATTGGCGATTTCGGTTTTCACCCATGAGTTTTAAACACTGACAAATCAATTCGATTGGGTTGGTAAGTTCTCTACCATACAGAATTGCTTTACTTCTTAATCTTTTATAGCTCGCATGTTCTATTCTTGTTTTATTTGTAAGAGGCGAAACTGATTGCTTGACTTGTTTTCTCTTTACATAAATCGAATTGAGCTTTGGGTGTATTCTTCCCCAAGACCTCCGCGCCAAATCGATTAATAGGGTAAGCTGTTTATGATTCCGTCAATCATCCCTTCTTTACACATTTAATTCAATTGCTCCCCATATTGAATTAAACTTCATCGAGATTGAAATAAGATTATTGTCAATAAAATCAGTAATTGTTGCTCTATATTGACTTTTTGTGAAGTAACTCCGAAGAGGATGATTTTAAGCTGTTAAAAGAGGATGATTCTTCCGGACAAGAAGAATATACAAAGAAGATGTGATTATATATGTAAGCTTATCATTCGTCTTTGTCAAGCATTTTTTTTTCTCCACACAGCTAAAGTTTCTAACTTGTTATTTTGTTCTGTGTTTTATATATGAGAGCACTTATCATTCATCCCGAAGGAGTGGATCACAAAAGCTACAATGAGCTAAGATACTTGAAGAGAGTACAATTTGGTTAGTGTTTTCACTATTCAGGAAACAAAATAGTGTTAAATTTATCAGTGTATATAATGATACATAAATATTTGACATGTATTTTTCTATACAACATTGCAGGGATTAGTAATCGATTTAAAGCTTCCCAGTGTTAAAAGTGGTTCATATAATCAAGAAGAAGACATATACAAAGAAGACGTAATCCCTATATGTAAGTTTCAAATTCTTCTTCTAGCTTTTTTTTTTTCAACTTAGATAATTACAATTACTAACTTACATTTTTTTCCTGTGTTGAATGTATGAGAGCACTTATCGTGTAACCCGAAGGAACCATTTACAAAACTTATAAGATGCAAAAGTGCTTGAGGGGACAACATACTGGTTAGTGTTCTCCTAAACGCTTTAGTAATTATAATTATGTGGTAGCTAATGTTGATTAGTTTTTCTTTTTATAAATCAAAATAATTGAAAATATTTGAAATTTTATAAATATAGAAATCATGGTAGATAAATAAAAATTCTTAAAATTGAAATAGTAGATAAGCAACAAACTGAAAGAGATATTTTATGAAATCTTCAAACATATTAATAAATCATTCTTCTACTAATCCTCTAGCCAAACACGCTTCCTTGTAAGAGTCATAGACCACACCATCAAACGTCCTCAAATCTTCATCACATCTAGGTCCTTTCAGAAAACGAAAAAGTAGTTGCAAATGAACATGACCTTCAAACTTACTTGGAATATAATATGTCCTATCATTTGATATTGCCCTCCTTTTTCTGATCCAACATTTTTCTTCGGGATTCCATGTAAAGAACTGAGGTATATCCTCAAACGTGAGTTCTCTTGCATCAGCTGACTGGTGGTTTAGATCAAACCAAGCTAGAAGCAATGGATCTTGGATGTCTTTCATTTTTTGCCTAAGAGATGTTTTATTCCGCAGTGATGCTTTTGTTCCTTGTTTCTGTTTGCGTTTATATAAGTTAGGCATCTAGGGTTTGTGTGATAATAAATAATAACAAACCACAATTTATATTTTTGGTATAAAGAATATTCTCACAATATTATAATATCAAAATCTCAAAATATAAGTAAATCTTAACATCCAAATAAGCAAAGTAGTTGTTTTGATTTGATTTCTCTCCAAATAAGCAGAGTTATCATTTATTCTCACAAAATGTGCATCCAAAATCAAAGAAACATAGATACTGGAAAATTAAATCTCCTTCTTATTTAGTACTCATTGTATATCGTCTCTTCAGTGGATATGAACTGCAACCAAAAAGTAATACACTCATCAATATATACTCTGACCAAAAATAAAAACTTACAATCTATTTTCACGTCAAAAGTACCTTTAGTTTTCTAGATTCTGGAAAACCTCTTTGAACACGACATTCGTAGTTTGCCTCTGAATCAACCCTTCCTTGTCAACTATCAAAACTTTCAACCCTTTCTTAGACGTGACTCTAGACAAAGCGACGTACAACTGCCCATGCGAGAAGACTGGTCGTGGTAGAAAAAGACCAACTTCCTTCAGTGATTGACCCTGACTTTTATTGATTGTCATCGCGAACGCAAGGGCAATAGGAAACTGCCTCCGACGCATCTTGAATGGTAGTTTTGTGTCTGATGGTTTTATGAAAATTTGAGGAATCAACACCAAATCTCCAGCTCTGTCTCCTGTAATAACCGTAGCTTCTAACACGTGATCAGCCATTTGAGTTATCTGAAGCCTTGTTCCATTACATAAACCACCTTTAGGGTCTAAATTCCTCAACAACATAACTGGAGCACCAATCTTTAGGCGTAAACTATGCACCGGTAATCCAGAGATTTTAATAGAGTTTAAGAAATCCGGTGTGAATATGGGGTTATCTGCTGATTCTAAATCTATAGGATCAATACTGTCACTACTTAAATAAATTTTTTCTTCACCTGCGAAATTTTTTAGATTCTTTAATTATTAATATGATCTCATCTTAATATTCAAAGCTCCAAAACAATATATTGAATATTATTGAAAGCTCCAAAATATATATAAGCGTAAAAGAATAACGTACCTGATAACTTGTCAAGCATACTTTGATTTATTGTGTTAACATCCTCGTTGGTGGGTGCTAAAATTGCTCTCTCCTGGAAAAACTCAGGATCTTTCTTCTCTTGCAACAAATTCACATCCCCATATATTTCCCTACTGATCGCTTCGATTGGATCATCAACATCTGTAATCAAAAACTCTGTAGGAATGTCTATAACAGCCTCTCCATCATTAGGTTCCGATAATTTTCCATCGCCCACGTCTAGGATCCATTTAGAAAACTCTGCAATATCTTTAGCATCATCAGCAGTTATATTGTTGCTAAGTAGACGCATGTTCTTCGTTAGCTTGAGCAACTTGCAATGTTCCCATAAGTAAGATGCATTCAGTGCCGACAAAACAATTTCAGCTCTCCCTGCTCCATTAATCACTGGCAGTATTTGTCTAAAGTCTCCTCCGAAAACAACAACTTTACCACCAAAAGGCTTATTTCCAAACTTTCCAACACAGTCATTTAAGCTGCGATCCAAATTCTCAAAACAATACTTAGACATCATTGGAGCTTCATCCCATATGATTAAAGAAGCCTCCTCCATTAATTTAGCTACATCAGAGTTAGGTGTCATAGTACATGATGTATTATCATCAGGGGTTATAGGAATGCCGAACCTTGAATGAGCAGTCCTACCACCAGGAAGCAAAAGAGAAGCAATACCGCTAGAAGCTGTATTAAGCACTATCATCCCCCGATATCTAATTGCAGCCGACAAAGTTTTCCATAAAAATGTCTTGCCTGTACCACCAAAACCATAGATGAAAAATACTCCGCCTTTGTCATTAAGTACGGCATCCAATATCTCATCGTATATTTTTTTTTGCTCCGTAGTTAGCATATGAACCCATTTATCATGTTTTTCTTTCTGTTCCTCACGATTGTACTTCATTTCTTCAACAATCAAATTGTTTGAATTGTCAAAACTTTCTCTTGATGGCTTAGGCATATTCTCAATGTTGAAAAGTGAACCACCATTCATCAACATTAACTTCTCTATTTCAATCAAAGCATAATTCTTCTTATCAGCATCGCTCAAGTTCAAATCTGCAAATTTTAAATAACATAAATTAAGATCCAATAATAGTAAAAACAGTGGATGGTAATGATAGTAATTGTTAGTTACATAGGCCTGCCCTAAAATTACCTGGATTGCTATATTCTTGCCTTTTATTGGTTTCAATATCTTCTGAAAGATGAATCCATGTCTTCTCCCATACATGCTCTGGTCGTGATAAAGAGTCTGACAAAATCATATTTGCAAAAAGATTACGTAACTGGGGTGCAAAACACCACTGCGTAGCATCCAACAGGCTATCAATATAGATCTGATCATCATCTAGGATACCCCGGGCAAAACATGCATCCTTATACGTCTTATAAACAACACCTCTGTAGGTCTTAATGTCTTCAAAAGATTTTGGACCTCGTACAATATTTAGAAGAATTCTCATAAAATACTCTGCTTCCAAACGGCGTGGCACATAATTAATCCGGCCCAGCGAAAACCCTCGTTTCCTCTCTTTCCATTGTTTCTGTTTTCCCTGCCAAGTAAAATGTGCAGGAATCTCCGAATACAGATACTGATTAGCATCAGGATTGACCTGATTCAAATAGAACCAAGCCGTCAACTGAGAGTCTTCGTTCACTGATTTCTCGAGAACTTCTTCTATGTCATCATCCTTTTTGAAGTAGCATGGTTTTTTTCCTTCTATATGAAACGATAGTTTCTGCACAGGGGTTGTTCTAAACTGTATCGGGAATTTATAGATCCTCCAAATAGCTTCCGCGGCAGATACATACCTAAACAAAACATTAGTTAAATTTTAAACCCAGTGCATTCTACAAAATTATAAGTATCTAGATGTAAACCTTTCAAAATATTGCATGAGGTTAATTTAACTTACCGACAGTCAAAGTAATCTTTAATTTCGTTCTTCTTTATCTGATTTGTTGTGGAGTTACGTCCGTGGGCAGTAGTATTAGCTTCACTCTTGTCAACTGGCTCCACGACAACAGCTACACGGTCTGGTCCTTTGTTAATGTACTTAAACAAATATTTAATTGACCCTGTCTGATTGCACCATTCCACGTTAATGTGTGCTCTGTAGCGTAAACATAACTTCTCATTGTAAGGAACAACATATCTGTTGTCACAGTTGAAACCACCTTTCTCAATATACCTATCTCTTGTCTTTCTCCTCCGATATATAGGATAACCGTCCTTTCCAACTCTAGTAAACTCTGCATGTGACTTGGGATACATCTTAGAACACTTGCCATCAACCATACATGGTGAGTTCTTATTAGCTGCTCCACAAGGACCATGAATCATAGAGTCTTTTATGATTTCATATAGTTCTGGTTTTTCTTCTTTGTCTGGAATCTCAGCACAAATAATATTATTGATTTCGTCGGAGGTTGGTAACTTGCTCTTTTTAGCCATGAAAAGTAATATATGAGCATGAGGAAGACCTCTTTTCTGAAACTCAACAGTATACATAGCTACAAAAGGAAAAGGATAAAACTTAGTATTCATTTCATTTTAGATTGATTGTTAAATCTAGAGCACAAAATAGAAATATTACCTGCAACTGTTTTCCCTAGTAGTTGTTTCTCAGTCAAATCAAACATTAAGGAATCCAGCTTGATTTTAAAGATGCGAGAAATAATGTCAGGCCTATCATTCGCATTGAGACCTTTTTTCTTCACGTACCTTGTTATCTCGGGCCACTTAGGATTGCATGTAAATGTTATGAATAAGTCAGGGAAACCGTAGTGTTTGCATATAGCCATTGCATCATAATAACTTTGGACCATATACCGTGGTCCACCAGTGAATGAAGCTGGTATTGAGATGGGATTGCCTTGTTCCCCCATTTTGTTTGCCCCTGATTCTTTAGCTTCCTTAATAGAGTTGTAATTCTCACACCTTAGCTTGGACTGATTCAGCTTTATATATTTCAAACGGTTAGACTCTATTGCTGTGAAGGCATCTACAACATACTGCTGAAACAACCTTCTAGATAGTAAAAGCGAATTTGACTCCACTTCTCTCTCTTGAATACGAAATGCAAACCATTGTCTCATGCTAATGCACTTGTTCTTCTTTGTTTTTGTTTTGCCTCTGTATCCTTTCTCTATCCCGGGTCTAAAACCATCTTCCCCAAAAACATGAATCAATGGATACTGTAATGACAAATACGCAGGATGAATTTCACTAATTCTTTGAAGCTTTCCAGTAGTTTTTTCCTCAACAATGATATCACGTTCTGGCATTTCTTTCACAAAGTCACCAGGAATTAGAGCAGCTATCTCTGGAACTGTAGGATTAGTGTAATTCCTACCATCAAGGCCAACACGATCACTTACTATCCTCAAATAGAAAGTTTCATTTGCATTTGAAGCAAACCTATCTCTAGCTGCCCTGAAGTGAGATACATAAGGATTGACTTCATCCAACATCTTAATGAGAGGTTCTATGATTTCCCTTTTCAAATTTTGTTTCCCTGCCTTTGTGTTACTGCTTTTACATTTACTGCATTGAAAACAAACCAAATAAATACATATAAAAATTGTGAGAATATGAATAAATATTGGTATCATATTACCCATACGTACCTCAAAACTGTTTCTCTGTTCGAAACTTCATTTTCGGTATCCACAATGTATAATTGTGAGAACTTTGCATAATCTTTATCTCTTGGTTTCATACTACCAATGAGATGATAATTAGATCCTTGTAGTTGAAACATATTTGGTCCGTTACCTTTGTAAACTGAGTTATCAACTTTCCCTCCTAGGGAAGTCATAGCAAAAACCATGCAATAACCTCGTAGATTGTTTTGAAAATGCTTGCTTAGACGGTCCGTACCTGTAAGCATTTTTTTCAAAAATTCTGGAGATTGTTTGAATAGTGGGAGTTGGACAGTTCCTTGTAGACAACAAAGAGAGAAGCTAGGATTCCTTGAATTTCTTCTCTTGTTGAGCCTCTCATCATACCACATCATTGCACCACAATATTGACACTTAAATTCTGGATCACCATGATCTAAATAACCTACAGTTGGAGAAACAAACAAATCGTTATAACAATATAATTACCATGGCCTAGCATAAATTACATTTAATAATTACCGGAGTCATTGTCGTTTTGTGCTTTATTTCTCCCTTTCCCTCTAGATCGAGAAATTTTTTTCAATGGTTTTGGTATATCAACAATGTCATCCGTTCCTGGCTCATCTGACAGATAACCAATTTCCATGTCTTCGTCACTGCTAGTTAAATGATATGCTTGGTCCATCTCGAAATGACAGTCATCTACTTGACCAAATTTTAGAGTCATTAACAATCCCTTTACCTATAAAAGTAAAGTCTGAGTAGAATATAAAAAATTATACCATCAGATGAATCTGGCCAGTAGGCATCATTGAATTCAGCTTCCAAATTCCTTGGTAGAGTAGTTCCAAATTCGTTTTGTCTTTGCAAACCAATGGTAGAGGAGCGGTTAATCATATATGCTGAATGATCATCTTCATCTACAACATTAGACACTACGAAATAATATAAGTTACTCTTAATCTGAATGACATTCTTAATATACAGTTGTCCATTTTTATGAAATATGTAGATAAAGACCATTTGTTCTCACCATTTTCTTTATCTGCTGAAGCTCTCAACTGATTATCCCTATAAGTATTACTCCTATAGGATCTTAGTCTGTTTCTGGCTCTTTCAAAGACACATGTGGTCGATGGAGTTGATGTAGATGGATTCATCGTAGTACTTGTAGTAGATCCATTTAACACAACGTTTGATCCTGTAAAAACACATACATAGTAGCTCTAAATATTGTAGAAAACTGTTATTTACATAGGGATATTATTGCATATATATTTAAAAGTATAATTTAGAGGGATCTGACAATAAATTATCTTACCAGATTGTGGAACAGAAGAAGTAGAGGAACATGCGGGTCGATTTGGTGGTGATGTGAATATGTCTACTCTTCTAGCTGGTAAGTTTGTAATATCTTGGAACACTCTTGTAAAAACTGATTTTATTGGGATAGTAGGATTGCACTGAACTTGATTTTCTTGAGTAAGGACGCTATATTGTCTCTCATTTTCTTGAGTAGAATTATGTTGAGTTGAATGGCACTGGGTAGCATTTCCCCCGTGCAATTGTCTACTTCTCTTTGGAGTTGTTAAACTACAGTCACCTAGATTTGTGTCTATGCTGCGTTTTTTCATATCTGTAGAAGTAATTCTAAAACACTTTGGATTTGAGATTGGTTTTTATTCAGGAATATTGGTTAATTGGAAACTGTCTTCCTCATTAATCGGGTGGTTTTAATTTTCTACTTGTCGAAGATGATATTAAGTAATTAGAGTGATTTGAAGAATCATTGTTTTAATTGATAAGATTTGATTAGTAAAATAATTAAATTGGTATTATATTGTTCATTTCTTTATATTAATATTAATAGTAATAAATGATAGTCTACTGATTTGGAAAGTAAAATAATCCTCATTGAACAATTCTTAGGTCAAATCAAGATGACTATACAACAAATGGTAGCTGGTCTCAGAGGTGACGATTGTATGGCGTTTCTCACTCAATTAAGGTAAGATATTGGCCAGCTTTATTTTACTGTTTCATTATAGGGATGGAAATCTATTGAAAAAAATAAAATTTAGCTGATCATAATTTTGATTTAAGTGAAACAAACCTTTTTAAACATGATTTCACTCAATTAAGGTAAGATATTGTCCTCTTTATTTTACTATTTCATTAGAGGGATGGAAAGAAAGAATAAAATTTAGCTGATCATAGTTTTGATTTAACAGAAACAAAATTTCTTAAACATGATTTACATTATCCTAGTTTATTATTTGAATGAAGATAGATTTTAGTAGTATTTTTCCACGTTTGGAGAACTACTATATATAAAACAATCACAAATAACTAAGTCATTTTATTATTAAAACTCCAAATAAACTTTGAAATGGTTCACAACTAAATATTGTAAAACAGAAACAATGCTTAGACATCTAAGCTTATTTTACCAAAAATTGAAAGTTCATAAAAAAAGATAGATGACTTAGTTCCTTCTCCTATCCCAAACTCTTCACCACCAAACCTTAACCATCCATTGCAAGAGGAATTACACTCAAACATGCCTTCTTAGAGGATGATGAATTATTAGAAGAAACATCAGCATCATCATCCTTCCTCTTAGATGATGGAGTAATGGAAGGAGTTGTTTGTTCTTCATCCGCAACACTGCTGTTGGACACCATTCCAATTTCCTAATATATAATCATATATTATCAATATAGTAATATACATTACTAAATTATTAGAAAATGTAAATATATAAAATTCATTCATATATGTATTATACCTCATTTGCACTCTCAAGAGTGGCTAAATCATCATCACCAATTGAATGTTCAATAGTCTCATCTTTCTCAACTTCTAGACCAACAAAGGCATGACAAACCTTGTATGTATCACTTGCATTTTTGATATTATCCTGGTTGATTTCCACAACAAATTGGTATGTTTTTCCGACCAGATTTCTTATCTCTTGAGGGATGTTTGTTGGATCTTGTATCTAAATTGCAAAACACATAGTCAATGTATGAAACTTTAATAGATTTTCATGATAAGGATACTTAATCACCGAATTGTAAATACCTCATCGAAATGACCATCCAAAAGCTGCAGAGAGGACTGTTGTATGAGACAGTTTGCATCATTC
Source organism: Camelina hispida (assembly GCA_023657505.1). Taxonomy (NCBI): domain Eukaryota; kingdom Viridiplantae; phylum Streptophyta; class Magnoliopsida; order Brassicales; family Brassicaceae; genus Camelina; species Camelina hispida. The sequence continues at coordinate 20,614,753 of CP094635.1, read as the reverse complement.
TCAAACAACAAACATTTGGCCTTTGCAGTGGCATCCATCACACACAAAGTCACTCTGTACCTATAATACATATATTTCCGTAATTATATATATATATATAAATATAAATTTCTTTGTATGAATTTAAAAGACTTAAACTACTCCATGAAAGTACCTTGGTTCAATTTTGGTGTGGTATTCGTTACACCCAGAACACGAAAACAAAGTCTTTTTGTTCTTTTTAAGAACTTCATTCTCAACTTTAGGGACTTTGTAGCATGTTTTAGTACACTTCTTACAAACGAAGTAGTACCAAGCAAATTCGGTATCAATAGCATAGACAGCACACATGATCCTAAATTTGCCCTCCTACAATAAATGCTACTAATCAATAACGTATAGGAAAATAAGTTTTATACTAAATTATAAGATTTTACATATGTAACAATATATCAAAAATAGTATAGTACCTCTGGGTACTGTAGGAGTTCTGCAATGGTAGTCATTGGGAAATTTTTGAACTGTTCAACTTTCTTGGATTTTGGGTCTTCCCTTGGACCAGGTTGTTGAATTGTCAAAGTTAATCCATCATTAGGCAAGCTGTATTCATTCAAATTAGAAATTCTTTTGCTGTAACGAAATATGAAACTCAAATAATAAGTTGTCGAGGAAGCAGTTAACTTACTTTGAAAGGAATTCAGCTATTGGAAACAAAGCTGGATCAATCATTAGTAAAGACATATCAAATGCATTCGATACAGATCTTACACCTTATACAGCAAAGACGTTTATTAGTATGATTTAGAAAATAAGTTTTTAAATAATTTATCATATTGACAATGTATTATGGTTACCTTTGAAAGAATTAACTTTAGCAAATCGGAGGCAACATATCACCATTTGCTCACGGTTGTTTTCACAGGCTGTTAGGATCTCTTCAGCAAACCTACCCCATAGGGTACATGCTAAACGTTCATCCCTATAATAATTTTATAAAAAATTATATTATTTTCATGAATATTTGACAATGAATTAATCATTTCAATGAGTAGTAATATATCTTACCGAGTGTCCCTTAGTTCAAACTCAAGCTTCTTCTTGACCTTGTTATCCACTTCATGGAGTTTCACTTGACCAACATTGACAACTTGGCCAATTACATCTAAAAGTGTAACATGTGTCTGATAAGTGTGTACATATATAATCGCATAAATTAAAATTGCATAAGAGATTACTAACCAATCAAAATGTTCTCATCCAATGCAGGATCGTTAAGAATCATTTGGAAGTCCACCAAGTCAAGAAACATGTCATTAGTCAAATTAGCACATGGCACAATAGTGGAAGTGTTCAACAAAGACATACGGTAAGCATGCTTGGTGACCCTAAATTTTCCAGTTGATTTAGACAACTGGAAATTCTCAATGATTCTCCACTGACCAGGCACGATCATTCTCTGAAACTTAGGCAGCTGTTGCTTCTTCACTGTAGCATGGATCAAAGTACCCTACAGAGATAGAAAAGGATACAGGTATGAACTTCTCGAGTAATTTGGAATCATAATTTTTGATGGATATAAGAGCATTATTATTAAACTTACCGCCACATCAGCTAGGACCATTTCCATAGTCTCACCGGAGTAAGTAGTATACTGCTGCCAGCTATGGACGATTTTGACCTGGATTCTCCAGCAAGTCTTGAATGGTTTTATGGATGCTAGATTAGTTGTTGCAAGATTTTCTGCCATTTTGATTGGTTTAAGTTTGATGAATTGTAAGCGGTAGAGAAAGGGGTATTTATAGATAGGAGTTTATAATTGATTGATTTAGGTTAAAGTCACGAGAATATTCTGGTAATTATTCTCAAATCGTTATACGATATCAAAATAAGGAAAATAATATTTCTCGTGAAATTAGTTTAGGATAGTGTTTATTGAGGTATCTTGATTCGGAATCCGTAAAATATTTTGTAGTCCTATGATTAAGATATAACTGGAGATAATAATGGAGAGAATCCCTATGATAGTAAGACGTTCTGATTTTTTGGAAATTCATTAGGTAAACCGGAATAATTGACTAAAGTATAGGGAAGATTTTTTTTGGGATATTAAATATTTGATTAGTTTATGGACTGTTTAACAACCGATGATTATTCGGTAAATATATGCTGATATTGTTTTCTTATATGGTTTCAGTTATTGCCGCATAATAGATGATTATTCGGTAAATATATGCTGATATTGTTTTCTTATATGGTTTCAGTTATTGCCGCATAATATGGTGTCAGTTATTGCCGCATAAGGTTTGGTGAGATATTCAATTCTGTTGTAAACGGGTAACCCATCTTTATTATTTGGTTTTTTTTTCACCCATACCCGTTTCATTAATTTCGGGTAATTTCGCTAAATTGACCCGACCCAACTTCGATTTTGTACTTCTCTTTTACTTATATAGGGATATCAATGACTCCATGAAACTTAGTCATCAATCACCTCACATACTAGTCATTTATAGTTATTAATGTCCCATTTTAATAACCTTGACTAGGGACCTCAATAATTTATGTTATCTTTCTTTTATAGGGTTTCATGATCAAGTCACGTACTTGATGACCTATAATGATAAAATAAATTATTTTGGGACAATTATTTAATTATCCAATAACCAAATAATACTGAAACAAATTTCATTAATTTGAAAATACATCAAATGTATGTAAACATGAATATCATATCATAAAATAAAATTCTCCCACTAGAATCGAGATCACATCTTTAGAAATTTAATGCCTACAGCAGTCGAATGACTCTCATGCTTAGGTTGTGGAAGAGGCTTGGTTAAAGGATCTGCAACATTTGCATCCGTTGAAACTCTGCTAATCTTTACATCTCCTCTATCAACAATATCACGAATAAGGTGATATCGTCTTAGAACATGTTTGGACTTCTGGTGCGATCTGGGTTCCTTCGCTTGAGCGATGGCTCCATTGTTATCACAATAAAGATCCACCGGCCCAGAAATGCTAGGAACCACACCAAGTTCAGTAATGAACTTCTTAATCCAAACAGCTTCTTTTGCTGCTTCAGAAGCAGCAATATATTCAGCTTCGGTTGTAGAGTCTGCCACGGTGCTCTGTTTGGAGCTTCTCCAAATCACCGCTCCTCCATTCAGACAAAAGATAAATCCAGATTGAGATCGAGAATCATCTTTGTCTGTCTGAAAGCTGGCATCCGTGTAACCACTCACAACAAGTTCATCACTTCCTCCATACACCAAGAACTTATCCTTAGTATTTCTTAAATACTTTAGGATATTTTTGACTGCTGTCCAGTGACTTTCACCTGGATCAGATTGGTATCTACTCGTCATGCTTAAAGCACATGCCACATCAGGACGAGTACAAAGCATGGCATACATGACAGAACCTATAGCAGAAGCGTATGGGATTCTACTCATGCGCTCGCTCATCATGTGTTTTAGGGCACTGAGTCTTGCTGAGCGTTATGCCATGAGACATTGGTAAAAAGCCTTTCTTAGAATCATGCATATTGAACCTATGTAAGATCTTATCTATATAAGTATCTTGACTTAGTCCAATTAGTCTATTTGGTCTATCTCTATAGATCCTTATTCCAAGAATGTATGCAGCTTCTCCCATATCTTTCATTGAAAAACAACTTCCTAGCCAAGTCTTCACAGACTGAAGCAAAGGAATATCATTTCCAATAAGTAGTATGTCATCTACATACAATATCAGAAATGCAACTCCACTCCCACTAGTCTTCTTGTAAACACAAGGTTCTTCTTCATTTCTAATGAAATCAAACTCTTTGATTGCCTCATTAAAACAAAGATTCCAACTCCGAGATGCTTGCTTCAACCCATAAATAGAACGTTGAAGTTTGCATACTTTCCCAACAGTCTTAGGATGTGTGAAACCTTCAGGTTGTGTCATGTACACATCCTCTTCCAGGTTTCCGTTAAGGAAAGCTGTTTTCACATCCATTTGCCAAATATCATAATCATAATAAGCGGAAATTGCTAGGAGAATCCGAATAGATTTAAACATTGCAACTGGAGAATAGGTTTCATCATAGTCAACACCATGAATTTGCTTGTAACCTTTAGCTACCAGTCTAGCTTTGTATATCTGTATATTACCATCCATGTCAATTTTCTTCTTGAAAACCCATTTACACTCAATGGCTTTTACACCGTCAGGTAAATCAACCAAAGTCCATTACTTTGTTTTGTGACATGGAATCCATTTCGGATTCAGCGGCCTTTAACCACTTATCGGAGTCAGGGCCCATCATTGCTTCTTTGTAAGACGTAGGTTCATCATTCTCTATAATAAATATATCATGATGATCTGTCACCCAAACCCCATATCTATTAGGTTCGTGACGTGTCCTTTCAGACCTACGCACTTCAGGTTCCACGGCGTAGATTCTACGACTCTTCGTAAATCAATTGATGCTCTTCCTCAATAGGTGGAGCCATCTCCTGTGGTTCTCGAACTTCTTCGAGTTGTACCTTACTCCCACTGTTTCTTTTAGAGAAAACTCTCTCTAAAAGACACAATTCCGAGCAACAAACACTTTGTTCTCGGTAGGGTTGTAAAAGTAATAACCTTTGGTCTCTCTAGGATAACCAACGAAGTAGCACTTATCAGATTTGGGTCCAAGCTTATCAGTAATCAAACGTTTGACATAAGCTTCACAACCCCAAATTTTAGAAAAGACAAATTAGGAACCTTTCCTGTCCATATCTCATATGGTGTCTTTTCAACTGATTTTGATGGACATCTGTTTAGTGTAAACGCAGACGTTTCTAGAGCATATCCCCAAAGGATAATGGAAGATCTGTGTGACTCATCATTGACCGAACCATATCTAATAAAGTCCGGTTTCTCCTTTCAGATACACCATTCCATTGAGGTGTTCCTGGAGGAGTGAGCTGTGAAACAATTCCACATTCCCTGAGATGATCACTAAAAACTTGGCTCAAATATTCTCCTCCACGATCTGATCGAAGAGCTTTAATTGTTTTGCCAAGTTGGTTTTGTACTTCATTTTGAAATTCTTTGAACTTTTCAAAAGATTCAGATTTATGTTTCATCAAATAAACATAACCATATCTACTGAAGTCATCAGTAAATGTAATGAAGTACTGATAGTTTCCTCTGGCACCTAAGCTCATTGGTCCACATACATCCGTATGTACAAGGCCCAACAAGTCACTGGCCCTTTCACTGTGTCCAGTAAAGGGAGCCTTAGTCATTTTACCCAACAAACAAGATTCACATTTTTCATACGATTCATAATCAAATGAGTTCAAAAGTCCATCACTATGAAGCTTCTGAATGCGTTTCTCATTTATATGGCCTAAACGACAATGCCAAAGAAAAGTAGGATTTGAGTCGTTAGACTTAAATCGTTTAACACGGATGTCATAGATAGGCATACTCTGGTTCAGAACATAAAGTTCATTCTCTAATGGACCGCTACCATAAAAAATATCATCACGATCAAATGAACAACATTTGTTCTTGATCGAAAAATGAAAACCTTCCATGTCCAAACATGAAATAGAGATGATATTCTTATTTATTGTAGGTACATAGTAGCAATTCTTGAGTTCCAAGATCATGCCAGAAGGTAAAGACAACTGATATGTACCTATGGCCAAAGCAGCAACTTTTGCTCCATTAGCAACGCGTAGGTCCACTTGTCCTTTCTCCAAAATTCTACTATTGCTTAGGCCTTTCAAATTTGTACAAATATGAGCGCCACAGCCGGTATCTAATACCCAACGAGTAGAACCACAAGTGGTAACATTTACCTCTATAACATATATTCCTTTAGAAGAAGTTTCAAAAACCTTCTTTTCTTTCAGATCTTCCAAGTATTTTTCAGGAATGTTGTTTTTAAGGGTAACACTCTTTTCTTCCCTTTCGAGAACATTTCTCGGAACTTGATACCAATCAAGGAGGTTTGATCCATCCAATTTATCATTCTTAATGACACATTGAGATGAATTAAAATTGTGAGGGTTTGACATCTCTGTATCAGAAGAATAGCAGAATTTAATATGATATTCATAAAATTAGAGAAATCTCAACAATTAAGAAAACTCATACTATACTCAAAACAAAATTTCCTCATAAGAACATAGTAATCCAAGATCCTTATTTCACTAAAATTCAAGTGAGCTTTGGCTCATCGCCCGAATATTTAGTTATTTAGGTAAGCAACATCTTTGCTAATTATATCCAATATAATTCTTGGTTGTTAGATAACATCTTATGTCATATCCAACATATGTCTCTAAGCCCAAAACTGTTTTGATAGCTTAGTCAAGTAAACCAATCTTTTAACTCAAATGGTAACCATTACCATCTGTCTTACTCATGTAATCATGGACACTCTACTTGGTAGAACCATCACACAATGAAACGAGGCTTGACAGTAGACAAGATTGGAAAGACATCAAAAAACTTGATATTTGTTGAGGAATTAATTTTATAAATTAATCTTATATTTAAAATTTATATCCAATATAAATAATACATATCTTATATGTACTTAATTATTCGAAAATTAATCTTAATTAATTTTATATTTTATCTAAATTTTATATCTTATATATAAAAATTTAAATGACATACAACTAACACATATCTAATATGTATAATTATTGTATAATTATTAATTTTTAAATCATACTTAATCATATTAAAATGATTTAAAACTAATTATTTTAATCAATTATAATTCAATAACACTAATCAAATTAGAATTTGAAAATTATGGCTCCGATCAACGAATTTCCGTAATGACTTTCATTACCAAATTCTCTCTCGGAGATGAAGTTTATATTCATTCTTTAATCAAACATAATATATATATTTTTTTTTTTTTTTTTGACCTCCAAACATAATATATATATAAACGTGATGCTCTAACAAAACATACCCAATATATATTTAAATTAATTAGTTATATGTATCATCATATATGCATAACTATTATGCTCTACAAGAGACGTAATGAAACAGATCATAAGTCTCTTATATATATGATACAAAAAACAAACAGACAAGTATTGCCGAAATACGTGTTGTTCTAATAATCATATTATATTCATAATAACTCTTATGTGTTTTTGTAATAATACATGCAACGTAAACAATTTTACAACTCTGGATGTATCGATTATTCATTCATCAACCATGATAATCGGATTTAACAAACAAAACAAAACTACTTTGCATATCAAATATGAACAGTAAATTAGGTTTAATTCAAAATTATACATGTATGCTCTGATACCACTGTTGGAATTTGAACCGGTTTATAACGATTTATAAAACTAGTTACAAATTTTATTGTCAGGATTCATGTAAATATTGAATCAAAATCTATGTCATAAGATTATGAATATACCTGAATAGTTCGCAGCGGAAGTTGAACTAAAATAAACTAAGGTTGTAAAGCACTCCAAATGTCGTGCCTCTACTGGTATCCACACGCACACAAACTGGATCGAACGAGATGCTTGTACCGTAGAGATCAAAATCTCAAAGATGACAAACTACTTTAGTCGGGGTTATGGTTGCGGCTACCAAAAGATGTGTTTTAACGTGATAACATATGACTTACATATAGTCACTATCGTTAACCTAGATTAGTAATGGGCCACAAAGCCCAACTAACCTCACGTAGATTATATATATGTATATCGTATACTACATATATATATCTTTTATATAATAAACACTTTATTATAAATACACAACTATAGGTACATACATATCTCATATGATATATACTATAACTTAAACCCAATGTTTATCCAGTTTGCTTAGGTGTGTGACCCTGTAGGATCGTATAATATTAGTAATGAACTTCTAAAGTCATTGATTATAAGAGGTTTCTAGCAAAACATTATAATCATCTAATATTATTCGACTATCGAACCTTGACGATACAACTTAAACTAGAGTAAGTACAAATGATTTCAGGACATTCCCAACAGTTTAGCCATCGGAGGATAAAGAAGGTCATGGTGCTTAATACAGAGAGAAAAATGTGAGAGCTTGAGGCTGAGATGACAAAGCAATCCATGAAGATAGGTCAAACGTAGTCTGGTTGTGTGGTGGTGGAGGGTAAGCTTTACATAAGAGATCCAACGAATAACTTTGTTTAAGGTCTAAAGGTAGAAGATGCGAAATGGATGAGATTCTAAATCCTAAGAAGTGGGAGTATGCATATGTTGTTGACGATATTTTGTATAACTACTACTCCACGATTCTTAAGAACATATTAAAAGCGTATAGTTGCTACAAAGCACAAGTGTTGAGAGTCGTAAAAGGAATGGAACTTTCACTTATGGTTTTTTGGTGATGCTAGCTGGTATTATTGTTTGATGCACAAACTTTCGCTTTTAAAACATGGGTAGATGCATCATCACTAGATATATATATATATTATCTAGTGTTAAGTAAAATTCGAGGATTCAGTTTATTTTTATTTTTTTTTACTTAACACTAGATACTTGGCATAGGGGATGCATACTCGAGGATTTCTCCACTGTTAGTGGATACTTTCGCGTGGGCACTGGAAAATCCTGCACCAGCAAATATGATTGTACTCTCTAAAAACTTGGAAGAAAAAGCGCTTTCTAGATTTCGATTGTTATACAGGCTAGGTTTTGGTGTTGTTTTGTCCGATACTAGCTTGGATTGGCTACTTCTTGTGTCTGAATGTCCACCTCCTGTACAAGAAATGGCCTTGTTTTTGACGAGCCTATTTGATACTTGTATTGAAGAATCATATATATAAAAGTAGAGTTTCACTCTCTCCTTATTGGTCCACTTGGCAATGCAATTTAAAAAAAAAAAAAATTATACCCAATTAATTTTCACACTAGGAGAGTTACACGCACGCCTGTGCGGGCAAGAGTTAAATAAAATAAAAATGTCAAAAAAAAAACTATTTTCAAATTAGTTTTGTGTTCTTTTTAAATATGTTCAAAATTATAATTAATTTTATATTTTAAACTTTTAATCTGACATTTCTAAATGGACTTTCAATATATACTATCTTGTTTAAAAAAATTTTAAGCCCATTTGGAAAATGAGAAAAATCCATTGAGCCTGATTCATATTATGTGGTTAATTTAAATAATGTAGAAGTTGGGTCAGAATAATTTAATATTTCGTTTAAACCATCAAGAAAATTTGGAAAGCAACCCTTAAAAGGGTTTATAGTACTTGATCATACAAACCTTCAAAATAATTATAAAGTTAGCATATACAAAAAGATTGTTAACAAATATGCCTTCAGCTTAAACTTCTCAAGATTACCCTTCATGCTGCATTATGTGCTTAATGTAATAACGTCCAGCAAATTCCGAGCTAAAAAAATAGAAAACACATCCATAAGTTAGACCCTAACATGATACACCACTTGATATTTTTGAACATTAAAAACTTACATAGCCTTGTGATTCTCAAGTCCTACAAACTCCGGTTTTAAATAGATCTTGGAGGAGGCCAATGTGTTTACAATACACGGTTCACCTAGGGATGTTTTAAGTGTTTAAAAGATTATTAGATGAGTATACAACCTACTCTTAAGAATTTATTCAATCTAGCAAGTTCTATTAATAGTACATACCATTGTACTCTCCAACCCTCCAGAAACGCAGTACACAAAACACCGGTTCAGTTTGATATGTGAGATGGCATCCAGTTGACACCCATGAAGACATGAAAAGGTTAGCATAGTAATCCATTGCACGACACTTTACAGTTTCATTCCTACAAATGAATATACTTGTTACACTCTACAAAATAAAGTCAGACTTATAAATCTTAATATGAGTAAAGATGCAATAAATGTGACTTACCTGCCATTTAATAGTGTCAAAACAACTTCATAAACACCATTTCCATGATTTCTTCTGTCATCAACAGCTACTATACATCCGCAAACATCTATTTTTGGAAAAAGTCAAGAATATTTTTTACAATGATTGTATCCAAAGCTTTTCGACATTCACATGAAACTATTTTGGTAAAAGTTCAATTTGTACTTTTCTATTGAGGTACCAATACACAAAGTTCCAAAATTCTTTTAGAGTTTCTAGATAACTCAACACAAAGCTAAAAACAATCCATTCAAATATGTTATACTATGATAAAATAATTTGATTACAATTAAATTTAGAAAAACGTACCGAAAGATATGTGATGATTGATCCTTCCACGATATATATCATCCAAATCTTCGAATCGGAAGTAATTTTTGGAGTTGATTGATTCGAGCAGGAACATGGTAGACTCATCGGTAAACTTGATCTGAAAAGGATGATGAGTATTTCTCTCCCTGAGGGTTGGATTGATGATTTGGAAATTCCAAATTTGATACCATTCGCCCTCGTAAATATACTTCCGGAGCTTTTTAGGTATAGTTGGGACAAAGGCGACCTCAATCGTGTCACCCTTCAAAGTTTGTTAAAAATTGTGTAAGTAATCTAGTATATAAACACTACTAAATTAAAATTTATGTAAATCGATTTTCGATTAGCTGCTCTAACCTTCGTATCCACGAGAAGAAGAACACGTTTTGTGAAGAACTCGGTGACATGCCAAGAATTCAGGACTTTAGCGTGAATACACCAATTTGTTCTTCCTCGATGAAGATCAGAAATGTAATCGATTCTCATGATCTTACCAAATTAGGGTTGAACATAAATTTAATTTCCGAAAAGAGTTTTTGGCATAAAACACGAAAATATAGGTTCAAGATTTAAACAAAAAACAGCTGAAGTTTCTCGAATAATAACAAATTTTAACATTACATAGAATCATTAGAATCACTCTCATCTTCTTCCGAGCCGTTGTAATCTTCATCGTCTGATGTATCATGAAAACAAAGTCTGCAGAAAATAAAGGAACATAAGAGCTAAAACATCTTATAGAAATGACTCCAAATTAATATTCTGTCATAGTATATGGAAATTATGAACTTACAGTGCCGGATCTGTAGTGAACGCTCTTGCTTCATTTCCAAGAAGAAATTTAGAACATCTTATTTGAGACATTAGACAATGCCGACCTTTTATTAAAAAAAGTAAGTTCCAAATCTTAAATTTGATATATTGGCTTATCTAAAACAAATGCTTATATATTTCTTAATACCTTCAAAGACAGAGATTCTCCAAAACGTAAGCAGACATAATACTGGTTCACTTGCATAAGAAGGACTTGAAACATGTTCTTCCCATTTTTCACGAAATTCGAACATATATCACCCACGGCAATACATTCAATCTGTTCGTTACTTTGCAGTTAAAAATAAAAAATTGACAACTTCAGTCTTAATAATTATGTATTATTTTCATTGGCATAAATAAACCAAAATGAGGTAGTACTTCTTTTAAAATTTTAAAAACTATTTACTTACTTGATGTCAATTACAATAAAGGGGAGAACAACTTTCAGACCATTGAATCCAACTTCATTTTCTAAAACAATCTGACGATCTTGCCTTATTCTTACCACCGTTCCACAAAAATCTGAAATTGATCGAAAAGAACAAAAAAAATCAAAAAACTAAGAATCTAAGGAAATAATGATTTATTTAAACTGTAAGTTAAACAGTAAGTTAAACAGTATATTTAAATTTAGTTACCAACACAACAATTTCTCTCATCTTCTACAGCATTTTCAACTGTGAGTGCATCTATTAGATGGAAAAAATTGTCTGAACATCTAGGAGGGATTGAAGTAATGCGAGTTTGGACAGTGATCAAAATTTCGTTAGAATTGTTACAATTCCTGTAAATATTCTGATTTTCAATAACCCGGAACTTGTAAATAAGAAACCATCGTCCTTCTTGCAACACGTCTGTGTACTCAGCAAAGTAAAGCTGACTGAGTTTAGCTTGAATTCTTTTTCCCTAAAATTTAAGAAAAAACTAATTTCAGATTTAAAATTAAGGTGATGATGGATATAAATCGATTGTTACCTTTTCATCAACCAAGATCAAACAAATGTAGTTAGGCTGCATTATAACGATTTCGGGTATCCACAGCCTCAGAACTTTTACAGCAACACTTAACCTATCTGTTGATGGATTCAAATCCTCTATGTATGCAACCATCTTTTTGTTTGGAACTTGGTTAATTTTTAAAAAGAAGAAAGAGGATGAAAGGTGAGAGGTTAGAATAATTTATCTTGGATATATCTTCAAAAGAGGAATATGAAGAGTAATTGGAAGTTACGTAAAAAAGTTATGACAGTTTCGTATTGTCAGTTCGAAATTGATTTAATCAATGCGAAGACTTTGAAAATAACATTTTTTTTTTGTTTTTGTACTTGCATCCATACATGCATTGGTTAATTTTGATAATATAATAAAATTATTTAATCGAAATTATAATACATAATTGATTAATTCATATTTTTAATGTACTATATCAATTATACGATCTGCTTGAATTAAAATTGTTTCTGCAATAAAAATATGAGGAATTTTCATATTACAAAATAGATGACAATTAATTAAAAGTCTCACTTAAGAATATTCTATGGTGATGGATATTGTCAACTGACTAAATTTGTCTTCCATATAATAGGTTTATAAGACTTTTAAGAAGTAATGTTTTTATCAATTTAGAATTTTTAAAATATTATGTACATCATCAATTCTCCCAGAAGCAATGTTTTTACCAATATATACTAAATTAGCAGTTAAGTTGTACCTTAAGAATTTTATTTCACTTTTTTAAAAATGGACTCATTTATTAAATATTTATTATTCTTATAAATATCTAAACTTTTATATATATATTTTTTGAAGCCCATTTATAATTTTCATGAATTTTATGAGCCCAATACAATCGGTATGGTTAATTAAATCACGATGGATAAAGATTCGCGTCACATTAATTTTCTACGTTTAGATAATAGAAATTATTTATGAAAGTAATATAAATTCTAGGTCATACAAACATTACAAATAGTTATAAAGTTTACATATTCATAACAGTTTTTATTTAAATAATCTGCCTTCACCTTAAGCCCCTTATACGATTATTCTTCATGCTCCATCATACGATTTATGTAGTAGCGTCCAGCAAATTCGGAGCTAAGTAAAGAAAGCACATTGGTAAATTAAACCATAGCATGATATACTATATGGTATTAATAAACATTTAAACTTACATAGCCTTGTGATGCTCAAGACCTTCAAAATCCGGTTTAATAAAGATCTTGGAGGAGGCCAACGTGTTTTCAATACACGGTTTACCTAGAGATGTTAAAAGTGTTTTTAAAGTTTTGTAAATGAGTTAACAAAATAGCTAGTCTTTAACATTTATTAAAACTTGTAAGTGCTATTAACAGTCATACCTTCATACTCTCCAACCCTCCAGAAACGCAAAACACAAAACACTGGTTCGTTACGATATGTGAGATGGCATCCTGACGACTCCCATGAATACATGAAAAGGGTAGCATAGTTGTTTACTGCACGGCACTTGATAGATTCATACCTACAGATGAAGTTAGTACAAATATTTTTTAAAGAGTGAGACTTAAAAATCTTAGCAACATCATATGTGGAATAAATGTGTCTTACCTGCCATTTAATAGCGTGAAAACAACTTCACCAGCATGTTCTCTGTTATCAGTTACAGCTACTACACATCCGCAAACATCTATTTTTTGCCATAAAAGACATTTCTTTATTTCAAAAAGATGACTAATTGTTTCCAAATCTATCATATACATAAAACTATTTAGTTTTAAAGTTCTGATTGTACTTTTATATGGGAAGAACCAATTCTCAAAGTCCCAAAATTATGAAAACTATAAAGATTCACTAACACAAAGATAGCAATATCTAAGAATAATTGTTTCTGAATCTATCATCCACATAAAACTATTTATGTTTAAGTTCTATATTTGTACTTTATATGGGAGGGACCAATTCACAAAGTTCCAAAATTCTTAAAAGTCTAAAGATTAAACAACACAAAGATAGCAAAAATCTTTATCCACAGGGTATAATTGAAATTTTTATAAACCGTATATTAAAAACGTACCAAAAGAAATGGGATGATGGATTCTTGAACGATATATATCACCCAAATCTTCGAATCGGAAATAGTTTTTCGAATTTACTATTTCCAATTGATTCATGGTTGATTCTTCCGTAAACTTGATTTGGAAAGGATGATGAGTATTCCTCTCCCTTAGGGTTGGATCGATGATTTTGAAAGTCCTAATCTCATACCATCTACCCTCATAAATATACTTCTGGAGCTTTTTTAGTGTTGTTGGAACAAAGGCCACCTCAATTGTGTCACCCTTCAAAAATTGATAAATTGTGTTAGTAATCTAATATATAAGACTTTAAAAATATCAAATATCAGTAGAAATTATCATTTGGGAAATTCTCTAACCCTTTCATCCACAAGTAGAAGAACTCGTTTGCTGAAGAATTCGTAGACATACCAAGAATTCAAGACCTTGGCTTGGATACACCAGTTGGTTTTTCCCCGATGAAGATCAGAAATATAATCGATATTCATGATTCTATCGAATTAGGGTTTTTCTGTTTTCTCTCTTTGTCGGAGACGAAAAGGGGATTTCGGAACTGTAAGAAATCAAAGAGTCACGATTAAACGTTGCGTATTAACTTTTAGCTTTACACCTTTTTTTCACCATTATATATTATTATTTAAATTATGATAACAAAATGAAAGACAGGATTCATGTTTAATAGATATATTTTGCAAGGTTCTAATTTAAATGTGTTTGAGATTTAATTGTTAAAGTTAAGACTTTATCATACCTTAAACAATAATTTTTACCATTACGTAATTATATTTTCTATTCTAATTACATAGCAAAATACCACAATTTTAATTATATTACAGATAATTGTAATGAATATTATGAGTAACATTGTAATTCAAAGTTCATAAAAATTTGTTTAACTAATTATGGAAAATAAAATTTAATCTAAAAATCCAAAACAATGTTCAATTACAAACATAATAATTAAACAGTCTCAAAAACCTCTTTGAAAACAACATTAAGTGTTTTATTCTGGCATTTTCCATCTTTATCCGTAATTAACACCTTCAATCCTTTTCTGGTTGTCACTCGAGAGAATGCAACATAAAGCTGTCCATGTGTGAAAACCGGCTTCGGAAGAAACAATCCAACATGTTCTAGCGTCTGACCCTGACTCTTGTTTATAGTAATTGCAAACGCCACGGTAATAGGAAACTGTCGTCGTCTCATACGAAAGGGAAACTTTGCATCAGGTGGACTAACATACATCCTAGGGATAAGTACCTTATCTCCAACCTTTTTCCTGTCACGATTCTTGCTTCGATTACATGGTTGGCCATCTGAGTAATAATCAGCCTCGTACCGTTACATAAACCTCCCTTAGGATCTATATTCCTTAACAACATGACAGGTGCTCCTATTCTCAAAGTCAAAACATGGCTTGGCAGTCCAGAAACTTGAATACTGTTTAGGAATTCCTGAGTGTAGATCATATCATCAAGTCCGCTCGTATCAGACGTTTCAATACTATCAGAGCTAAGATATCGTCTCTCCTCACCTGCAAAATAAACAAATTAAATTTCATATATGTTTTGAATATTAGAAAATTTTCAAAAATAAAATTTCTATGTCCTTTTTAATTTGCATACCTGGAAGCTTAGTAAGCATAAACTGATTTATCTTATCAACATCGTCATTTCTTGGACTTAGAATAGCTCTTTCACTAAAGAATTTTGGGTCAGTCCTCCTTGTAAATTGTTCTCCGTAGATCTCTTTAACTATTGCTTCAATAGGATTTCCACTTGTATTAATTAATAAATCATCCGGAATTTCTATCTCCACATCCCCACTATCTGACTCGTTAATTTTGCCATCCCCGATATCAAGAAGCCACTTAGAAAAAGTAGCAAGAGCACCCGCATCCATACTATTACGTGCTTTGCGAAGTCTCAAATTTTCGGTAAGTTTAAGAACTTTACAATTATTCCAAAGAACAGATGAGTTGATAGATGCTAAAACTGTGGCTACCCTTCCACCTTCCGTAATAACTGGTAAAATCTGTCTAAAGTCACCTCCTAACACAACAACTTTACCTCCAAAAATCTGGTCACACTTCATGATATCTCGCAAACTCCTATCTAAAGTCTCATAACAAAGCTTGTTCATCATTGGAGCCTCGTCCCATATTATGAGCTTTGCTTCTCTAATTAAATCAGCAAGATCAGATTCGGCATCTATCAAACAAACAGAATATTCATTAAGATTGATTGGAATACCAAATCTTGAATGAGCCGTTCTACCACCTTCCAAAAGCAAAGCAGCTATACCACTCGAAGCAACATTAAGAACAATATTACCTTTAGACCTTATATCAGCACCAAGAATAGTCCACATAAAAGTTTTTCCAGTACCACCGAAACCATGGACAAAAACATACCACCTTTATTGTGATTCACAGAGTGAATAATTTCTTGATAAACACGTCTCTGCTCATCAGTTAGCATAGGTAACAACTTATTGTACAATTCCTGTTGTTTTTGAGGCTTATATATTCTCTCATCTGCGATAAGCCGATTTTCTCCTGTGTTCATTATACTATCATCTGGTCTAGGCATTGTCTCGAAGGCCGTAAAAGATGTCCCATTCGATCGTAACATGAGTTCTATTTCAGTTAAACATATATTTTCTATCTGAGTCCGTGACAACATTAGACCTACCACAGAAAATTTTTGACATTTTATTATATATAAATATATATTTTTTTTTCCTTCGAAAACGGAATATTTTGATGAAAGAAAATAAGTATTTGAAATACCTGGATCGTTCCTGTTTCTCCTTTCTTTAAACAAAATATCCTCACACAAGATGTCTTTCGTTTTATTCCAAACTTCAAGAGGAACAGTTAAACTCTTTGTATGCAGTAGGATCGCAAATAACTTTCTTAAAAATTCCCCAAAACACCATTCACCTGCTTCGTTTATAGCTGCAATGTACTCCTTATCATCATCCAATAATCCCAAAGCATAGCAAGCTTCTTGGAAATCACTATAACGTACACCATTGACTGTTTTTAAATAGTCAAAACTTGTTGGTCCTGGAATTTTATTAAGCAGTACTCGCAAGTAATAGGCTTGTCCTACAGAAGGCGGTACATACGTAATTCTGCCTATTGCAAAACTTTTCCGTTTCTCTGATCTTGGCTTCAAAAGTTTTTCTCTCTTATTCCATACAAATTTAGATGGAAATTCAGCATACGTAAGTTCTCTGGCCTGGGGATAAATCTTGTTGCATTCCATCCAGCCCAAAAATTTAGAAGCTCTATTTGTTGTACGTTGCAATACATCTTCTATTGGATCATCCTGATTGTAAATAGCCAATTCTTGTCCTGGAAGATGAAACGGGAGCTTTTCTACGGCTGTCGTACGATGACAAATAGGGAAAGCAAGAATTCGCCAAGAAGCCTCACATGCAGATACATACCTAAAAAATATTGGATTAGTTTGTCACGTATAATTTAATATGAGATTATTTGACAATCCTATTAAGTTGTTACCTGCAATTGAAAAACTTTTTAATTTCATTTTCCTGATCTTCTTCTCCTACTTTGGCTCTAACATAGTCCGGACCTTTAGTGATGTACTTGAACAAATATTTAACTGAACGTGTCTGGTTGCACCACTCAACATTTATATGAGCACGAAAACGGAGTGATAAATCACGATTATAGGGAATAACGTAACTATTATCGTATTGAAATCCTCTTTTCTCCACTATTCTCCCATCGTTTCGTCGTCTATATATTGGATAGCCAGCATCGTCGACAACAGTATTATCCATGAATGGTTTTGGGAAGAATTTAGTGCATTGCCCATTATTCATGCAGACACTATCTCTGTTCATATGACCACACGGACCATGGATCATCACATCAGAAACAACTTCGTACAAATACTTATCCACCTCTTTATCAGGAATTTCAGCGCTTATGTATTTATCAATATCGTCTGATGTACGCATCTTATTGTCTGGGTGTAAAAACAGAATCATGTGGGCATGAGGCAGACCCCTCTTCTGGAATTCTATTGTATACATCGCTGAAATTTTTTAAAACAAATAATTATTTTTAAAAAACATTAATAAGATATTTATTTCCGAAGAATAATATAAATAATAATAATTAAAACTTATTAAATACATACCAGAATTTACGATACCAAAAGTTTTTTCCTTTCTCACTTGGTCCATTAATCTATCAAGTTTCATCTTGAAAACTCGGCTACATATATCAGGTCTATCTTCTTTACTAAGACGATGCCTTGCTAGATAACGATCAATTTCAGGCCACCTTGGGTTGCACGTAAAAGTTATGAAAAGATCAGGAAATCCAAAATACTTGCAAGTAGCCATGGCGTCAAGATAATGTTGCATCATATATCTTTTTCCACCAGTAAACGATGACGGAATAAATATTCTTTTTCCATGTTGTGCAAGGTCTTCATGTCCTTTTTCAGCAGCTTCAATTATCTTATCGACTCTTTCAGTTCGGAGTTTGCTTTGGTTCATCCATATGTAGTTCAACCTGTTCGACTCGATGGTAGTGAATGCATCGACTAAAAACTGCTGGAATAATTTGCCTGCCATAACAATAGTCGAAGACTCTTCATATCTTTCAAATATTCTATACGCATAAAATTCCCTCATGGTTACGGTTTTCCTTTTACGTCCACGGGTATCCATGAAACCTATATCGATACCTAATCTGAAACCATCTTCACCATAAGGGAACAACAATGGGTACTGTAAAGGCAAGTATGCGGGATGAAGCTCACTTATTCTCTGTAAATTACCCGAACGACTTTCTATAACAATGTCACGTTTATTCACACCAGCCGTAAAATCTCCGGGAATTAAAGCAGCGACCTCTTTACTGGTAGGAAGATTATGAGTTCTTGCATCAGTAGTTCTTTCTGAAGGTAAGATTAATCGCAGACCTTCGCTACCTTCTTCCATATTAAATCTTTCACGTGCCGATCTAAACGCCTTAACATGCGGATTATGACTATCAAGCATTTTTTTAATAGTCCAACAATCTCATGTTTTAAATCTCCAGAAGATCCTGATGATCTATATCAACAACAAAACACAAAAATTTATAATAATAATGATTAGTAGATATTTAACAAATAATTAAGATATGGAAAATATTTTAATACATATTTATCAATATATATAATTACCTAAATGCAGAAATTCTATTAGTTATCTCGTTACATACGTCATGTATATACAATTGCAAAAACATTGGTTCCTTTCCAGGTTCTGGCAAGATATCACCGATACGATGATAGTTTTCTCCGCACATCTGAAATAAATACGGCCCTCTACCATTATTTATTGAATGGTTAATTTTCCCACCTAATGATGTGAACGAAAACATCATGTTGTACGCTCGTATGTTATCGCGGAAGTTTTTACCCCTATCGTCATTATTATAAAACAACGATAATAATGTTTTAGGCGCAGTCTTCAAAGTAGGAAGTATTACTTTGCCGCGATGGCAACACAGTGAAAAATCCGGCTTTGCCTTTTTAGTCCGTTTGTTCACCCGTTCTCCATACCACATATATGCTCCACAATTATCACATAAAAAATAAGGATCTCCATCATCATAATAACCTACATATACATTTTTTTAAAAATTATTATTTTAAATATATGTTAGATATACATACTTATTTACAAAACAGTCGTATAACGAATCAGATATGCATCGAGATATACCATTATTTAATAACTTAGCTTTTATGGGAGGAAAGCCAAGAAACATCTCAGATGTCGCATTGCTTTCATTAGTATCGAATGAAATCCCATCAGTAGAGCTGTCTGAATCACTTTCATCGTTCGTATCCGAATCAGTTGCAACGAAACATGCGAAATCTTCCTGTAATCCGGGAAGAAGGAAATTTTCTGCATAGGCAACAATTGGATTAGTTTTAGCATTTATTTATAAATTTTTTATATATATTCTCATTTTGAAATCCCTTCCCGAACATATTACCTTTTTTCTTCCTTAGTGCCCGTTTAGACTTCAGTATTTGCATTCTTTTCAACCTTGCCATCTTATGTGGAAGATTTATCTTAGAACTAACACCTGTAGTTTAATAATGTTGTTAAGTGCAATCTATTAGTTTCGAATGTAACATATATCTTAATGTAAAGAATAGAAAATGTCTGTACGTTTTCTAGAGACGGCATGTGTCATTACATTCTTCCTCCGATATGGAATCTTCGAAGGTCTCATTATAATACGTCAAGTGTAGTAATCTGCAAAATGAATTTCAAAGTACGATCAAGAATTCATATAATGGAGTAATTCTGACAATTTTATTCTAAAATTCGCTGTTAGGTTTGTTTATATTGGAAGATGGTGCGTATATATGATGCCATCTAAAATGTACTAATTATTGATATATACGAATATTGACATATGTATCTATATATCATCTTAACTTTTTTGAATATTTTTTTAAAAATATGTTATTTATCTTTCTATTATGTATGGAGATCTTTAATACGTATTTTTTGAAATTTACTTACTTGGTCTTTGACAATATTTTATTATTATTTTTTTTTATCTTTTTTTGTTATATTTCCAGAATCTTGTAGATCATTATCGGGTCATTACTGAATATCTAGTTTTTTTTTTTTTTTGATTTTTAATTCTTATATTATATTTTTTGTAACGAATTTTTAAAACATGTTAAACTCAATATTTTTATTCCATTATTAATATTATACTATTAACGAACTTTCCGCTGAATTGTCATATCATAATTATTATTAATTAGGAAGATAATTTCATTATGTTATAAAACTAACATTTGATAAACATTTAAAAGTGATTAAATCCCTTTTAAAAACTTTACGAAATATAAAAACATCGTGATGATAACCAGAAATAAAATTATTTATTATTATTGAATATCAAAATATGAAACTAAAATTCAAAAACGTCATTCTAATATCTATCCTTTTTCATGATATATCTTTGCGTACATATTTCTTGTTTTTCACACACCAGAAATATCCGGAAACATTCTTATCATAAGTGTTAATTGACTCATAGATAGTTATGACATTGCATTCCATCCAGGATTGAAATTGAGATTTCTTGTTCGTTGAGTTCGAAATACTATTTTCACGGTCAACAATGGTATTTTGAACGTCAAGATGCGCCAATGAGTTATCTTCAGAAGAACTTGATTCTTTTCTGGTTTTCCTGACTTTTTTAATAACTGGTTCCGGAATGGGTTCCTCACAAAAGTAAACAAATTGTTCTGGTTGAATATGCGAACAGAGCGAATCTTCATCAGGTCCTGATCTTTTTGGGGTGGTTCGACGAACTCCAGATGAACGTTTCATTATGATTCTGCACGTATACAATTGAAACATGTGAATGTAATAATTTCAATAATACAAAATAATAAAAGCTTGAATTTTGCTTTACCTTATACGTCAAACAGCAAGAACTTAAGAATTGGTTCAATTTTTTCTGTCTTTCTAGTTGACATGATAAATCAATAAGACTTCTATATACATATAAAATGTATAAAATAAGTTTACAATTTTGATAATATTATATTTCCTAAAATTTCGTATTGAAAAAAGCAAAATATTTAGGATTACCATTAATTTTTTAATATAAAATATTTTGTTAACATAATCGTTAATGATCATTTTCTTAAATTATCGTATTGAATATTCAGACCATTAAATTTGGCCTTTTATTTTTAACATATTATCATTATTTATGGAATTTTGAAATATGTTTAAAAAGATTTAGGTTGGGGTTTAGAGATATTCTAACTATTAAAATTTCCCAAATGATTATATAGTATGATATTTATTAAATTATATTGTATATATTTTTAATTTTCGTTTATTGTAACATAATTATAGTAATTGATAGAATTAAAGTTTGTCCAATACAAATACGCTAAGAAGTATTTAAGCATTCTTAATTGTTCGAAATAATTAAAATTTTCAATTCAAAAAATAAAACAAAAAGATGAAAATTAAAATTAACTAATATCATGTTTTGAAATGACGCAACTTTTTCAATCTCGAGGTTCAGATTTGATCTTTTTCCTTGTCATCATGCTATGACCCCCGGTCGATCCAACATTGCTGTCTGTATAATCTCTCTTAGATGAAGTCAAATTCATTTCAGCTGGTGCGATTTGCAACTTATGATCGTCGAGATCCAAAGAATTTTTCGAAAGTTCATTCCTTCCATATAGTTCCTACATTGAAATTATATACATTGAGATTTAAAAGGTAAAGAATACATAATGATATTATGGATATCTGTATTTTTTTTTTGTTTACTTTAGTACCTTTCCAAATTGCACAACCATGTCTTCCTTTTCCCAAAACTTTTCGACAACATAAGCAGACTTGTCGCTTTTTAAATTCTCGATTGTAATTGAAATTTTAAACAGCATAGTCCTCCCAACCAAGGCAGAGAGACTTCCAGGAATAGGTGCAGTATCGTCCTGAACAAATGTCAAATATTGATTAAATACTTGTTTTTATAACTTTAAACCAAAAAGAATTCAAATGATACTATACTTACTTTAGGTTTTTCCAAAGCTAGTTCTTCAGCTTTTTTTCCAATAAATAGTTGGGCAAGACCGTCAAAGAAGAGCAGCTTAATCTTTTGTGAACTTCCGTACCCAACATGAAGTATGAGTTTATACCTTATAAACAGTTTGGTACGACTTAAATGTGCGTATAGTTATAATCCACAATTCTTTTAAAAATTTAAGAGACAATTTGGTACTTACTTGTAATCAACTTCCATAACATCAGAATCACAAACTCCACAACTATATAGTAAATCCTTTCCAGCTTGAGATTCTGGTGGATATGGCTGCACCTTCTTATTGCAAACTTTACAGGCAATATAATACCATTTGGGCAACACTTCAACAGAGTGAATTGTCGCGATTGTCACACATGTTCGCGCCTGTAAAGAATTAATGAAACATTTATTATCCCAATTATAATTCAGAAAAAAATAAAATCACGATATCAATTTTACGTTTGAAACATTACCTCAAGTGCATAAACGATTTGGTCCATAGTACTCTTTTCGTTCACAATGAAAAACTCCTCATATAATGTCACCCTGGGTTTCGAGGGCTTGGGTCATCATCAAGTTGTATTAAATCAACAGCATCAGTAGGCAACCTATATAGTTATGATAATAATAAGAATATGTGTATGATTTAAGCATGTCTTGCAGAATAATAAAGAAAGGATATATATATATATATATTCATATATATACATATATTTATACTTACTTATTTTGAAACACATCTACTTCAGACATAACTGGATTTATGAGAATATTGGTAGAGTTGAACGCATTGGAAATACTAGAATTTCCTGTAACATGGATGTAATTGGCAACGTTAGATTTGACAATTATAAGCATTAAGTTTTTTTTTCTGAAAGTAAGATATTACCTTTCCATTCCTTCAGGCATGCAAATCGTATTACACAAACGACAACAGTTTCTTGATGTTCTTTTATTTGTGTATCAAAGTCCTTTGCAAGATCCCCCCACACCGTGCAATTTAACCGGGTTCCACTATATTACGAATTCATGAAAAAGAAAAAAATAGTTATTTATTTTAAATTAAAATAATTTTCAAAATATTTACTAAAGTTACATACGTTAAATCCTGCAAATCGAAGCTCAATTTGACATTATCCTTCCCTTTCGTTTTGACGCTATCAAGATTTCCAACACTGACGATTTGGCCGATCACATCTACGAAAAAAAATGAATTAATATTTTGTTTTTTTCATGTAAATATAACTTTTAAAAACAAAGTTAATTAACATCTCACCAAACAATATATTCTTATCTAATTCTCCAGATAAGATAGTAGAAAACGCCTGAAAATATTTTTCTGGAACACGAACTGGGAATTCATCACATGGTTTCACAACAGTGGTTCTATAAAAGACGATTTTAAATCCCAAAGAACTTGTCTTAAAACTACTATCATAATCCACTAAGCTGAACGTATCGACTATTTTAGACTCGCCGACAGCGAGTTGATTTTGAAACCTGCTGACCAAACCATCTTCAATAGATGCATGTATCCTTGTACCCTATATATAACGATTTAAAGTCATAAAACTAATATACAGTTTCACTAAAAATTTCATAGATAATTCAAAAAACATGACGCTTCAATTTAAAATTAGAACTTACATCACTATCTACGAAGACCATCTGAAGGGACTTGAATGATTTCCAAAGTCTTATGATACGGACTCTTATCTTTTGATGGTCTAAAGCAGGGTTGAGATTGTTTAACTGAACAAAAGGTCGAACGTTCATCTTTTTAGAAGTCATATTGAATTGAGCATACAACTCATAAACACATTAGCGGAACAATATTTATAGAGATGTTATACAACCGACTTGATTTTTTAATTTTTTAGAATATTTTCTTACTTTATTTTGTTAAAACGATAATGATGAGGAATGTAAACATATCATTTATGAATATTCTCGATATGCTTATTATCATTATTAAAAAGTATATTTAACATTTTTTACTCTTTCAGATTTAATGAAATTCATCAAGCAGTTGTAAATTACCATATATCGTTATTAAAATAAATGTTATTTTGCAAAATTAAAATAATGATTTTTAATATTTTTAATTAAACAAAACTCTATATGTTAAAATTTGTAACTAACTAAATTCAATAATAATCTAGAAAAATAAATTTGTAATTATTTTATTTAATCCCAAAAAATCATCAAATATAAACTTACAAAAGTGTTTTTCAATAATTTTCACAAAATACAGAACTTCGAAGAACGGTTTTGAGCATAGTTATCAATAAGGTCTCCGATGCTTCTCAAAGGAGTCCTCAACAGCAAGATGAATATAGGAGTCAAGTGAATCTCTGTAATTTGCAGAAGGATAAATTCTAATCAGTATTTTTTCATAACAATTAATCATTAATCAAATAAAGTAAGATTTTACTATTACCTTAGGTCTAAATCGAACCTATAGTCGGTATCATCCAAAACTTTGATTCTTGACTCACCATGATCAACGTAATTGTACCTAAATATTTAAAGTTAGTCAGATACATCCACATATTTCTAAAATATATAATTGAAATACCATCCAAAGTAAATATCTGACTTACATGAACATGTAGTCTGCAAATTCTGCACTCTTCGGGTCCTCGACAATCTCCGAGCATCCATCGCCGTTGGTTAGGAGAACATTATCATCTAGCATTACCGATGTTAAATAAACAAATTATTCATTATCATAATAAACTGTACTGAATTACTAAACTAATTATCTATAAACAAACATAATCACCTCCGAATCTTACTGCTTTCCACATCTTGAACAGACAGACCCTCTTCCTGTTACGCAGTTTGAAAGTTTTGAACATATGATTGGCATAGACTCCTGTTGCGAAGCAGTCAAGTACATATCCCCTTTGGAAAAAGGTTTGTTGATATAATAATGTCAATCTACGTATTTTATCAAGCACTTAAAACAGTTCTTAAAAATATTACTATTCATATATAAACTTACTCAATCGACTCGATAGTGAATTTTATGTAGCGATCCATCAAGCTCCAACGATAGACACCATCTTCTTTTTTGAAACTCTTGATTTCACCCATATTGGTGATGCATCCAATCAGATTAACTGCCATAAAAACGAATAATTTGTATTAAAAATAACAAATTAAACTTTTATAAAACAATCCATTATAAAGTCCGATTTACCGTAAGGCCATCTTCCATGAAAAGCATTATCATAAACACGTTTAAAATCTAGATTATTAAAAGATTTGGAAATGATAGGATCTCTTGCAAAACTGATTATAGTTTTGTCTGTGAAGAAGATCCGATAACCGTTTTTAGTTTTCTGGATCTGTTCTCTGTCATTCTTGACTTCGAACTTCTCTATAACATAAGTTCGATCCTCCGACAATTTAAATTCCGGAACACCATTGAGTGATGCCGGGATAGTAGCATGTCCAAACGTACCCTAATTCAGAGAATGATTTACCAAAGTATTTAGACACACGAATACATATGAAGTAACAACGAAATAATTCTGTATAACATACCTCTTCGTCTACCAAGATTAGTTCTGTCGACACATCATTCGAACGATCTCTCGCTCTCCATGAACGGAAAACCTTGACACGAATCTTCCATCCCATTGTCCAAGGACACAATTTGTCGAGCATCACAAATCTCGCCATTTTTTTTTTTGTCTTTATAAAAAGTATTTTAGTTAGAGAGAAGTTTAGTAAGAGAGTGAAATGAAGAAGTTGAAAAGACAGTAGTTTGGTTTAAAGTTTTAAACTCGACTAAAAGAATTTATAAGGTGTTAATGGTTGCATAAAAAGTATCGACTCGAAGGGATGTTACCATCCACACCTTTTAACTACATAATTGAAAGGTTCATGAATATGTAAAAATCAGAGGGATGTCTATTTTGAATACAAAAGGTAATTAATATAATATAGTTTTCGTTTTATGAATTAATTCATAATTGAATAATATTATAAATCAAATTAAAATCCAATCACATTATCATAGAGGATTAAAGTATTATTTTTTATCTTATAAATATGAAGTATAAAAGTCATGCACTTTTAAAAATCAATTTCAAATTTCCATATCAGCAAAGGCATCCAACATCTGTGTGACTTGAGGACATGGAGGATTGATCATGACACTGGTACAATTGTGCACTGTGGTAGCCATCCATGTATCTACATTAATAAAATTTGATAATTAGTTTATTATTATTTAAAAAGCAATTATAAATTTATCAGCAAGAAATGGTCCGAACCTTTATTACTTTCGAGCTTGGCAAAACGTAATACACATATGATAATATCATTGTCACGATGTATCCAATGGTCATAGAAGCAGTTCGCGTAGTCTTTTGGTAAACGACATGAGAAATGTTCACCCCTACAATTTATCATCACTGAGTACTTCTCAAATCATTGAAATTTAAATTAGAAAGCTCAATAATTTAGAGCAACTTACTCAATATTTTCAAGAACAACGAATAACTCATTCCATTCTTTGTATGGTGGACCTTGTTCCATGGTATTTCCAACACTAAAAACTCTTCCGATAAGATCTACGAAAATTTATACAATAATTTAACTAATCAAGCACTTTAAACTTAACATATAATATAAAAATAAATTGGTACCCTTACCTACACAATATTCAGAATCAAAATATCCACTTTTAATATCACTGAATGATACGAAAGAGTAAAATTGATCTGAAGACAAAGGAAGTATTTTCTTAAACCATGTCCCATCTCTCCAATGTATTCTGAAACGATGGTCAGTTGGCCTAAAACCGCCATCAAGATTGCTTAATGAGAAACTTGATAACATAATCCATTCACCTTCTTCCAAATCGTTAAGAAAGATGTCACGATAAGGAGAACCCATCAATACATGGATTTTTGTACCCTACGTAAACGTTATACATAAGTAAATAAATCTAAATTTAAATTTATAAAACATTATATAATATAAATAAATATACCTTCTCATCTACTACGATTAAGTCTGTTGACTTGAAAAGAGGATGACGACACTCAAATTTCCTCAGAATTTTTACGTTAATTTTCCACTCATGAACGAAGGGATTTAGGTCATCCACATTGAAAAAATAGTCTCTCTTCCCGAACTTTTTTTTAATAGCGTTGGATAGGAGGTTAGCCATAATAAACGTTTTTTTCAAAGAATTTTTAGAGACATCTGTCTGTCAAACGTATTTATATATACATAATACATAAATCTGTTTTCGAATATTTATATCTAAAGATATTGTCAAATATTCTTTATATTTATCATCGTAAAAACTTTAATGGTATTTGTAAAACAATCATAAATTAGTAAATCATTATTGTCATGTTTCCCGTCATTTTTATAAAATTTCTATTTTGTATAAGTATTCAATATTTTAAAGATATCTACATTCCAATTTATATTCATTAATTAATATTGTATGCAAAGCTTATTAACAAATTATTTAACAAAATATATTTATTTTCATAGTTATATTTTATATTATATACATATTTATATGTAATTAACATAATTAGTTATACGTAATTAACAAAATTAGATATCTCTATATATATATATATATATATATATATATATCTAATACGGAAAAACGAGTTATTTACCCCTGAAAACTATCATATAGAGCTAGATAGAGCCCGAACTTTAACGACGATCTAGATATCCCTGAGAACAAAGATTGAAATCTATGTCCCCATGAATCAAAAGTTCGAAACCTAAATCTCCATATATCTGGGTTACATCGGTTTAAGCTCTAAACCGAGGCCAAACCATCTATTTTCAACAACAAACCAAAATAAAACAAATTAAAAGTAAAATAATATACTTTAGATTAAAAATAAAAGTAATGGGGTAAATTAAGAATACTTTAGATTTTAGAGGGTGTGAAGTTATAAATCTGAAAAAGCTAAGATTTTAAGTTGCCGAACTTGTTATGCTCTCTCCGTCTCCTCCGTCGTCGTCTTCTTCACCAGTTCGCGTAGATACAACCACAGAGCATTGTCTTAGTCAAACGAGACTCATTCTCGAGTACATGAACTCACCAAGCATTACGAGCTTTGCCTTATCCGTCTTCAATCTCTGATTAGGGAACTCGACGATGCTCTCCGATTTGAAATCTCAGATCTGTTCGAAGTTATTCATCTCTCTGCTTTGTCGTCTCCCTTCTATGTTTCTCCGCGGCCGATCAATAACCGTCTGTTCCGTCATCAGATCTCCGATTTCGGTGATGATCATAAATCATAAGTATTCTAGTTTCCATTACCTGTGGTGTCAATCACAATTGGGCTTGGAGGTCTACGATGATTTTTTTGTCAATCACAATTGGACTGTTCTTTTATCAGAAACTGACTTGAGGTGAGGAAGAAGGTGACGAGGAAAAGAGAAGATTGGTTGTTGTCGAGACTTGAGAGGATTGGTTGTTTTCGAGAAAATTGGTTTGGTTTTGTAGTTAATTACTTAATTAATTGTAATTTGGGTTAAAATCGGTTTACTTTTGGTTTATTATTGTTTTAGTTGGTTAAAATTTATTTGGTATATTATAAACCGATTAAAACCATAGTTTGTGGGGATTAAAATTTTGTAATACTATTTCAGGGAGATTTAGGTTTCGAACTTTTGATTAATGGGGACATAGATTTCAATCTTTGTTCTTAGAGATATCTAGATCGTGGTTAAAGTTCGGGCTCTATCTAGCTAGATATGATATTTTTTAGGGAGAAATAGCTTGTTTTCCCTATCTAATACAATAGAATTCTTTGATTTGATCATACTATAATTATTATTCTCAGTTTCAATTAATTTAAATTAAACTATTCAATCTTAAAGTCAAATAATCTATTAATATTATTAATACAAAACTCGCTGAGAATTTCTTCAAAATAAGTTTTTTATATGATAATCACCCAAACGGTTATTTCATAAATTTAAAAATCATTTAAAAGGCCGAAATCAAATATAATAGATATTTTATGATATATCAAATTACACTTTAATTATTATCAATATCAGTTCTCCATTAAGGCAAAATCCTCAGACATCTGCGTGACTTGAGGACATCCAGGATTTGATCATGACCATTGTACAATTGTGAACCGTTGTTGCCATCCATGTATCTACATTAACAATAAATAATTAATTTATATTTTTTCAATTATAAACAATAATATTTCCAGCGTGTAAAAATAATTCAAACCTTTGATAGTCTCAAGTTTGGCAAAACGTAACACACATATGATATCAAAATCACAATGTATCCAGTCATTGAAAAAGACATTCGCGTAGTCTTTTGGTAAACGACATGATAATCGTTCAAACCTACCATTATACGTTATGTAGAATTAGAGTCATTAACGAACACGAACGTATTGTTAAATCATATTTCGTTAATAGAACGACTTACACAATATTTTCCAAAACGATGTACAACTCATCCCATTCTTTATATGGAGGACCTTCATCAAAACGATTTCCAACAGTGTACACTCTTCCAATAATGTCTGTTCATAAGATTTGCATTAGAAATAAATTTTCAGGTATTTCTTTTAAAAAATTAGATAATTATTTTAATCTCACCTACACAATGATCAGGGTCTAATTTCCCTCTCTTGATGTCATTAAATGATACAAAAGAATAAAACTGCTTGGAAGACAAAGGATGAATTTTTTTAAACCATGTTTTGTCTCCCCAATGTATCATAAAACGATGATCAGTTAACTTTAAAACACCATCAACAATGGTTAGTGAGAATCTTGATAACGTTATCCAGTCACCTTCTTCCATATCGTTTAAAAAGATGTCACGATAAGGAGGACGCATCATCACTTGTATTTTTACCCTATATTATTAAAAATATATAAGCAACATAATATGATTATTTTGTTTGAAAATTATCATACGGGATACACAATGTGAAATTACCTTATCATCGACTACAATCAAGTCAGATGATTTAAAATTAGGATGGCACACCTCAAACTTCCTCAGTATTTTGAAGTTAATCGTCCACTCATGAACAAAAGGGTTTAGGTCTTCCACATCGTAAAAATAGTCTCTCTTTCCGTTCTTTTTTTTAGTGGGATCGAACATCAGGCATGCCATGTTTTTAAAAGAGAATAAAAAATTTATGGTAAAACTAAATCTACGATCTTGATTTTTTCAACTTGTAATCGGAAAAATATATATATATATACATATATATACATTTTTTTTTTTTGGAAAATTTATATTTATGATATTATCAAATCTCAATATTACTTACCATTAGATAAATTCGATGGTATATATTCATTCTCAGTAATCACCAATATATTTGTATATTTACATAAACTTAAATTATTTACATAATCTTTTAAGAAACTTACGATTTTTAAAAGTTTTAAATATTTGTAAAAATATATCACTCAATGAATATAAGAACTATATATCAAAGATTGCATACCATATTTTTTTTTACGATTTATGAGAATAACTTTAAAGTTAAAGTTTTTTTTTTTTTTGTGCAAAAAGTCCAAGACTAAGATATGTTTTCTTTACGATTTATCAGAATAACTTTAAACTAATTTTAGATTTCGTAATTAGGTCAATATCTCTAGTTTATATTATCGCTTAAACGAATTTACGGGTTTTAGAATAATAAAATATAGCTTCGATTATATTTTATGTCAGATAATAATAATTTAAAATTCAAGAACAACAAACGATTAAGATAAAATTCTTAACATTGTTAATGATTAATAAAGGGAACACGAAGTTTATCCCAATCAATATTAGGAACAACACATTCTTTTTCATCTTTCTCAATAACAACCCTAACATCTTCTAGTCTGTTTCGCTCTTCAATCAAGTCGATTCGCCCCTCCAAGATATCGTCTATTAGCGAGATCTGGGCATCGATTATTTCAAGCTGACAGTTTAAGCCGACAGATTCTTCTTTTTTGATGATGTACTCTTTCAACATATCAATAATCGCAGTGTAATGTTTCGACGTTTCCTTTAGAAACACATCTCTCGATTTGCGGAAGGCTTGTTTAACTATGTCGATTGCTCCATCTTCCCAGCCGAAATCTGACATAGGCTCTTTCCGTTTCCTAGAACTTTCACCTTCCATCTATGATTTTGAAAAAAAAAATATAAAGATCTTTAAACTTTCAAACAAAGAACTGCTGGTACGAAAAATTTAATGAATATCGTTTCTGATCTTACCACAAGTTTATGGATGATAATAAGCTTTTATTTTTTTCTTTCTTTCTTGACAGGGGTAAACAAAAGGTCACGATAATAATAATAATATAAAGACTTAGAATGCTTAAATATTAGTTCTAATAGTCGCGAAGGTTTTCTAATCGGCATCTATTAAGGCCTGGCCCATATAATTGAACCAAGAAAAACATTTGATCCTCTCTGACAAATTTTATTAGATTTTAAATTAATTAAATTCACGTGAGACTATTTGTGAAGATAATTGTTATTTAAGAAAATACTTAATAAAAATTAAACAAAAATTCAGAAACATTTTTAAATAAATTAAATAATTATTCATGCCCAAAGTTTCAACAAACTATAGATTGATGACATATGACGAAATTATTCATCATCATCATCTTCATCATCTTCATTTTATATCAAAGCAAGAGTTTTAAAAAATCCAACTACTAACTAAATATAAAATAATTAAAATCTCATTAAATCCCTAGAACGCCATAAAAAATTCATGGAAGCCAGTCTTCTATCCGCGAGTCCTCTTCCTCGATCTCCTATAATTCAATTAAGTAGAACGTGAAAAAGTTTATAAACGAATTTCGTTTTCATCTATTTTATAGCATGAACAAAGATGTTATTCTTACAATTCCATCATTTTCGCAACCTCAGAATTGCGAGGATTGAGTGTTATTCGCGTACAAACTGTAGAAGATATACTTCTTTTTCCTACAAAGTTACAACAGCATTTATTCCTTTAAATACACGATCATCATAAATATGCAATAATTATTACTAAATTAATTGTATACCTTGGAAATCTTCAATAACACCCCAACGAATAACACAAATTAAACGTTCACCCTGGAATGATTTTAAAGCATCGTAGAATTCCGCAGCCGTTTTTTCGAATAATTCACACCTTAGCAGGGTTCCACTAAAATTAAAGAATTAAAATTTGTGTGATTTAAAATAATGGTTTTAAAGTATGATTATGTACAATATATAAATATATATGAGTTTTAAAATTTACCTGAAATCACAAAGATCAAATGAGATTTTGTGGTTAATTGAGATATCCTCTCCTTTTCTTTAATTTTAAGATTATCTTCAGTACTTTCCAGCTCATCATCTTTTTCATCTTCTTCAAAATCTTGGACATAATCTTCCTCATCTTGATCATTGTTACCACTGTTATCTGATTGGTATTCGCTATCATCATCAGTTTCTTCCTCAGTATCATCATCTTCTTCATCTTCTTTGTAATCATCATCGTCCTGATCTCCAACATCAATGTCATCATCAGAGTCTTCAAAGATCGTGCAATCTGTTTCATATTGATCATGAAAAGTAATGTTTTTCTTTTGATCTGAACCATATCGAGTACAGTACTTAAATAACATACGGATATTATCACTTTGTGTGACATCCTCATGTTTTCCATTATTTTCCACCCCTTTGATTTCCTCTTTTGTTGTAATTCTCTGAAATTACATTTGAATTCGCCAACATGTACAACCTCACCAATAATGTCTGTATAAAATTTAAATTAGTTCAAATATAATGAATCTCAAATAGTATTTGAAATTTCTTTTTAAAAACTGAATTATTCCCTTACCGATTAAGTAATCTTCACATTGGGTACCATCATGGATGAGTTTGAAATCGACGAAATCATAGAAATCTTCCCCTCCAACAATTGAATTCTCTCTTATTTTGGTATTGTACAAAATAACAATTTTGTAACGATGTGTAGTAGCTAAACATGAACCATTCTGTTCAACAACCTTAAAGTCTTCGAAATCAAGCCAATCACCAACCTTGAACTTTAAGACAAAACGATCATAAACATCTCCACGAAGGAGCATTGGACCTTTACACCCTAATAAAACATAGTATTATTAAATATCGGATAATACGATTTTGTTACATGTCTTTAAAATATTTTTAAAACCTTGTGATTTGAAACTTTCAGGTATAATTGCATATAAACTTATTGTTTGAAATATATAATGAGCTTATAATTAAATTAAAGTAAATACCTTAATATCAGTTAAAACCATCTCCAAACTTGGACCTTTATCTTCCCACAGACATAAGACTTTCACACGAATTTTCCATTCATATTTTGAAGAGTTCAAACGCGAAACATCATCGAAAAGGCTATATCTAACCATAATTTCTTGTTTTTTCGTGTGTTCTTTGTATTTCTTCTCTGATTTAGGTTTAAAAAATCAAAAGTGTCGAATAGACGTATATATATATACAATTTTATATATTCACAATTTACATTTTTTTTCGGAAGTGATATTTTTAAATTCCTGTTTACCAAATCATTTTACTATTCTGTAAAGATCTCCAGACATTGATATATCTTTATATTTCCTTTTATTTTTGAGTTAAATAGTAATCTTCTTAATGATTATCATTACGGCTTTAAATGCGTTATTTTTTTTGTTTTTAAAAAATAAATCATGATCGTACACTATATTCTAAACTGTTTTAAATATAGAATATCTCTTAAGATTTTAAACCCTACTTTACATAAGTTATAAATTAACAATTTTAGATTTTTCTAACAATAATCTACAAAGTTTTGAACATAATAATTATCACATTTTTTAGAATATTAGCATTATTATGTCTTTTCTCTATTTTTTTCAAAATTGAGATAATAATCAAGAACCTTAGAAACCGATCGTTTAGAAATCATAATATTCATAATACTATTCTCTAAATATCATGCTTATATTATCCTCACGTCTGAATATGAGCTACGACACCAAGGATTGTTTTTCCATATGCAGATTGTTTTCATTAATTAATAAAATTATTCAAAATATTAGACATACTTTTTAACATTTTTATGTTAATAATAGTTATGAATATAGCATTTAATTGTTTTAGTTTGTTCTTATATAATAATCAAACACCCTGGTATTCGGTCATTTGATCGTCATTATTAAAGTATAATCTTATATTATTTAAATAAATTATCATTGGACTATTTCTATCTCATAAAATATTCAACCATCTAAAACAATTTCAATAAAAATACGATTATAAGATCGCAAAACATTCATCCTACTATTCTCGAAAATTCGTCTTCTTCCTTTCTTCACGCCTGTTTTTTTGCAACGACACCAATCATATCTTCTTCCATACGCTTCCTATTTTTTTAAATAATAACAACGTTATAAATTATATATAATGGATTTTGATTGAGATTATTTGAAGATAATTACTGTGTAGTTTAGAAGGAACGGGAACGTCTCTGTTTTTTTGCGATCAATAGCTTCTCTGCAAAAATTCATAAAATAGGATTAAGATCAGAATTTGCAGACAAATGATAATATTTGTTTCATCAAAATTTAATATCAAGATGACTTTAAAACACTATTGATTTGCATAATAATACCAAATAAACAAATGATTAACAAACGTAATAAAATAATTAGTGTCAAAACCGCTTTTTAACATAGAATTACTACCGAACAATAGCCGAAAGACGCTGTGTTGCTGACTCTGAAACTCTAATCTGTTGATTAATGACACCAAATGTTGTTATATCCGTGAAAATAAGAGTTATTAATTTAAAACAATAACTATTAATTTATTTAAAAAAATATACCATAACTTCTGGGATATCATCAACACCATTCATAGTCTTTCTGCAATAATAATCAGTAAATGCAAATGTTAATATGATTTTCTGAATCAAATATATTTATATATATAATTAATTTTCCTTTTAAAATAAAAATACATGTTCTTCACCATACGATCATTGGTAGATTCATCTAAACAATGTTTAAATTTAATTTGATCATTAGAAATATATTAATATAAGGAAATTTAAATTTAGCAACATACCTTTTAGCAATATATTTGAAGTGCAGAATTCAAATAAAAAAAATTGATACCCCTCGCCACCTCCATCTATTCATTTATTTATAATTATTTGTTAGAGCCACAAACTTATAAATTAATTTTTTTTATAACGATGATAGAGTAATTTACTATTAAAATTTAAATTACCAAACATCTCTCATCACTATGATCATCTTCAGAAACTTTCCTGCAACTATAGAAATAAGTCTTTCTATTTAGCATCATCAAACTATAAAGATTAAAGTTTAAAGTATTCATAAATAAAAGACCTAGATTTCTTGTCCGAGAACATAGAACTAAGATCACGACCATGTACCAACTCACCTGAAACATGAGAATTAGTATAATCGTTTTTACAAAACATTTAATAAATCAAGAAACCTATACAATATAATATAAGAAGTAATAATGAAACCATACTCAAAGTTTTGGTAATGCTCGAACCTGCGTTCCAAACAAATACTACAGAAAGAGGACATGAATCATTAAAACACGAACACGAATACGAAGAACTATATAAGGGATCATCAAAACTATAATACATATATAATTTGAAGAACATGAGAGAAAATTAGGGTTTTCTCTATTTTAAAGATTTCGGATTATGGAGAATGATTAGGGTTATACCTATATATATATATATGTTTACAACCTATAATTTTAGGGTTTCGAATAGGTCGGTATATTTTGGTTGGGTTTTTTTGAAAGCCCATTATTTTAGGTTTTAGCGTTTTAAAATTTATTAAATCACGTTTTGACGATTATATAGATTAGATATTTAATTATTTAAACTTTTTATAATTTTCTAAATTAATTTGAAGGGTAAAAACGTCCAGATTGGAATCTCATTTGGCAAATTAGTAATCTTAAATCTGAGGATGAATGTGGTGCGTTTTAACAACTTAAATAGAGAGAAAAAGCTTGTCCGAAATATTTTTAGGGGTAATTTTCATTAAGGGCAAAGGAGGTCAAATTTTGTGAGAGTGGCTCTCAGCCCTCTCGACTTCTCCTTTAATATATTAGATTTAACTCATACAATATAAAACTAAAATCATATAAATTCTCCCTATAAATTATGCATTAACTTGATTTCTCCACTAAGTTGTATTAATCAATTGTATTAAAACAAAACAATAAATTAGAATTGTAACTCTCATTTAATTTTTCATCATTTCTCTTCCTATAAATACTCATTATCTTATTCTCTTAGTCTATCACTTTTTCATTCTCTCATCTTCTTTCACTACTCTCAAATCTCTTTTTTGTTTTGTTTTGTTTTGTATTTTTTTTTTGTTATTGTTGTTGTATAGGTTATAAAAAATCAAATCAAATATCATTGTAAAAGCTTAGTTTTAGAGTTTGTATGATATGTATATCTTATATATTTATTTTAATCTTTTAAAATGTTTATCTCCATTTTTTCTTTTATATTAACATCTTATAAGTCATTATTTTCTACTTTCTTGCAATATTCACCACACAATAAGATCATAAAGTTGAAATGATCCATATGTAATTATCTATTATGTCTCTGGTTATCTCACATATTTATGTACCATTTTAATAATATAATATTTAAAGATCAATATAATTATCCATTTATCCATTTATAAAGACTATTTTGTTTTGTGATCCAATTGATAAATCTGCATAGATCAATATAATATATATATATATATATATATGATTTGAGGTTTTTGAAAACAAAAAGAACATTATTAAACAATTGGTTTTTTGTGTCTTTAATCAAAATAAAAAATGATCCAAAAAACAAAACATATTGAACTGGAACTTAAATATAAAAAGAAAATATCATTTTAAAAATATCATTTCACTAAATTCTCTAAAGATGAAACCATTAGTATGAAATCTAGCACTATAAATAAAATTGATGAGTGAAAACCAAAAAAATATAAGTTATCCTTGGGGTTTTAAAAATCATTGAGATTGAAGAATTCATATAATATTATAAGAAAACTAATTTAGTTTGTCACTTAAAAAGTAATATTTTTTATTTTGAAATATTATGTGTAAGTGTTGAGTTTATATCAACAAACAACCAAATCATGTGAATTTTGATTCAGCCACTTGGTATTCCTTTTATTTTAGGTTATAAAAAGTTAAAATATTTATTTATAATTAAAGACATGTAACTCCATTTAACTTAAATGTAACTCATATCCAATAATTGTACATTAATTCATTCCTCCTACTAACTTATTTATCTTTCAAGAGAAAATATTTTTGGTTAAATTTTAATATTTTTTATTTATTTTGGTTGGCTAAACTTATATTCATATTTTGGTTGGCTAAATTAATATATTTCTCATGTAAAATTATTGTTTATAATATATTTCACATTTCAAAGTTTAAAGCAATATATCATATATATAAAAGTAAGGTTTTGGTCTTTCCTTATTGGTTGATTCATTTAATGTTTTCTAATTTTTTTTATTTGCTTTCTAATTGCTTTAAACAATATTTAAGAACAAATAAACACAATACATTTAACTCACACATTAAAATAAAATTATAACTGAAAATAAAATAAATTATGCATTAATCATATTCTACCACTCAATTTTATTCAAACACAATAAATTACTATTGTAACTCCATAGTTCTAAATATAACTTCCATCATTTCTTATCATATAAATAAGCATTCTCTCAATCTATCATTCTCCCATATTAACATTCTTTTACTATCTCATTTTCACATTCTCTCATTCTCTTCTACAATACCTCAAATCATTTTTCGCTTTTTTTTTATTTTTGATTTCTTATTTTTGTTGTATGGGTTGTAATAAACAAATAAAATATCATTGTAAATTGTTAATGCTAAATTTCAATTTTAGAGACTAGATGATATATATTTTACATTGTTCTTATTTTAAAAGATTTATCTCCT
This sequence comes from Camelina hispida, assembly GCA_023657505.1. Taxonomy (NCBI): domain Eukaryota; kingdom Viridiplantae; phylum Streptophyta; class Magnoliopsida; order Brassicales; family Brassicaceae; genus Camelina; species Camelina hispida. The sequence continues at coordinate 20,575,984 of CP094635.1, read as the reverse complement.
TTATCTAATTTGGATTATTATCTTATAAGTAATCATTCTCTCCTCATCTCCCACCAATACCAAATGTTGTTATATCTCATATGTGTTGTAAGAGTTTGATTCTATATTTTAATTTAGAAAGTATTATATATATATATATATATTACATTGTTCTATTTTTTAAAGATTCATCTCCATTATCTAATTTGGATTACCATCTTATAGTAAACATTCTCTCCTCCTCTCCTACCAATATCAAATGTTGTTATATCTCATATGTGTTGTAACTTGTAAGAGTTTGATTCTATATTTTAATGTAGAAAGTATTATTTATATTTAACATTGTTTTCAATTTTTATTTTATTTATATAAAAAAATATGTCTTTTATATTTCTTGCCTTTCTAATCTATTCATATTTATTTTTTAAATTTGCATAATTAAATTTAAATTCACATATGTTGGTTTTAACAAAACAATCAACTTTATTTGAGAATTAGATGTTCCTATTCATTTTTAAACGATCAATGTGTAACATATAAGCATTTTGTCTTGCAATCACAAGTTCCATTTTTATTGCTTAACTCCATGGTTAAAATTATAATGTATGTTGTCCTATTTGTAGGAATACCAACATACTTATTTAAATTATTTAAAAGAGCAGATGATTAATCGAAATAAACATTTCTCTAAATTTTATAATTCAATAAGTGAGTGTACTTATTACTTTGAAAAACTTTTACATTGAAGTTCATAAAATCATATAAGAAAACTAAAATACTATGTCACTTCAAATTTGGAAGGAAACACTTGGTATTCCTTTTTTAAAAAGTCAAGACACGTATAAAAATTTATTAATATTTAACTCACTTTAAAGACATTAAAGGTCATTTAACTCAAAAATAACTCCTATCCAATAATTTCATACATTCCTCCCACAAATAAATATATATATATATATATATGTTCAAGATTGTATTTAAATATTACATAATTTTTTAGTTAGCTAAATTTATAGTCACATATATACAATATATATACATAAGAATTTATATCACTTATTAACACCATAATTTGACCTATTATTTGTTTAACTCAAAATTGGTTTCAAAGCCAACTAAAGAAAAATAGAAACGGTCTTATTGATATTAGACCAAAACATGGGCATACAAACATAATCACTTACACGGAAGATAATTATTTTTAAAAAATAACTTATTATTGCAATATCAACGTATGAAGGGTTTACATAAGCAGTTAAATAGAAAATCTATAATACAATAAATGTATTAGAAACAATATCAGTCAATGATAAGATTGGATCCTCAAAAGCAAGAAAACACATCTTCATAATTCATAAAAAATAAACGTCACAATTATACACATCTAAACGAAATGGTATAAATAAATTTATAAACTTGTGGGAAAAGTTAAGATAGTCAGAAATTTACAAATCAGACCAAGCTTCCTGAAGCAACTCCAAAAATCTGTGTGTTTAGTGTTATCTAATGGAACCTCCAATCAAATCGAATCCGAAGGCGGAGGTGGTGTTAGTGTCTTCTTGTACCGAAGCTGCGTCAGAGATCGTACCCTCAAATCTTCCAATTTTCCCCGACGAAGAAGAAGAAAAGGTAGATGTGTATATGATAATCTCCTGCCCTAAACCCTAAACTCACACGAAAAAATATATATATATATATATATGAAATTCAATATTTTAGTCTTTGTTTTTAACTAATAGGCAGCTGTGGCGGTCGAGGAAACCGAAAAGGCGATATTGTCTTTGTCCGAAGCTGCGGCAAAGATCGTTCCCTCAGACCTTGCGGTTTTCCTCGACGAAACATTGGTAAGTGCATGCAGGCTGATGTGAAATTCAGCTTTGTTTAATTTCGATAACCCTCCCTAAACCCAGTACATTTAATCAAAACTTACTAAATTTACTCGATCTTGTTTGTTTGTTTGTTAATATGTAGGACAAGCATTGGCCTATTCCAGATAAGCAGTTATTGATATTAGTCGATTATTATGGGGATAAACTTTCCCAAGAATCATTCCGATGGGTCAAGATGTTCCAGGAGACTCCTTTATCCACGCTGATCCACGTGAGCGATATATATATATATATAATATTATATAGGTTGTTGGTTAATTAGTTTCTTGATGAAGCTGATCATATCTTGCTTCTTGTTAAATAAATAAAATATATAGGTTCCCTTTTCTCAAATTCCTACATCTGTCTACGAAACATCAGTTGATTTTATCAACAAACTTCCATTTGAAACAACACTACGTGCCTTTGTACTGTGGGCGTCTGATCTCATTCTCACTGAATGGCCTGGAGTTGTCAAAATAGAACAAAACAATGCTAACAAATCTAAGGTAATTAAAACGCGCATCAATTTTGTGTCGTCATTGATTGAATGGGTGTATTGTATTCACTCACTTAATTAACTTTAATTTGTTTGTTTCACTGAGACTCAAATGTTTTGTTTTCTACTCGTAGGTGGCAATATGTGTTGTATTAGCCATGCTGTTGCGTTGTAAACCTGAGGCTTTAACAACTGTTTTTCCAATGATGAGGGACAAACCTACTTATCAAGGCGAGGACAAGCTTCCCTTTATTATTTGAATGATGGCTCAGGTTCATGTCATGTTATTATAGTTTTCTTCTTTCTTTTTTTGTGAACTAGCTAGGACTCTACCAGAAATTTGTGTTTTTTGTTTAACTTTCCAACTTTGTACAGGCCTCCCAAGGTGCTTTATCAGCTGGCTTGTATTCATGGTCACGTAATTTGCTCCCACTAGTCGGTAATAACAAGTGCTACTACAGCCCTCAGGCAATGGATCTCATCCTGCAATTTGTTGAGATGTGAGTCCAGTTTTTCTTTTCATCTCCCTAGCTCCTCTGCTGTATGTAATGTAACAACCATCTGATCTCGTTTATGCACTTAGGATTTCGTCGAATCCAGAGGCTCGGACCATACTTGTAAATGAAGCTGTTTGGGAGGGAGAGCGGCTGATTCCACCTTCTTCATTTGAGATCTTGGTGCAACATACATTTTCTGCTTCATCCGCTAGAGTAGAGGTAAGTACCAGTGTTGGAATTTGTATAAACAAAACAAAACCTTGATGCATGCGCTTGTCGTTTCTGATCACAAGCATGGTGCGCACAGACAACAAACAGGTTTGAGGCAATCTATCCCTTGTTGAAGGAAGTAGCCCTTGCACCAGATAGTGCGACAGGAAGCAACACAATGAAACAGATATTAACGTTTTCATTGAGATTAGCTGGAAAAAGTGCTGGTAACACAACGGAAACCTTGAAATCATGAGTTTTCTACTTCCCTCTCTCTGTTTTCCAAATAGATTTGTCATGGAATTACCGTTGTTACAGGAAATCCTGTTCTAGCCAAGGAAGCTATAGCAATCGCTATCTGTTGTGTGACCAAAAACGTTGATTGCTTTAAGTACTGGGATAATATCTATAATGAGAACATAGAAGCTAGTGTTGCTCTTCTTAAAAAGCTTGTAGACGACTGGAAGGATCATTCCCTCAGACTATCATCTTCACCAAGTGATACTCTCGCTGTCAAGCATACTATATGTAGCTTCAGGATAAAGGTAATGCCTCTCTTTAGACTCGTCTAAACTATAACTAACTTCACCCATATTTTCTTCTCTGACTTCACCTGCTTTGTCTGTAGAACGAAAAAGCCATCATCACTGAAGGAGTAGCCAATAGTTTTATTTACAAAGAAGCTGACAAGTCCTGCAAACTGATATTGACGAGACTCTCCCGTGGAAATGGCGGCCTCCAAATAGCACCCATTACCGCTATAGTTATAGCAGCTGTGGCAGCCGCTGCAGGAGCCGCACTTGTTCTATCTTCCCAGTAGCACTTGCTCTATTTGCAACCATCTTAGCAAAATTGTAAAAATTGTATAGAACTCAAGACTCATTATTCAAATGGCTATTTTAGGCTTTGAACCAGGAGAAACTTTTATAAACCAGTCTCAGCCGCCAGATGTTCTTGAGGTTCTCCAAAATCAGATCACTCCTTATGTTTGTTGTTTCAGATCGTGACAAGAGACGAAGATCGCATCTGACATTGTTACAAATTCTGTAACAATTTAATATGTATCGAGATCGAGCCATTTTGTTGCTTGATAATAGGGTATCTTGAATATGCAGAAACTTAATAGCTCCTAAATCGGTCAACACATTCTAATGAGCTGTGCCACGTACTGACAGACAACGGTTGCAATCTCAAGTTCTGTAACATACATATTCCTCTCACGCGTCTACCACCGCCACCAACTCACGTGACCTTGCTTCCCTTAAAATGATAATCATTTGTAAGCTTTATGAAAGATTATGAAAAACCAACCATAGGAAGAAAAGAAAAACAGAACAAAATTTCCAACATCTTCGCCTCTGCTTCGTTCTAAATTCTGATATTACAACAACAATAATAAAATTGTTTAAACCCTTCGCTAATAAATGTCTTTTTTTCTCGTGGGTTCTTGTCCTTCTCAAAAATGCTTTTTCGTTTTACCTACGTTTATATCTGCACGACAAAAGAAAAAGAAGAATATACGAATTAAAACCCAACAAATTACAATATTTACATGTAAATGTTATGGTTAAGATGAAATGTTTCTTACCGAGCTTTGCTCTTGAACGAGTTCTTTGACTGCGTCCGATGTTTTGCTCCACCTGCGCCGCCGCCTCTTCCCTGTTTCTTCTCGCTCATATCACTCTTGAACAGATCTTTCATCTCTTCATCTCGAGGCTGGCTTTTTGGTTTACTCCGTACTTGTTTCTTGTTCGGCGTTGGTCTATCCATCTTACCGGAATCAATTGCTCTCTGTTTTGCTTTCACCGCTTTTGCTCGCCTGTAACCAATATCCACTAGAGTCAATCCCTTCTTCTCTGTATCTTGTTTCTTCTTGTCTTTCCCCTGAGAACAAAACACATTTAAAATTCAATACAATGTCTTCATCGTCTCGGCAAAAGAGAGAGTTATGTGTATCACTGAAATACTTACTCTTGACCTTCCTCGCTTTTCCTCTCCTTCTTCTTCTTCGTCTTCTTCTTCTCCTTCGTCATCTTCTAGCATCTCTCTGGCAGCTTCTAGCTTTCTACGTTTTTTCCTTGGGAGATTCTTCTGTACTTGCATGATCAAAAGAATTTTAAGTTCTCTAGAAAGAAGAAATCAACACTAAACAAGAACGAGAATGCAACTGAATAGTGACAAGAGCTTCTTCATAAACGGACCTCGCGTTCACGTTTTCTCTTCTCCTTCATCTTAAGGTCCTCTGCTATATTAGCACTAACTAGTTCGCTTCCAGAAGGGTTCCCTGCAGAATCCTGTTCAGAGAAAGTATCCAGAATGATTCAGACAAGTGTATTCTCTCTCTAAAACAACAACAACCTCAGGATATAAAAAGAACACCTTTTCAGCCTGTGCCACGAGCTTCTTCTCCTTCTCTGTCATGAACCAAGTCCTTTTTGGGCGTGAATATATTTCATCTCTGTGCTCTAGCATGTTCTCCGCCTGCAGAAAGAAACGCATAATCAAGCATTTGAAATTGATCCCAAGACAATTAAACAAAGTCAACAACCAAAAGCTGCCTACCTTTGCAAATTCCATTTCAGCTTTCCTTAGAGCTCGCTCATCCCTGAAATTGATGAAAACACCTCAAAGCTTTAGTATACAGATCAATCAATTCTCCTGGGATACAGTAATTCTTTAATGAGTGTGTTAATGGAACCTTTCTGCTGAAATAACAGCGGAATACTGATCTTCCATTTCATCGATTATCTGAGACCACTTGACGATTGACTGCTCTGGGATGACTCGGCTCTTCAACTTTGATCCCACCTTTTTCGCCTTTTAACCAAAGAAACAAAATTGATTCAAATGTCCAAACTAGAGCAACAATGAATTGGGTAAACGCAAGATCCATGTATGTCTGAAGATTCACTTACAATGACTTTCAATAGGGATCGATCACTATCAGTCACAAACGTTACAGCATAACCTTCCCTTCCAGCCCTAGCTGTTCTACCAACTCTGTGAACATAACTACAAAATCAAAAGGAAAACGTATTGTCCTCACATCAGTTAAAGAGAAGAAAGCTGATAGCTTTTTTAATTAATCATCATACAGGAAATATCTCGGATTTACCTGTCTATTTCCCGAGGACAAGCATAATTTATAACTGTTTGAACACCAATGATGTCAAGTCCCTGGAATAATCAAACCAGACAGTGTTCAAGAGCTGAAATAGCAGAGCAACTGAAAAGAGAATCTTGAAAATAAGTTGGTTGCTTTTCTTATACTTACTCGAGCGGCTACATCAGTAGCAATGAGAAAATCAACCTCTTGCTTTCTGAAAAGTTCCAGGGACTGCAAAACGATACCATTAAGTACTTGCAAACAGAGAATAGAAATATTCATGTACAAATAAAGCTGATGTGTCCGAGTTTCTTACATCAAGACGTTGTGCTTGAGTTAGGTTTCCATGAAGCTCAGCTGCTTTGAGGCCAGCTAATCCGAATAAAATTTTCAGTCTATGTGCAGCTTGTTTTGTTCCACTGGCGCAAGAAGGTACAAGAAATCTCTCAGGTGAAATGAAAAATGCCAAACTATGCACGCACTTTATGGAACTTGGATTTGAAAGGCATCAAATTTAAAGTGAAAGTCTCACCTAAAGATAATGACTTTTGATTTAAAAGTTCTTGTGCACAATGATAGAAGAACAGCTTCCTGATTTGCCTCACGAGTCCTACGTATTCTTACCACCCTACAATTAAGAGATCACAAGTTAGCTTCATGGCATACATGATGTATATTTAAGATCATAAGCTATTTGGGCTCTTGAAAAGGTCGAAAATGATAAGTAGTGGCTGACATACTCCTCAGTCAGGCCTGGTGGCCTTCTAGCTGATGGATCAGCTGAGAGACGCAACGGTTTGTTCAAGGAAAGTTTGACTAGCTCTTTAACTTCTTCAGTCATTGTGGCTGAGAAGAGCATTGTTTGCCTTCTCTTGGGACATAAACGAACCTGCACATAGATGTGGACTCATATATAAGTCCAATAACGAACAGTCAAACATTATCTCTCCAGTTACGCCAGTTATAAAGTGTCCACTTCTTCAGATTAGAAACTAACAAAGACAAGAAGAATTTGACTACAATTCAATATGAGGTGTCACAGGAACCAAACATATGAAACATATAAATGCATACCAGCTCTGTAATTTCAGTAGCAAACCCAGTCTGTAGAAGGCGGTCTGCCTCGTCAAGGATTAAGACCGCTAAATCATCCAAATCAACAGACATGGAATTACGCAAATGATCTATCATACGTCCAGGAGTCGCCACAACAATATCTGGCATAGACCTCAGAACCACCTCTTGCTCCTAACACAAGACACACATTATAGATTTATCAATTTTAAGAAACATTTCTTGGAAAGGAAATAAGTTTGTTCTCAAACATCAAACACATGAAGGTTTCAAGAAATTTGCATCCTGAGAGAAAGATACCATACCCTTACAGAAAGCCCTCCTACAATCAACCCACATTTAATATCAGTAAACTGTGCAAGCTTCTGAATCATGCTATGAATCCTGAAACACATCCCAAAAATACAAATCAGCTTTTCAGCAACATAAATCAAAAGAACCTTAAAAGGTTTAGTATTGTTGCGGGAGGCAAAGTTATGCTACTTACTGGACGGCCAACTCTCTTGTTGGAGTGAGAATAAGAACTCTAGTAGCAAAGACCCGCTTGGGGCGGAACAGTAACCTCTCAAGAGTAGGTAAAGCGAATGCAGCAGTCTATTAAAAACACAATGTAAATCAAAATCATTATCAAAAACTCCATAATTTTTAGTAAAACAATCACAGAATTACACAAGAAGCCTCGTGAACTAGTGCACACCTTTCCTGATCCAGTGATGGCACTGGCACAAAGATCACGTCCTGTAAGTGCTAAAGGTATACAAGCTGCCTGCATTTGCAACACCAACGAACGATTCAGATGAAAAAACTCTAAACAGTAACTGAATTTAGAACACCCTTGCGGACAGGAATTAGAACCTGAATAGGAGTAGGTTTCTTGTAACCAAGAGTTTCACAAGCACGAAGCAACGGACGAGAGAGATTAAGCTCCATGAAAGTATCAGCATGAAATGAAACTCCATCCACTGTAGAGAAGAATGGCTTAGGAACAACATCTTCTGGTTTGTACTCAGCTGCCTCATCGTCTTCCGAAATATACTCCTCCTTCACAGTTAAAAACCACACTTTCAATTTCTCTAACAAAAAAACACAATTCGGAATCGATTCAATCAAATTCAAAACAAAAGTTTAGGGGATTTACTTGTTTATCAGCTTCAGCACCGGAGACATCTTCGTCTTCTTCTTCTTCTTCTTCGTCTTCATCTATAGAAATGGGAACTGGACGATGCTGGATAGCTTTGGAGATCTTTTCATCAATAGACGTTGTGTGACGGCGGGCGTGTTCTTCACCAACGGAGCTTGAATAAGATGCGAAATCCCAAGGAGACTGAGCATCAGCATCTCGTTTCCTCTTCTCAACTTCTTCTTCGTCTTCTTCGTCATCTTCATCTTCATCCTCTTCTTCTCCATCTTCGTCTTCTCCAGCTATACGCTCTTCTGCTTCGTCTTCCTCTACGTCTTCGTCACCACTATTACCTTCTTCATTGCGTAGCAATTCGAGCTCGTCGTCGCTAGCAGCATCGAAGAAGAAACTCGACGGCATTGCTAGGGTTTAAGAGGTTTTCGGAATTTTTGAGAGAGACGACCGCCACCGTCTAAATCGAATGAAGAGGGTTTTACAAATAGGTCTGGGAACAAATCATAATAATAAAAACCGAACCGAGTCGAATCTCTTCTTGGTTTGTCCAACTAAACCATTCGATTTCATAATCATATCAAACCGGTTTGGTTCGAACTGAAACCAACTATTCTTCCTTTTAGTATTTCATAGTCGTTATCTTGGACTGGGCATTTATGATACAACATCTAAATGGGCTTATTTTTATGTGTTTTTTTATATGATTGAAAATAAATACAGTATTTTACTATTTTTGCTTAGGAAGTAGGAACACAAATATTAAAGGTCATGATCAACCTCAACTATGTACTTGTAGTGTCATTAGGAGTGGGACCAATCTATATATCAGTGCATAAACATCAATATCTTTCAATTTTTGAGATAATGATATACACAAACTCGAAGTAATTAATCAGAGAATAATAATCCCTTAGAGAAAGCCATCATAAAAATATCCTTTTCCTTTAAACCTTTAAATTATGTGTATGTACATTTCGTTATAAATAAATAAATTTAAAGAAAAAATATGTCCTATTATAACCTATCACAACAGAGTAAAAACGACAACCAACAGAACATAACCGATAAAATTCCCCGACAAGAATCTCAGTGATACGGAGCCGTTTTGAATAGAATCTTCCGACTGCGTAAGTGAATCCAACCGTAATTTTGGGTTCGGCCCATATAACTTCAATACACCTGCCACGTCATCAACCGTAAGGTCAACTCTTTTAGTCCTCGGCCGGAGACTCGGATACATAACCGCCGACTCCTGAGAGCTATGTCCTAACCCCAGCAAGTGACCAATCTCGTGAGTCGCCACAGACTCCAAGTCGACGGCCACCTCGGGAGATCGTTTAAAGTCATCGTCGATGACCCATGTCTCCCCCGCGTCGAAGTGAAGCCTCCCGTTCTCCGGCGCGAATGCGTGTGCTAACGTCCCGAGAACACCGTCAAACGGAAGCCCGTCACCGTGATCGCCGGAGTAGAACCCGATCTTCAAATCCGCCGTCGTGAAGTCATCGACTTCCTCGAAACTCACCGGAATCACGCTCGCCCAATGCGAAAAAGCTCGCCGGAAAACGGTTTTGACGTCTTCTGACGTCAAGTAATCGAGTTTGTGTGTTTTCGATATAGCGTAGGTTAGCGTGTCGCGGTTCCACTTCGGTTTACCGTTAAAATACGTATAATGCGCCGTTGTGTGGAAACCGTCGTCGTTGATGATCATATGCGTATCGCTAACGCCACATCGCGGTAACGACATGAGAGTGACGGTACTCGTGTCGAGTCTCCCGGTTATCGGTAAACCGAGATTTTCTTGGTACAGAGAGATTGCGGATTCGAGAGTACCATCGAACACGTCTGAGAAACTTTCCGAGCCATCACCCACGTAACCGAAACGGTGGAGGTATCTTTTGAGCTCAGAAACGCCGCTGACGTGGCTACCAACCTGGACGTCTACGAGACGAGAGAAATCATGCCACGTATTGTTGCTGACGTGGATTATTTGAGCTGCTTTTGCGGTGGATGGTTCTTGTTCCTCCGGTAGGTTTCTGGCGGCAAAACGTTGAGGGAAACATAACAAGATAAAGAGAAAACAGAGAGCTCTGTTTCTATAGATTAAACTACGAGACATAATATTTGTCTGACGCAAGATTCTTGGAATTTTTTTTGATTTAAATAAAAAGTTTATTGGAGGTAAGATAGATGGAGAAGAAAGGGTGAAAGAGAGACAGGAAAAGGGGAAAGAGTTATGTTAAGATTCTGACGTGAGGGTACATTTATACTCCTAAAAGAATCTATGATTTGGACTACTCCTTGGAAGTTGGTTCGTTGGGTGAACTGATTTTTTACCGGTTTAAGAATACATTGTAGTAGATTGTTTTCTTTTTCTAATAGGAGTAGGACAATTAACAACCCAATCAAATTCGATTTAGTAGGACAATTCAATATTTTAGAATTTTGAAAGATTTTTGGAGATTTGATTTTGTTTTAGAATTTTTTTTTAGAATAAAAAGAAAATGATATGTGATTCTATGAAATTCTATGAGATTCAATGAGATTTTATTAGTAAATTTTGGCTGATTTTAAAATATTTTATAACACAAAAAATATATAAAAAAAATATACAATCGCTTATTTCTGTTTGTGCAGGTGCAAGAGATACTTCAAAGAGAGGTTCCAAATTAATTTGGGTTGTGAATAAATTGATGAACTTACTCAAAGAAAATAAAAGTATATGAAAGATTGTTTCTCTTTATTACAATAGTTAATTTTGTTTGTTACAAAGGTCTTGCTCTTTTATAGAGATACACAAGGGTTTAACCTAGTGTCTAGAATATTCTCAGTCTTGTCTAGCTGTGATGATTGTGATGTCAATTAGCTGGCATAATTGTCGCATGATTCAAGGAGTTCAAACCTGTTCTGCAGAATCAACTTCGTACCTGCATCATTCTGTTTGTCTCTTGCTGCAGGTTGTGTTGTAGGTTGTGTAACAGTGTTGCAGGTTGTTGCAGGTTGACGTTGGTGCGGATTGGGCTTGAACGCTGGTGGGCTTGAGCTGGGCTTGAATCTATCAAAGCCTGATTGCAAAACGTTACCGTTTGAGGCTCTGTTATTGATACTCCCCCGCAAACATGGAGTAGGTGGAACAACTACACCGAGTTTGGTCCGTAGAGTGCTAAACGCATTTGGTGGAAGTGATTTGGTGAAGATATCAGCGATCTGATACTCAGCAGGAATGTGATTGATAATGAGATTTCCAAAAGCCACCTGTTCTCGAACATAATGGTAGTGAGAAGCAAAGTGTTTTGTGCGAGCATGAAAATTTGGGTTTGCAGTCAGGTACACAGCAGATAGATTATCACAAAAAAGCTCTGGTATCTCAAACTAAGGAACGCCAAGGCTTTTAAGTAGATTCACAAGCCAAGTGATTTCGGATGTAGCTTCGGACATGGCTCTGTACTCTGCCTTGGTTGAGCTTTTTGACACAGTATGTTGCTTTCGTGAGGACCATGAGATGATATTTTTTCCAAGAAAAGTACAGAAACAACCGGTGGAACGACTGGTAGTGTGACAGCCATTGTGATCGCTGTCACTGAAAACTCGCAGCTTGCAGTTTGTATTGTTGCTGAAGGATATGCCCATCGTAGTGGTGCCTTTAATATAGCGGAGTATGCGCTTGAGGAGCTGGAAATCAGAGACTGTAGGAGCATGCATTTTTTGACACACATAGTTGACAGAAAACTGAATGTCCGGCCTTGTGAGAGTTAAGTACTGAAGCTTCCCAGCAAGGCTTCTGAAATACTTTGGATTTTCAAAGAGTTTGTGTTGATTAGGAGCTCTGCTTAATTGTTGTGGGAGAGGAGTAGCAACTGCAGAGCAAGTGGACATTCCAGCTGTAATGAGAAGATCTTCAGCATATTTTTGTTGAGAAAGAAACAACCCTCCAGGATGAAATTGAGTCTGAATGCCGAAGAAGCAGTGCAGTTGACCCAAATTTTTCATCCGAAATTGTTTGTTGAGCTCTGCAATGAGGCTGTCAAGGAGACAAGAGAGATTTCTTGTGATTATCATATCATCAACATAGAGGAGCAAGAAAATAACATCAGTATTCTTAGCACATATGAAAAGAGAAGGATCTGGAATGCTGCAGAAGAAACCAAATTCAAGCAAGAAGTTGCTGAATTTATCAAACCAAGCTCTAGGAGCCTGTTTCAGTCCATAGAGAGACTTATGAAGTAAGCAGACATGATCAGGATGCTCTTTGTCAATGAAACCTGCAGATTGCTTCATATACACAGTTTCTGTGAGATCTCCATGAAGAAATGCATTTTGAACATCCATTTGTTTGAGTTCCCAATTCAAAATTGTAGCAATGTGGAGAACTGCTCGGACTGTAGGAGTGCGAACCACTGGACTATATGTCTCAAGATAATCAATACCCTCTTCTTGGTTAAAGCCTTGAGCTACTAGGCGAGCTTTAAACTTATCTAGGCTTCCATCTACGTGAAGTTTAACCCTGAAGACCCATTTTGAGCCTAACACATGCATATCAGGTGTAGGAGGAACAAGGGACCATGTACCAGTTGCTTTACAGTTCCCCATCTCATCGCCCATAGCATTTGTCCATCTTTCATCTTTGATTGCTTCAGTGACTGTTGTAGGCATTGGATAGGAGACTTTGTGGGAGAGAAGGGCATAACGTTGATTCGGTTTACTGATACCTCCTTTTAATCGTGTGACCATGGGATGAGTGGAGTCAGTTGTATGCTCATTGGAAACTGCAGAGTCTGTTGTGAATGGCGGAGTCGGTGATGAGAGAATGTTGTTGCCTATAGGAACAAGGTCTAAGCTTGCCGTACACCCAGTACATTCCTCATCACCAACCACCATAGCAACATGAGAGACGGTTTCAGTAGGAGAATTAAGAGAAACTGTTGCAGGATTCTCAGATAATGGTGTCGCAGGAGTCTCAGTATCGTGTTGTGCTGCAGAAGTGCCATCAGTAGAAGGTGATGCAGAAGTTGCAATATCAGTGGTGAGTGCAGGAGTCTCGATATCACTGGGATCAGGAGTAATGGTTGCAGACTCTACTGGATCAAAAGTCGCGATATGAGAACCTTTGAGCCAAGCAGTGTACAACGGTGTGGGAACAAATCGTTGTGGAAGCGCATAGGTGTCAGCAAAAGGAAAAGATCCTTCATCAAATAACACATGCCTGCTCACATAGACACGACCAGTGGGAGGGTAAAAACATCGATACCTTTGTATTTTTTTGTATAACCGAGAAAAATACATTTGAGAGACCGAGGATCAAATTTATTTTGAGCGTAGGAGCGGAGAGTAGGATAACAGGCACAACCGAAGGTTCATTGAGCAGAATACTCAGGGGTTTTGCCATTTAAAACTTCAAATGGACTGCAGTTGTTGTCAAGAGAAGTAGTTGGTAAAAGATTGCAGAGAAAATTTGCAGTGAAGTAAGCCTCCACCCAATAACTCTGAGGTGTCTTGCTCTGAAAGAGGAGAGTGAGTGCCATTTCTGTTAATTGTCTTCCTCTCTGCTTAGCCATTCTGTTCTGGTGTGTGAGGACAAGAAATGTAGTGTTGAATACCAGATTCTTGCAAAACAGTTAGAAAACTTTGACTTATGAACTCTCCTCCCCCATCTGATTGAAAAGTACCAATTTTGTTTTACAGAAGATTTTCTACTAGAAGCTTATACTTGATGAATATAGAGCAGAAATCATACTTTCTCTTTAGAGGATAAAACCAACAATATCTTGAAAAATTGTCTATAAAGACTACATAGAACTTGAATCCCTGAATGGAAGAAACAGGAGAAGGACCCCAGAGATCACATTGTACTCTCTGTAGAGGTCTAGAAGTAGCCCTGGGCATTTGGATCCTCGGGTCGGATCTAGGTAAGAACCGATCAGGTCCGGGTCTTTCGGTTATGCCAAATTTTTATCCATTTAAGAACCGAGAAAATTCGGTTCGGATATCGGTTCGGTTCTTCTCGGTTTCGGGTCGGTTCGGTTATGTAATTTTTGGAACCAAATTGAATTTGAAACTCGAATACCCAAACTTTTTTTCAGGTAAAATGGACCCATTTGTACCCACATGTAGCATAATACCCGTAATGTAGCATAATATCCGAAAATGAAAACAAAAAACTGAGACAAGTTCAAACTTCAAACATCAAACATCAAACATCAAAGACAAAGACCAACAAAAGTCACACTCTCAAAGTTCAGACATCAAACATCAAAGACCAATTCAGACATCAAACTATCAAAGACTTGAAGTTCATACTTTAGACATCAAAGATAAAACTTGAAACTTGAAAGCTTCTTGAAACCGTCCTTGACTCCTTGGCACAGCTCCTTGCGAGTTGATTCATTTCAGCATATCAAACTCTACAGTCTACATATCAAAACAAAAGATTATTAGTTCAGTAGTAAGAAATCGAATGTGTTTCAATGTTTCATCAAATACATCAAACTTAAAATTTGATTTGAAATTGGAACTCACTCTACAGTCCTTGTAAGTTGAATTCAGGATCAAAATCTACATAACAAAGCAAAAGATCAATTGTCAAAAATAGAAAGTATAAAGCACATTTGAGTTAAAAGAGTTTAAGAGAAGATATTACCTCTCATGAGATCATCTTGCAACTCCACATCAGCAAGCATTTGTTGGATTGTTATCACTTCCTTTTTATTGACATGAATCTCACATTTCAACCATTGCTTTGTGCACATCAAGACTTCAATCATGTAGTGGGTTAAGCAGCTTCTTTGTGGGTTTAGTATTCTCCCACTAGTGCTAAATGCAGATTCTGATGCTACTGAAGACACTTACATTGCAAGTATGTCTCTAGCAATAAGTGATAGAACCGTGAACTTTGGGCTATTGATCCTCCACCAAGATAACAAATCATACTCTGCACCATTTAGAAGATTCGGATTCTCCACAGTTTCTTTCAAATACAACTCCAGCTCATTTGATGAATCTTGAATTCCTAGTTCTTTAACCACATCTTTGTAGAGACTCTCCATGCTTTCAAAACCAACTGTTCTCTCACAATACTCACTTCCAACTTGCTCTTGAGACTGAGAAGTTGCTCTTTAAGACTGAGTAGATGTTTCTGATTCACCATTGCCACTTCTATTGACTAAAACACTATACTCTGCAAACAAATCCTTAAGGATTTGCAAGACTGAATCATGAAGATGATTAGCCTCAACACTATTCTTACCATAAAGTGTGTCAAAACAAAGCTGAGCAAACTTCATCTTCTTTATTGGGTCGAATATACTTGCTACTATCAACAACTTATTCATTTCAACCTTCTCTCCAAAAAGGATCCCAATACTTCTCTAATTTCTCTAACATAACCAATGCTTTCCATCTTAAATTTGCATCAGGACCAGTACTTGCAGTTAGAGCAGTAATGTTTTTCAGGATGGTAACTATCTCATTGTATATCTTATGAGAGCACACAAAAGTAGAAGCTGATAGTACTAGTGTAGACTTGTAAAAGATGACAAGAAACTGAACTAACCTCTCAACAGCATCAAAATCCTTTTTGATTGCTGGTCCAACCCTTTTTGTCCCATCCACCTTTTCCTCAAAGTAGTCATTATAAACTTTGTCTTCAGCCTCCATCTTTTCAAATGTCACTCTAAATCTCAAAGCTTGTTCTAACATGAGGTAAGTGGAGTTCCATCTGGTCTTGACATCTAAAGGTATGCTTCCCCTTTTAACTTTTGCTGTTTCCACTCGAAGATCAAATGCTTTCAATCTGTCCGTTGAACCTCTCAGAAACTTAATTCCATTCCTGATGGCAGCCACACTGTCATCTACCTCTGTCAGACCATCCTTCACAATTAAGTTCAATATATGAGTGGCATACCTTAGATGCAAATAATCACCTTTAAGAATAAATGCATCATTCCCATGAAGCTGTGTAAATGCTTCCTTGAATCTCCTTATTGCTGAACTGGTAGCAGTGGCATTGTCTACTATGATGCAAAAGATTTTCTTGATGTCCCACTCTTCCATACAATCCATAAGAACCTTCGAAATTGTTGACCCTTTATGATCCAGAACATTCTTGAAACCAATGATCAGCTTCTTTAACTTCCACCAAGCATCGATATAGTGAGCTGTTATGACCATATAACTGTTTCCAGTATACGGAGCAACCCAGATATCGGTTGTCAATGACAACCTCTGTTTATTCTCCCAAAGAACCTTCTTCATTGCTGCTTTCCTCTTAACAAACAACTCCACAATATCTCTTGTTGCTGTTCTCTGAGAGTGAGGTTTATACAACTGGACTTTAGCACAAAAATATCTCCAAGCTAGGCACTCTATAAAAGATAATGGCAGTTAAGCCAAAACCAACAACTCATTTGAAGCTTCCCTAACCACAGATTCAGAGACTCTACTCAACCTAAGCTCACCACCAACACCATCAGGAGAAAATACATTCTGACTCTTTTCTAGATTAGCAGCTTGCCATACCTTGAATGCCTTACATGCCGTTTTCAGATGCTTAGATAAATTGGAGGTACCTGACTTACTTGGACATTTCATCTGTTTCCCACAATAATGACAATTGCATAAGTCATTATTGTCCTTCTGTTTAGTGAAATGTTGCCAAACCCATGATGTTATTGATTTCTTTCCAACACATTCTTCACAATGTCTCCTCTTGTTGTTAGGTCTAACAACTTCATCGTCTGTTCCACTGTCATCTTCATCACTCATTGACTGATTGTTTGGTGGTGGTGGAGGATGATGAGAAGATGCCATCTGCACCATTTAGAAAAGAAACAAATTACAACCTTACACAAAAGAAAAGAAACAAGTTACAACTTAAAGTCTTAAAGCTTATATACGATAAGCTAAACTGCTAAAGCTTATAATCAAATTACAACCTAACGGTTATACACAAATTACAACCTAAAGCTTAATAGTTATTAACCAGAGCAAAGAAACAACAGATAGACGATATAACATGAAGCTTAGCTTATAGACGATAGCAGATCAACAGATAATAGACGGTTAGATTTAAGACCAAAATGATAAAACCTAAAGCTTATAGTTATAGCAATAAACCGAAGCTTATAGCAAAATAACAAAAGTAGAGCAAAACAACAAAGACAGACTTTAGAGACAGGGCAAAGAAACAAAACAATAAAAAACTGAAGCTTATAGTTATAGCAATAAACCGAAGCTTATAGCAAAACAACAAAGACAGAGCAAAACAACAAAGACAGACATTAGAGACAGAGCAAAGAAACAAAACAACAAAAAACCGACGCTTATAGCAATAAACCAAAGCTTATAGTCAAGAAAGAGCAAAAACCAAAATGTTGAAGATCAACAATTCAACATAACATTTGAACATCAACATAACCATTTCTGCCACAAAACATTTGACATTAACATAACAAGCAAACAAAGACATACAGATGAACAAAATCAGAGGGAGACCCAGCAAAAAAAACGAAACCAAGACTTAACAACTAGCAAAACATTTGAACATCAACATAACCATTTCTATTTTCAGATGCAGAGAAAGATTCGTCGAAAAGATCAAAATAGAAAGCTTTCCGAGTAAACCAAACTAATGTTGTTAAAGACAAAGAATAACTCTGACCCTAAAACTAAAAGAAGGATTTGACATCATTCATCCAAGAAAAAACAAGTTAAAACCCTATATTACTATCTTAGTATCTAACTATCTTCGCCACTCATTACTGTTTCAAATCGAAACAAAACAGAGCTGAGTAAGGGTCAGATCGAAAACATACCTCAGATTGGTTTGTCGACAACGCAGATGGTGGCGATTCTGGCGAAGACGAAGAGACCTGGGACGGCGATGCTTGAGCGAGATTAGTTAGGGATTCCAGTTTTTGTAGTAGGTTTAGACTGGTGGTATATTAGAGAGGACAAACTAGTACGGTAAAGCAGCTTTGACTGTGA
This sequence comes from Camelina hispida, assembly GCA_023657505.1. Classification (NCBI taxonomy): domain Eukaryota; kingdom Viridiplantae; phylum Streptophyta; class Magnoliopsida; order Brassicales; family Brassicaceae; genus Camelina; species Camelina hispida. The sequence continues at coordinate 20,557,638 of CP094635.1, read as the reverse complement.
ATCGACTATCGACAAAGACCAAAACCTTCAGCGGCTACATCTCAAAGGTGACAAAAACAAAAGGAATATTCCGATTCGATACTGATCGAGAGGGTTCTTTTCTTTCTTTCTTCGGGTCCTCGGGTACCCAGTCGGATCCTCGGGTAATACCCAGAACCGACCCGATATCCACGGATATAACAAAATATTATCCATCGATTACTTTAGCAGTAACCGTATCCGAACTGAACTGGTTATTTCGGGTCGGTTCCAGTTCAGGTCCGCGGATCCGGTTTTTTTCCCAGGGCTATCTAGAAGCATGAAAGATAGAAGGAATAAATGGCAACTTCGAGCTCTTCCTTAGCCGACATGATTCACACATCTTGCTGGTACTTTTATTTATCTGAATTGCCTTATTAGGATGTCCTAATCTTTGATGCCAAACTTTGTCTGATGTCTTGATTTGTCTCGTAGAATAGAACGTCTTATATTTTTGATCCTCCAACTTATAGAGACCATCATTTTCCTTTCCCTTTGTCAGAACCTTGTAAGTTCCCTTGTCCTTCACAACAACATCATCAGAATCGAATGTAATAGCACAAGGATAGTCTTTACATAACTTTGAGACTGACAATAGAGATTTTGCTATGTTAGGATAAACCAATACGTCATTTAATGGAAGATTACCTGACGTGGATGGTAGATTTACTGAGCCAATGTGAGTGATGGGGAGAAAGTTGCCTTCACTCGCCATCACAGTGTCATTGCCATGGTAGGGTTGAGCTTTCTGAAGTCGCTGAGTGTTATTTGTGATGTGAGCTGTTGCTCCTGAATCAGGATACCAAGCATTGTCCTCAGTGACATCAATCATGTGCAAAGCAGAGAAAGCAGCTGCTACAAGAGTAGGAATTTGTTGATATTCTTCATCAAAACGAAACCAGCAATCAATGGCATTATGACCTTTCTTATTGCAGATTTGACACACTGGTAAGTCGCTGTTTCGAGAGGATGGGTTAGACATGAACTGTTGATGGAAACCACATCCTCTGGTTAAGTAATTTCCGCGTCCCCTGCCTCTGCTACCATGGCCTCTGTTTTGAAAACCCGAAGATCTTGCTGTGTTGAATGCCAGGTGAGGTGAGACATCAGAAGTGGTTGAATAGCCTTGAAGACGATCATCATAGCCAGTCAAGCGAGAGATGACGTTCTCATTAGTAGGCTCAGGACTGCGATCCATGGAGTCTTCAATAACCGTGATGATTGGTTCATAATCACGGCTTAAACCCCTCAAGGTAGCAAAGATCTTCATTTTCTCACTTACTGGATCTCCAATAGAAGCAAGCTGGTCACAGATGTCTTTGATGCTTCTAAGATAGTCTGACATAGTTTTGTCTAGCTTCTCAGCATTTTGTAGACGTCTTTGCAGCTCAAACAGTCTAGAGGAGGAGGTACGGTTGAAGTGAGAAAAGAGTGTCTCCCATACTTCTTGAGCGGTTGTTGCTCCAACCACCAGTCGCAGGACATTCTCGCTCATGGATCCAAGCAGCCATGCTTTGACAACTTGATCTGATCTAGAACAACTTTCAAAGTCTGGGTTGATGATGTCTTCAAGCTTGTCATCAGTTTAGTTGCGGATAGGAATCATCTCACGTGGTGGTTTGCAGGTACCGTTGACAAAACCTAGTAAGGCTTGTGTCCGCAGGAACGACTCAAATTGTGATTTCCAGATTATGTAGTTTTGCTCGGTGAGCTTGATGGTAATACAATTTGAGATGTGTAAGGAAGGATATGAATAGAGATCTGTGGTTCCATCCATGGCTCTGATACCATGAAAGAAAATAAAAGTATATGAAAGATTGTTTCTCTTTATTACAATCATTAATTTTGCTTGTTACAAAGGTCTTGCTCTTTTATAGAGATACACAAGGGTTTAACCTAGTGTCTAGAATATTTTCAGTCTTGTCCAGCTGTGATGATTGTGATGTCAATTAGCTGGCATCATTGTCGCATGATTCAAGGAGTTCAAACATGTTCTGCAGAATCAACTCCGTACCTGCAGCATTCTATTTGTCTCTTGTTGCAGGTTGTGTTGCAGGTTGTGTAAGAGTGTTGCAGGTTGTTGCACTTACCACTACCAGTTTCCTATTAACCCAACCCATCGCTAGTTCCATATTTTTCAGGAGACCTTAATCTCTCCGATTGATTGACCTTGATCTCTCCGATTCGTTTTTATTCGATGAGTTGCTATGTTTTATTGTTGATGCCAAGTTGCCTCTAAAGAAGCTTCTTCTCTCCAATTGCTAGGGTTTTACTTTCGATGGGCTATCGTACTTGCTTTCTAAGTACCAAACAATGCTTCACTTGAACCTTAACGAAGCTAATTTCCTCTCTGATGATATGATTATGAAATTAGCGATGTTCTTTCTGCGTTTAACCTTTGTGAACTTTAGTTTCTGTTCCAAGTTGACTGGTTTATCATTCTTTATCATCATTGAAAGATGTGTTTCACTGAGGTGCATGATTATTGAAGGGACGAATTTTGGAGTGGAAGACCATGATTGTCAAGTCAAGGATCAAGTTCTTGTACCTATCTAGAAACCACAATTTGTGTGATGAGTGTCTCGAGAAGATATCACGCCACTGCCCTTTTATAGATATCACGCCACTACTCTTTGATCTCTGTTGTATCGTATTGACTGTTGTTTTTTTTTTCTTTTATGAAATCCTCTGAAATTCTACCTCAGAAAGTATGATTTGTTACTTATTTTTTTCAACTAAAAAAACAAACAAAAGTTTTGTAGAATCATTTTTAAAAAATTGTGATATTTTGAATAACATTAGATTTTAAGTAAGTTTTGTAAATCATTGATTGAATAATAAGATATTGTAAATGATTTTAAATGATTTTACATAGATTCCAAACTGAATAACATAGGATTTTGAAAGATTTTTAAAAATCATCAATTGAATAACAAGTTATTTTAAAAATATTATAAAATCTTCTAAAATACAAGTTTAATACCCTCTCTTAGATTCATGTGTTTTCGTTCCATATTGTATTTATATATGACTTCCATATCCCATGCAGAATTCATATATGTGCGTCGATTTTTTTATGGATATTACTACTAATAAAATGGACAATTGGAGTGTCCACCTCAGCAAAATCATATTCATCTAAGAAATTGCTACATGAGCAGCCTATTATTAAACAATACCATGTTTGCTACACCTAAAGAAGTAGAAGAAATCGGCTCTTCCCTCTTCCTTAAAACGTTCTGCCACGACAAAAACCTAATAAAAATTATAAAGTAAAGCTCATCCTCTCCCAAAATCCCACAATCTCGAAGATCCAAGCTCCTTTCCATCCCTATGGTTTCCACTATCTCACTCACATATAGCATATGGGTTCATGAAATTGTGAATATCTCAACTTCCTTTTAGCCTCTCTTAATAACATCTCACGTACGATCCCATATATAACGTATCCCTCCACCCTTCCTCTGTAACGTTAAGCAATGCAATCGAATTTACAGTAAAGGTTTTCCTCCATTTAAGCATATTTCTGTTTCATCTGTTTTGGTGACCACAAACCACCTCATCACCGACGTGGGTTTGCCGTTGCGGCTCTAGGTCACTAGAGATCGTTTCAAAATCCGATCTGAACATAAGGTTAACTATTTATATTTCTCTTACTGATTTTCTTTGTATATGTATTGGCTAAAGAGGATCACCTTATGTAAGAGGATCAACAACCATATATATTATACATATAATTATCTACAAATAGGAGTTTAATTCCAAGTGACACAATCATCATTTCTTATGTTTCTCTTCAGGTTCTCTCTCGAACCACCACTCTCTTTATGTAGTAGCTATCATGATATGATGAACAATAGGTCTTTCCCTAGAGGGAGAATTTGTTCCAATACAAAACATTGTGGGATTTTACATTTCATATATATAAAACAACTGAAGATTAGCGATGTAAAAAAATACATGCTTGGAGTTTCTTTAATGTCAATTATATTTCAAATTGACAAGTTTTAAAAATGTATGAGCTCACAGTCAGAGATTTGTTTTCCTTAATTCCACCCTCGCCGCTATGTTGAAGCTAATGTGTTGGACTGTTGATTAAATACTTAAATCTGTTAAAATAATTTAATATGTGTAGACTGAAACGTGACTTTTTTTTTTTTTTCTGAAACGTGACTTTAAACTTCACAAAGTATTTGATAAAACCATCAGTACATCGAATGAATCCAAAGCCGTCCGATTCTGGTATGACGGCACAAAATTTGAAATATTTTTCTTACATAGTAATTGTGAGTTTCACGGTTTTAGTCATCGAGTATGTTGTATGAATCCAAAGTTATATATTACAATGTATAACAAATTACTACTAATAAAAACGAATAAGTGTGACGATAGGAAAATGAAGTATTGAGAGAAAAATATAGACTAATAGTAATTTTTTAAAAAAACATGAATTTATATTTCATATAGAATACAACTGAAAAAATTGATTAAAAAATTAACAGTATTAATACTATACATGTTTTAATTAAAATATTCCATATATATCAAGAACATAAGAGTAAATTAAAATTAAATTATCTATTATATACCGGACGTAGCCATAAAATAAAAGGTTAAAGCCATAAAATAAAATAAAAGAGAACTGTTGGATGTATTTTAATGTTAAAGCCGCCAACTGTTGGAATTCAATGTTTAAAATTTCGGACTAATTGGATGGATGACAACGATTTAGTAGCTAGCTAATATTGGAAGTTTGGAACAGATTAGAGTTATAAAAGAGAACAACAAAGAAGCAAAAAAAAAAAAAAAAAAAGGAATCAAGCCAAAGACTATCTTTGTTTGACCCAAACACATCTTTTAAATAACACTAACCAAAAAGAAAGGAAAGAGTTTAAAATTGTATAAAAGGAGCTTTTAATTTGTGCTTGAGAATTTTAAGTATCAAGAATATAAAAGAGATATGTAAGTTGTTTTTGTGTGTCTGTGAATATGTTGATGAAGGACAAAATCCCAAAGATATAATATATGTCAAGTAACTAGAAATTAATGGAACTATTTTTCTACATAGATGTCAGTAGCATATAGCACGTAATTAATATAAATGATTGATGATATTTGTGAGCAATATGGGCTAATTAAGCTATGAGTGTGACATAGATGATTGGGATTGTGTTCGTTGGAGTATAGTTGAGGTCTAACGAGTTTGTTGATCAGAATTAGGTAAATTTCAATTTTAGTTCAATAATATATCCGATCCTTATATTTAACGATTGTTTAAGGATCAAGACCTTCTTAATGTTTACTAGTAGTTCAGATTCTTGGTTATAGGGAAAACTTGTCTAAAGAAGAAATCCCTCCGGATCAGGGGAGAGGGTTACGTGTGAGATGAGACAACTAACAGAAGAGATCTCCTCCTGAACAAGACAGGGAGGTTGAACCAAAAAGGATAAACAATTCTAACCAATCAACTTAATTTGTAAACAAATTTTGTATAGATTACCTTTCGTATTAAAATTCTCTTTATCCGCATAATACCAGGAGTTTTGCATTTGTTAGTTACCAAATAAGTCATAAGTTCATAACTATAACTATCTGGACCTAACCAATTTAAAAATGTCTTGAGGCACACTAGAGGTGTCAAACGGCCGGTTCGCGTCTATCTGAGCTGTTTACGGTGTGCAATTTCTATCTCATAGACCACGATGGGCCAGCCCGCTAAGCCCGTAGATGTAAAAATTATGTCCAAGCCCGTCCCGCTAAATCCAGCGGATTAGCGGGCTGGCTCACAGACCTAAATAATATACTCTTTCAATTTAAAATATAGGATGTTTTAACCAAAACACGCAGATTAAAAAGTCTATACTTTTAACAAGTTTAAACAATCAGAAACAATACTGCATAATATAAAATACTAAAATAATATAAAAGTTGCATAGAAACTTGAAAATATCATATATTATGAAACAAAAACCTTCTCTAAAACATCTTATATTTTGAAACGGAGGGAGTATTAAAAATTAAAATAAAATTAATAAATAATAATTCTAAAAATAATTTTAAAGAAAATTAATGTTGATATTGATTTTATAGATGTTTTAATTATTTTACATTAAATTTATTTGTTTTACCATGCATATATATGTATTTTTAAAATTATATAAAAATATATTATATATTTATATTAAATATTTTTGTTAAATATTTAAAGACCGCAGGCCGACCCACTGATATAACCCGCTAAAATTGCAATCCGTTTGGACCCCAAATGGTTGAGTAACGAGGAGAGTAACTCCCGGTAAAGATGCTCTTAGTGTTCATACCCACCCTGCTGAAATACTAATTGGGCTAGGCCCGCGGGCATCATGGCCGCTTGACACCTCTAAGCATACCATTGTCTTTTTTTTTTTTTTTTTTTTTCGTCGTTGGAGGCCATGTTTGATTAGTAATAGTCTCCTTTTTTTTTTTTTTTTTTTTTTTTTTTGGCAAACTGATTAGTAATAGTCTAATATTATAAACTAGACTAAATAAGGACCCGCATGATGTGCGGTTTTAAAAATTGATAAAAAAATAAACCCTAAACATTAACTAATTTTTTAAAAATATATATAAAAATTATTTCTTAAAATATATATATATATATATATATAATTTAAGTTAGAGAATATTTGTATTTACCTACATGCATTTATTTATATTTATATATTTTTAATATATTATAACAATTATTACAATAATTTAAATCTAAATTATATTCCACTAAAACTTTTGCCAAATACTCATCATTACAAATATTATTATTGTCAAATTTCCAAAACGTTTCACAACTTATTCACAAAATATTTTACATGCAACAAATTCATCAAATCAACCTCTATAAGTAATCACGGACAATTTTACTATATGTTTTACGATTAAAAATATGTTATTACACCCAAAATTATTTTATTGTTAAAGTATGCTCTTTATCACTAACTATAAAATGTCTTCTAAACAAATTAAACAAAATTTATGTTGCTTTACTTTCATTTTGGCATAATTATAGTTCTTATAATTACTAAAATTGTTTTGTGACACAATTTCTTTAACCATAAAGTTTTTTTTACTCCAAAGATATTGGATGAACAACTGATGAAAATTATCTACTCGATTAAAATGATTTTATTACTAACCCAATAAAAGTTGAGAAACTGAAAGAAATTTAATATAATATAATAAAAATAAAAATTTGAAATTATGATCATGATGGTATATATAAGTCTTAGATAATTCAGATATACAAAATAGAAACTTTATATATAATAAAAACATGACATATGTCATAATCACGTTAAAGATCAACGACCTATTTACTCCTCAGAAGTATCTGATTGTACCAAAACAACTTAAAGTTGTGACCTCGTCTCAAATATTCTCGAATCATAAATTCTTAACTTATTTTTACCTGAATCAAAAGTTCTCATATATTTCTCCATATACCTGGTTTAAACGGTTTACGAACCTAATCCGATAGAATACCACATAAATCTAATTAGAAACCAAATTTAAAATGGAATATTGTCCCAACGTCCCAAATTTGAAACCGCTTCTCAAATACTCAATCAAGCAGATCTTGTTTCAATACCAGAATCATCAACATTATTCAGAAAAGAAAACTCTAAATTTTGACCAGAAACATCATCCACCAACTTATCTTCCAAACGTATAATGCTACTAATTGTCAAATCACTCTTAGAACCTCTATCAGTGTCTCCATCCTCGATTACATTAGCGGGCATTATATACTTCGATTTCATTTTATTGCATTTGATAGCTTCCATTGAAAAATCCGCACGAATCAAAGACCCACGCAATAGATCTACAGAATTGATCTTTGATCGTTAAAACTGACAGGTGTCACGATCTGGTTTGATATTTAATCGTTAAAATTGACACGTGTTATGATCTGGTTTGATATTTAATTGGTAAAATTAACATGTGTTACGATCTGGTTTGATATTTAATCGTTAAAATTGACACATGTTATGATCTGGTAAAATTTTAACTTTGATCAATGATAGTTAAAACTGATACATGTTACGATCTGGAGTTACTAACTTTGAGAACTAAGGTTTATATAATAAGATACGTAAATAGCACAAATGTAAAAAGATTCACCAATCATATGAATTACTTTTGGTTGTTGAAAGGGAGATAGATTATAAATATGATAGTGATGTAATGCCTTCGAAGAACATTTTGAAAACCATATATATCTCGACATACTTGACACACCGCATAAAGCCATAAACTACTCTAGCATGCAAGAGTCATTAATGTCACGTCTCATCCACCAACAGTGCAGATTATAGACATCTACTTTTACAGCTAGCTTGACGCAGTCCAACCATTTGAAAATTCGGTTACGAACCTATTTCATGTAAATTAAAATCCCTATACTTTATAGTTTATACACAATCAAAGAGGACAAATGAATTCTAAAGATGCCACCAAATGTTGAGCTCTTTGCATATACTCTTTCTCTCACTTGTAAAATCAGAGCGAAAATTTGTTCGTTTGATCCAATGTCCCTTCCAACGATACCAAACCTCTTCAAGGGCATTAATATCCTCTCATCCTTATTTCTAAGCTCAATATACAGAACAGAATATATAGCTTATACATGTCTAAGCTCATTATACAATTTTTCATGTAGATATACTCGTCCCTTTGATTAATAAACGTCAATGACTCTAGTTTGTTTTATAAACTTTATGTGTCTCTAGTTTGTTTTATAAACTTTATGTGTCTCTAGTTTGGACCGACGCGACGATATATGGATCTACACCGTTGAATTACTTTAGTATATTGCTTTAAAATAAGACTAAATGTTATCCTAATGACTCTTTGTTCAAAAAAAAAAATGGTATCCTAATGACAAAAAAATGAATTGTTGTCCTCATTGACCAGAATAACATTTCTAATTACGGATCTTAGCAAGAGAGCCTCTTCGTGCCAAAGAGTGACTGGATAAATGACCAACATAAACCAAATTAAATTTTCTTATATTGTGTGACTTGGACAGTTTAGACTTTTAGTTCAACCATGGGTAAAGACTAAAGAGAATGACCAAAAGAAGGGAGAAAACATTTCCATATCCAAAATGGTGCTCTCAATGTCAAAAAACAAATAAAACATGGTGCTCTCAATTTCTTCATTAAATTGTAAACTTTATACATAAAAAAAGATTGACTATTTGTGGTGCTTAAAATATGGACATTTGACTTTTTTTATATGAGTGCCACCAAGATTCTGACAAAACGAATTATATCCATGCGCTAATGAATTGAAAGCTTAATTAAATTATTGAGCAACATAACGTGACCAAATTAATTAAGCTACATATCAGGAGGAGTTTGATCAAGTGGTCCAATCAATCATTCCAACTAAATAAAACCAGCTTCTTATTATATAGTGGAGCACTGGAGTAGTTAGTAAGAAATCGGTTTAATATTCTGTAAAGACTAATAATTTCGATTAGTTCCGGTTTGGTTATCGTGTGTGATCGTAACTTGCCGGTGGTTTTGCGACGGACACGTGGGATGTTGATGTATCACGTGACTCGGCTGTAATAACTACCTTTAAATTCACTACTGAATTTTATTTTTATTTTTCCAGATTCTCATGTAGTTACATCTGTAATTTCTTCGATTTATTTTTGTAGTTATGTTTCCAAAAAGACATGAATGTAGTAGAAACATTATTACACCTTCTTTTTCTTTCCTCTTTTCCTAAGTTTATTACTCTCTCTGTATCATAATAGATGATTTTCTAGAAAAAAAATTTGTATCACAAAGATTGATTTTCTTTAATTAATGCAAAAAAATTGTAGTTTTCGAGAATCATTAATTGAGAATTTAAAATTTGATGAATTATTATTGGTTGGTAGTTATGAAAATATGTTTTTATAAATAAAAATGTATTTATAGCTAAACATTCAATATTTTTCTTAATTTATGTGAAACTCCTAGAAAATCATCTATTATGATACAGAGAGAGAGTAATAAAAAGAAGTGTGGCTTTGAAGCAAAATCTTAACTGTTAAGTGGCGTAGAAACCGGTTTAATATCTTAATCGTAACTCGGTTAATGTAAATTTCGGGTTATAAGTGTAGGTAAACCAATTAATTCAGGCGAATAATTAGAAAAGAAAAGAAAAAGAAAAAAAAAATTAGGACAAAAAGGCAAAGCGTGGTACTGTCTCTTCTTCTCTTGTCCGTCTTCTTCACCATTTCGAAAAATCTCAAAAACTTTATACAGAGAGAGAGAGAGAGATCCTTACATATACTTTTGCTAACTTCCCAGAAAACCCTAATCCTCGGATCTGTTTAACCTCCGGATCAAGAACCTTAACCTTTGCGATTTCTTCAGTTTATTTTGCGTCAGATTCCAAATTTTGGGTATCCCCGAGATTCTTGTTGGGTTTCAGGGGAGGGAGACGATGGCATTTCCGTAAAATCGGTGATGAAATTGGGAGTGAGAAGTAATATATTAAATCTATGGGGGTAGTAGCTGAAGTGTGGAGGTCGAGCGTGAGGCTATTGACGAACTCGCCTCAGCTTATTAACGGTGGCTCTCATCATCACAAGTCTGCGTTATGGAAGTGGCGATCTTTCTCGAGTCATCCCAAGAGAACCGTAATGTGGACATGGGTTTGTGGTTTCATGCTTTTCTCCTTAGGTGTCATCTCACTCTTAACCGGTCACGTTGTCTCTCACCTTGAGTGGTATTCTCAGCAATTGAGCAAACACAGCTCACTGGTACCTCTCTAAGCTTACCTAGTGTTTTAATTTCGTTACTTAAAAACACTTGAGATTTTCACTCTTCCTCTTCTGCTCAATTTTGATTTCTTGAAATTGGATTGTTGTTCTTCTTCTCAGGATATGAGCCGTCGAGAACCAATTGATGTATGGAAATCAAAATATTCCAAGTTCTTTTATGGATGCAGTGAGAGAGGAAGGAACTTCCCTCGTAAGTCAGATCTTCTTTACATGTGTTCTTGCCTTATTGAATAAAAGAAGTTATAAGAAAGTGAAAGTTTTGTCCTTTTTTCCAGAATTGATCTTGAATACTTAAGGGAAAAGTCTGTATCTTTATTGATCTAATTGCATATTTGACTTACCCCTTTTAGTTTTGTTTAAAGTATAAGCAATACAATTTTGGGTTTCTGTTGATGTGTACATGGAAACCCAATGGAAACTTTGTTATGTAGATTAGTTTTCCTCTTTAACATTTTTTTGTTCATCTTACAGCTGCTGCCCAGGAGCACTCGTCTAATGGATATTTGCTTATTGCAGCTAGTGGAGGCCTTAACCAGCAAAGAACAGGAGTAAGTTCTATTATGTGTCAAGAATAAATGTGTTCGGCTTATCACCAATAGAGTGTTGCTTATAGTCTTTATAGAGTTATGCAGCAGTTGTTTCTTCATTCAAGTCTCCTCAGATTGTATTGGACTTGAAAATAATGTTATCTTTATGAGCAGATAACTGATGCAGTCGTTGTTGCACGGATTCTTAATGCTACTTTAGTTGTACCCGAGTTGGATCACCATTCTTATTGGAAAGATGACAGGTAACTTTTAGCAAGTTTTGGCAAATCAAGGTATTCTGTAGCCATGTCAATTTCTTATGGGAATGGATCATCTAAACGAACACAAATATTTACTGAAAAAATGTTGCTTCGATTGCTGTGCAGTGACTTTAATGACATTTTTGATGTTAACTGGTTCATATCTTCTCTCGCCAAAGATGTGACTATAGTAAAGAGAGTTCCTGACAGAGTCATGCGTTCGATGGAGAAACCTCCTTATACCATGCGTGTGCCTCGAAAGTCTACTCCTGAGTATTATCTTGACCAAGTATTGCCAATTCTCTTGAGGAGACATGTAAGACTATGTTACCTAAGAATCAAATTGTATAGTTTTATATGGTTGAAGCTAATTCATGTTTGTTGAAATCTTGCAGGTTTTACAATTGACAAAGTTTGACTACAGACTAGCAAATGATCTAGACGAAGACATGCAAAAGTTGCGCTGCAGGGGCAACTATCATGCTTTAAGATTCACAAAGCGGATACAGTCAGTTGGGATGAAAGTGGTCAAGAGGATGAGAAAGATGGCCAAACGTTTTATTGCTGTCCACTTGAGGTTTATTAAGTTTCTTTAACTAGCCATACTAGATTGTTTTCTCTGATTTTTGCTTAATGGTCTTTCAATCATGTCATATAAGCATGTAACCATATTTTGATGAACTGCAGATTTGAGCCTGACATGCTAGCCTTTTCTGGTTGTGACTTTGGTGGGGGTGAAAAAGAGCGAGCTGAGCTAGCAGAAATAAGAAAACGATGGGACACATTGCCTGTGAGTTCATTATGTTCTTTTACATAACTTTCTTGATCAAGTTCTCTGCAGGTGCAATGAACTGAAACTTGATTTGTGTTTTCGCTTCTTATAAGAAGAAATATATTTATAATTCTTGTTACATTTACGTTATTATCATAGAATAAGAGCATTATACACAAAATTTATTCGCTAGTTACAGTATCTCACTACCAATCACCGCAGGATCTGGACCCTCTGGAGGAAAGAAAGCGTGGGAAATGCCCTCTTACACCTCATGAAGTGGGCTTAATGCTGCGTGCTCTTGGCTTTGCAAACGACACATATATCTATGTTGCATCTGGAGAAATATATGGTGGTGAAAAGACACTAAGACCACTGAGAGAGCTATTTCCAAACTTTTACACCAAGGAAATGCTTGCCAATGATGAGCTGAAGCCTCTGCTTCCCTATTCGTCACGCCTTGCTGCCATTGACTACATTGTTAGTGACGAAAGCGACGTCTTTATCACTAATAATAATGGAAATATGGCCAAGATTCTTGCAGGCCGAAGGTTAGGAAAATTTCCACTTGTCCCAATATACAAAACAACAGGCGTTAGCATCTTATCATTTCTTACTTTCAACTAAGTAGGCGATATGTAAATATACTGCCCTCGCTTTGCCACATAGAAATAAGTAGATTTGGTTAAAGTTTATCATAGCTACACGGCGCATCCTCATTCACATGTTCTTTCTGGTTGCATTTGCATCAATATAGATCCACAGGGAATTTGTTGGTTTATGTATTGCTTGAATGGTCATGCTCTTTAATTCACTTAACCCATCAGAAACGAGACCATGACACTTCTGAGTATGTATTTACAGGAGGTACATGGGTCACAAGAGGACTATTAGGCCAAATGCAAAGAAGCTCAGTGCTTTGTTCATGGACCGGGAAAAGATGGAGTGGCAAACATTCGCCAAGAAAGTGAAATCTTGTCAGCGTGGATTCATGGGTGATCCAGATGAGTTTAAACCAGGACGTGGTGAGTTCCACGAGTACCCACAATCTTGCATATGTCAGAGACCCTTCTCTTACGACAAAACCTCAACTGACGACGAAGAAGAAGACATACCAGAAGAGAACCACAACAGCAACAGCACTAGACATGAGCATTTGTCTTCAGCTGACCATGAGCGTGACGAAGTTTTCCCAGACTAGCAAAAATGGTTCTGCTGCATCAATATAGGTCGCTGGAGATTTTACTGTAACCAGGTAAAGGTCAAAATTCCAAAACTTTTGTAGGAGGATAAATAACATACAACCATAAGGATGTACATGATTTGAATAGAAAGTCTTTGTGTTGTTGTTACAGCTGTTGTAAGGAGATTGATCAACACAGGTAGATCGAGGAGAGGAATAGGAGCTTCCCACGTAGCTACTTGTTGCTTCTAAGTGTTCATAGATACTTCTATCGAAATAGGCATACATAACCCCAGCTCTTCTCTTTGTTTCTTTCTGATTTTGAAACACCACCACCAAAACTATCTCTCTTATCTTCTTGTATCTGTTTTATATCTAGTTTTTGGTCTTTCAACCCGTTGGTCTTTTTTTTTTTTCTTTGGTATTCCCTTAGATTTCCTGAAATGTAAAATCAAGTTTCCCTCTGATTCCTAACATTTTTGTTTGTATTTCATTTTGAATATCAGAAAAGATGTGCATTGATTTCGATTCAAGTTTCTTAATCAACTTTACTTAAAAGAAAAAAATAGCCCGGAATATTACATAGTTTACTACAAAAAGATGCTTTCATAAAAAGAATATTCATAGTTGTTGTTATTGTTATGAACGCAATCAATAAAAAATTCTCATAGGTGGTGGTACTGTTAAGTATGAGGTCGGTCAAAGTTGGCATTTTATAAAATGTCTGAATTTAATACGCAAAAAAAATCCTAACTTGAAAAAGGAAGACAAATGGGCCTACGAAGAGTCTCTCGTCGTGCTAGAAGCTTCACCTGGATTAACCAAAACACACTCCAGACTTGTAGCGTAATCACCAACACACGAAGCGTCTCACATCTCAACACGTGTCAGTTTTCACACGTGGAATATTTTCATTGGTTATATCTCTGAATCTTATTCCACCTCACTTCTCAGTAATTTTATATATATGCACTCTTGTCTCCATTTGTTTACTTTTCTTAAGTTTTCTCCAGAACCTGACGGAAAATTAAAAAAAAAAAAAAAAAACTCTTGAATCTGCAAATTGATTTCCGCCGGAGAATGCGATCGGAGCTCGGAAACTGGTCATTCTCTTATACCTTCTTCACTCTCACAAATCGCTAATTATTTTCTCCAACTCTGTTTGATTTCAAACTTACCTGCCTCGATTGCTTTGAGTATCGGGATTTTTCTACGTTTGTTTTGCTGAGAACATTTGCTTAGTCTTGACGTTCTCGTCTTCGATTCCATGTCCTTTGTTAGTAATTTGACTCTGTTGTGATTGTGCTTAGCTTTCTTAGAGGTGATATAAATCGGTGTTTTATCTCATCGGCCGTGATCGATTTGAAGTTTTGAAATCTAATCGCATTGTGCTTTTTTGTTGGATTTCTTCTGTTTCTAGGGTTTTTGAATTCTCTAATGCGGTTGTTTCTTTAATCTTGCAGAGGAAGTGCAGGTCTCTCTACTCTCTCGGTGTTTAGTTAACGATCGGAATATGGGGAAGATGTTTAGTTGTTTAGTGGTGTTCTTGTCATTGATCTCTTTAGTCCCACTTCCATCGGAATCCGCTGTTTCTAGTGTAGATCTAGGTTCGGAATGGGTTAAAGTTGCCGTAGTTAATCTGAAACGAGGACAGAGTCCAATCTCTGTAGCCATTAACGAGATGTCAAAGAGGAAATCCCCAGGTCTAGTGGCATTCCAATCTGGTGATCGGTTACTAGGCGAGGAAGCTGCGGGTATAACGGCTCGTTATCCTCATAAAGTTTATTCACAACTGAGGGATATGGTGGGAAAACCTTTCAAACATGTTAAGAATTTCATCGATTCTGTCTACTTGCCGTTTGATATTGTTGAAGATTCTAGAGGTGCAGTTGGTATTAAGATTGATGATGGTTCGACTGTTTACTCAGTGGAGGAGTTGTTGGCTATGATCTTGGGTTATGCCTCAAATCTAGCTGAGTTCCATGCTAAAATCCCAGTTAAGGATATGGTTGTTTCAGTTCCACCTTACTTTGGTCAGGCTGAGAGACGTGGTTTGATTCAGGCTTCTCAGTTGGCTGGGGTTAATGTTCTCTCCTTGGTTAATGAGCATTCTGGTGCCGCTTTGCAGTATGGGATTGATAAGGATTTCTCTAATGGGTCGAGACATGTCATATTTTATGACATGGGTTCAAGTAGTACTTACGCAGCTCTTGTCTATTACTCAGCTTACAGTGAGAAGGAATATGGCAAGACTGTTTCTGTCAACCAATTTCAGGTTAATAATGCTCTTCTTTTAAATTAGTTGGTTTTTTTTTTCTTCTAGATATATTGTATTTTGTGGTTTCTTCATTTTTTTTGCTTCTTGGAACATGTGTGACTTAAAGCTCAGCGTACTCATTTACTCATTCTTATTCTGTTGGTCTGCTTTTAGTTGGAATGGTTTTCATTATGGGTCATAATTTATTAATGTTTATGTAGGTCAAGGATGTTAGATGGGACTCGGGACTTGGAGGACAGAGTATGGAGATGCGTTTGGTAGAGCACTTTGCAGATGAGTTTAATAAACAGCTCGGTAATGGCGTTGATGTGAGGAAGTTCCCCAAAGCTATGGCTAAATTGAAAAAGCAAGTTAAACGTACAAAGGAAATTTTGAGTGCAAACACTGCGGCTCCAATATCTGTTGAATCTCTTCATGATGATCGTGACTTCAGGTATAACTACAATCTATCAAGGTTTCTCTATTTTCCCAGCTCACCAAACTTTGGCTGCAAAAGTGTTATAATGATTTCACATGCTCAAATTTTTATCATGGTCGGTATAATTATTTTGATGTGCGGGATATTCTAACCTACTTATGTTTATTCAGGAGCACAATTTCCCGTGAGAAGTTTGAGGAACTATGTAAAGATCTGTGGGAGAGATCTCTTACACCTTTAAAAGATGTTCTCAAGCATTCAGGTTTGAAGATGGATGATATATCTGCAGTGGAACTGATAGGGGGAGCTACTAGAGTTCCCAAGCTACAGGTAGTTTTTCATGCTCTCAAAGCTAATCATTGGATTTCGCTTCTTTTTTTTCCAAATGAAGTTAAGATCTAATTTTTAATTTGTAATTACAGAGCACAATCCAGGAATTTATTGGGAAACAACAGTTAGACAAACATCTGGATGCTGATGAAGCTATTGTCCTCGGTGCAGCACTACATGCTGCTAACTTGAGCGATGGAATTAAATTGCAACGTAGGCTAGGTATAGTTGATGGTTCCCCCTATGGGTTCCTAGTTGAGTTGGAAGGCCCTAATGTTAAGAAAGATGAGAGCACAAAGCAGCAACTCGTACCACGGATGAAAAAGCTACCCAGCAAGGTACTGCATCACATTCGGAACCTATTTAAGCTTAGAAAATGTTTCTTTCTTGTAATAATTTTGTGTACCTAATTCTCTGACAGATGTTCAGATCCTTTGTCCTTGACAAAGATTTTGATGTGTCACTTTCTTATGAGTCCGAGGATATTCTACCCCCAGGAACCACCTCCCCTGTGTTTGCGCAGTATTCTGTCTCTGGTTTGGCAGATACATCTGAGAAGTAAGAGCTAAATTTTTGTTCTCTTATTGCTCTGTTATTCTTTCCGTTTGGAGATAAATATGTTTTTTTTCAGTATGGAAAATCTTCGAATAAGCTGATATATGTAAGTTCATTGATGTGGACAGATATTCTTCTCGGAATCTATCAGCACCTATCAAGGCAAATTTGCATTTCTCTCTAAGTAGAAGTGGGATTCTAAGTCTCGATCGAGGAGATGCTGTAATTGAAATCACCGAATGGGTAGAAGTTCCTAAGAAGAACGTGACCATTGATAGCAACACAACCACAGCAACAGGCAATGCAACTGATGAGAATTCAGAAGAAAATAAAGAGGACCTACAAACTGATGCTGGAAACAGCACTGCTTCAAATACAACAGCAGAAGTTAACCTGGGCACAGAAAAAAAGCTGAAGAAGCGGACATTCAGGATTCCTCTGAAGGTGGTATTCTGGCTTTACTGTTTCCAAGATTTTTTTTGATTAATGTCAGTACCACTAACCAATTTTGTTTGGATATGACTTGTAGGTAGTTGAGAAAACTGTTGGACCTGGAGCACCTTTTACGACAGAGTCTCTTGCCGAAGCTAAGATAAAATTAGAAGCCTTGGACAAGAAAGATAGGGAAAGAAGAAGAACGGCTGAGTTGAAAAACAATCTTGAATCTTATATATATGCTACTAAAGAGAAGGTGTGTGCTTTTATATAGATCACAATCTCGGCTACTTCCTTCATGGTTCTTTTGTTGCTATATATATTGTTGTTAGTTAACATTCTTCTGAAAATATAAAGCTTTGGTTCTATTCTGGTCCTTGTACAGCTAGAAACACCCGAGTTTGAAAAGATATCCACCCAAGAAGAGCGGAAGGCGTTTGTTGAGAAGCTTGATGAGGTATGTATCAATTTTATATTTATGTAATCTTTGGTTCCAATGGTGAGTCTAATCGTTTGATTCTAAGGACGGTTGTGTGTGTTTTAGGTGCAAGATTGGCTTTACATGGACGGCGAGGATGCTAATGCCACAGAGTTTCAGGACCGGCTTGACTCACTAAAAGCCATTGGCAATCCCATATCTTTCAGGTTTGTTCCCTGCTTGTTTTTACTGAATAATAGCTTCCTGAAAATGTTCTTACAAACCATTTGCTATATATCTGTACAGATCAGAGGAGCTTACAGCACGACCGGTAGCAGTTGAATACGCTCGGAAATACGAAAACGAACTGAAAGAGGTACTTTGAGATAACATGCTTTTTGTAGTTTTCTCATTATAAATAAACAAACCGCTGAGTTTCAATCACACTGCAGATTACAAAAGAGTGGGAGAAGAACAAAACTTGGCTTCCAAAAGAAAAAATCAACGAGGTGTGTTTTGCTCTTCTTATTAGTGAACGGACAAAGCTCGCTCTAAAAAATTCTGGTGAGCTCAATGCTAAATTGCGTTTTTCGATTCAGGTCTCAAAGGAAGCAGAGAAAGTAAAAAGCTGGCTGGATAAGAATGTGGCTGAGCAGGCAAAGTGAGTTTCTTGCTTCTCTTTCTTTTTATACGGTCTTTGAATTACACTCTACACATAGAGAGAGAGTAACATCAACCTTGTCACAGGACTGCTTTGTCGACCAAACCGGTGTTCACGTCCACGGAAGTGTACGCCAAAGTATTTACTCTGCAAGACAAGGTAAGAAAAGAGATTGGTAAATATGAAAAGTGAAAGGTCAATAGTTTGAGCGAAAAGGGTTTGACATTTGGATATAATTTGAATGATAGGTGACAAAGGTGAATAAGATCCCAAAGCCAAAGCCAAAGGTAGAGAAAGCAACCAAGAAGGAGAACACAACAACGAAGGAGGAGCAATCAAAAGCCTCAGACTCCAATTCTTCTTCTTCCGATGAAGCTGCCAAAGACGAGCTTTGATTAACATATAAAATAATAAATAGAGTTTTCATTAAAGCTAAATTTTGTGTGTTTAAGAGGGCAAATAGGATTAAAATTAGGCAGCTGAGATGAGCCAAAGGATTTTGCTTTTACTCTCCTCAACTTCTTCACATTACATTGTTTTCATTATATCAAGTTTTGGTCTCCTTTTTTTTCCTCCTTCAATTAAAATCTTCAATACAGTGAAATTTCTAAAAAGACATTTAAACATTATTATAGATTGCTACCCCCACTTTACCTACACTAACAACTGTATGGAACATAGTTAGGTGGCTAGATGTCAAAGACTTTGGTAAAAGATGAACAAAATATAGGCAATATATCCATTATAAGGTCGGAGCACCTTTTAGAGTGTGTGAGATCACTTTTGATTAATCTGTTTTTCTTTCTCGTTTTTTTAGTAGTGTAGCCATTGTCATTGTCATTGTCACTGTAAACAGTGAAGAGAAATTTATAGGAAAAATACATTATAACAACAAGGCCCCAATCACGAGATTGTATTTTAGGTATAGCTGAGTCAGGTCGCTCTATATAGCCGTAAATCCTAGAGACGATTGATTGCAGTGTGTTTTAAACATGATGCGACGTGATAGCCTTGGCATAACTAGATAGCACATGAGATGTATTTTTTACCCACGTAAGGTGAGCATGCTTGACATACTCGAGGCACTATAATTCATTTAGTGTCATATCAACCCCATGTGGACATACTATGGACTGTAAGAACATTTTGAGTTGATAAGAAAATCTCGGTGTTCAAGTTGATGTCAGTCGGAATTTTCCAGGAACATGGACCAATAGTGTGGCCGGCCTCTACAACCTTTTGTTGTTTAGAGCTATATGGGGCTACATGGGTCACGTCGCATATTAATCGTCCTAGATAAACAAAAAAAAAACTTATGTGTTTAATGCAATAATTATGCAAACACAATTTTTTTTTTTTTTGTTGTTAATGTATTATGCAAACATCATTAAATAATATTTTTGGTGGAGAGGAGACAAAAATGAAAAAACTTAGTTGGGGGATGATATAGATAGATATAAATACGTACTAATAATAGAAAGCGTCGGTGTGGAAGGTGATGATTAAAAAACGCGTGAGAGAGATAGATAGAAGAAGAAGAAGAAAGAAAAGACACATAACATAATAAACACATTGAAATCAGGTGGAGGATGTCGTTGAAGCTCTGAGTACACTTGACACTACAGCTCACGTACACCCAATTCATTATTCCATTTCAATCCAAACATATATACTTATTATACAATTTATACTATGATATCAGTATTATTTTGTATCTTATGAGATCAGTCTTTACCGTGAATCTTCCAGCTGTTTATAGTATGCATGCATGAAAATTGTATAATACAATTTATACCCAACATAATAAGTATATATACTTAGTATATCTCAATTTATACCAATTTATACATGCATGAAAATGAGATCAGTCTTTACCGTGAATCTTCCAGCTGTTTTCTTATTATAGTAGAATTTTGAGCTTGTTGATTATTCAAAGATGAGCTTTTTGCAAAAAATTCCTTTGTCAGAGCTTCGTCAACTCCAAAATCATTCGTATTCTAATCCTAAAAAGCTGAAAGAGAAAATATAATCATAATTTGGTTTTTGGTATGTAGAGTGTGGTGGGACTTTGCAAGTTTCAAACTTTCAATCAATAAGGTTTCGTCCGCACCGCCATAACGTGAAAGTGAAAATGACATTGCACCAAACTAAACAATTAATTCCCTTCAACTCATGCAAGATTTTGATCCTCTAATTACACCTTTTTTGTTTTTTTTTTTTTTGTCTTTTTTTCCCTTCTGTGGTACGGCCGGTTACTTTCGTCAAGGACGATACAACCCAACGAAACTAAAATTTTATATTCTTTACAAAATAATTTAAAATGATTATATGAAAAGTTATTTTAGTAATTGATCATGCCAAAACGCCGGGACTGTATGTATCTTTTCATACGTAATTTTGATTTTACGAGTAAAAACTATCTCAAACTTTTGTAAGAACAAATACCGTTTTCACAAACTATATTATTTATAACGTTAATTAATCACTTCGCTTATTGACTATTTAAATAAGTTGACTAAGAAAATAGAAACTGTGATAGGACCAGACAACAGTATCTCATAGCATTATTGAAGTTTGGTTAGCTTTCATTAAATAAAAAGAATATATATGCAGGTTATTATCTTCCAATCCCGAAGTGACGATGACTTAACTCGTTTGGAATTTGCTTTAACAAAAACAAAAACGTAAAACTCGTTTGGAATTGGACTAGCTAAAGATGAAATATATAGAAACTTACTATATGAAGTAATAAAAAATAAAAAATGGTATGTAACGTATAAGAAAACGGATATAATATTGCCAAAATAATAACATATCTAAATAACATCTCGTTTGGTCATGTTTCTTAAAATATATTGCCAAAATTAAATAATTAACTTTAAGAAACATGACCACATATAAAAAATGGTACGTAACGTATAAGAAAACGGATATGCACCAATTGATTTGATAGTAGTCTCCTTCCGATCGATAGCTATGTTCTAATACAAGTCAAAAACAATACTATACGTACGGATGTGAACCATTCCCAAAAATAAACGTAATTCGATGAGAGATATTAACAACAGGCTTCCACTCGTTTTGTGAATTATATGAAGCCATAATCATTAAGGATCAACCAACAAAATCATGACCACAATACGAAAGTCTTTAAAGTTACTGTTCTGCTTAATTTAACTAAAGTAAAACAATGGATGTGGGTCGGGTGGTTACAATCGATGATGATTAATGTTATCGTACGAATTGATTCTGTCAACTGTATATGAAAGTTTTCAACCTAGAAGTTAATGTAAGTTTGAAAGATTGGTGATATGATTATTCTAAAGTAACTTTTAATCATAAGTACTCTTTTGATAAGATGATTTATGTCCATCAAGTTAATCTACGTCAACTACATATTATTGTCACTATTCGATATCAATCAACTCGTTGTATACAATAGTATCAAATATATGCTTCCATGTGCAAGTCTTATCGATGTGATTGAATTCAATTTAATGATATAATCTTTTTGTAACCCTCGTTTTATATGTGTTTCCCTAAAACGGGCTTCTTCGCAAATCAATACATTTCTGAAACGTAATTAGTGATTTTGGAAGGGTATTATATATAATTGACAAAATTATACTGTATATATATATATATGTTCGAAGCTAATTAATAATTTAGTATTTTCTTTTATTTCTTAACCAACTCATGGTGATTGGTGAAAGGTTCACAAATCACAATGTAAAGTTACTCGACCAGAATATAATTCGAGTCATTTTAGTGTTGGTTTCAATAACAATAGGTCACTCTAAATAGTTTTTAATAAGAAAAATACGTAGTTATACTTATATCACACCCTCGAGACTAATTTGAAATATGGCCCGCGTTCTTGTAACTAATTATATTACTAAGAAAAAATAGTCCATCAAAATGATATAGGGACAAGAACCACGTGTTGCATTAAAACGTGCCTTGTCAAAGATGTTCTCATTGACTCTTTTCAGTCTTAGCCATCTCTTTCTTCTATATATAAAAATCACAACCATGGTCTGTGTGTCAGTGTGTGCATATATATATATATATATATATATTTTTATAAGATATCCTGCACATACACATATAGTAAAAGAGATTTTATACAGTACGCCCAAGTGATCGAATATTTGATTCTTGTCTCAAAACATAGATCTGATCTTTAATGGAGCATGACCGTACGTTAAACTTGATTTCATACGGACTACAAGAAGTAGCAGAGGAAGAAGAAATCGAAGAGTTAGAAGGCGATGACGACGAGAGCATGACGTTGTCGTCGCTGCCGGAAAACGATACGTCGGAGTGTTCGTTGTCTCCGGCAACGTCGTATCCTCCGATCCCTCATCAGCCTAAAACTCCGAGAGAGCCTATGGAGTTTCTATGCAGATCATGGAGCTCGTCTACGTCTGAGATCTCTCTAGCTTTGTCCTCTCAGAAATCTAATAAACATATCAAACAAAACCCTAATATTTCTAAGTTTGACGCTGCCTTCCCTTCGCCGGCTCCGGCACCACCACCACCGCCTCCGCCGCTACAAGTAAGCCGTCTCTTACTTTTCCATCATCTGTATACATTTTAATTCATATGGCTGATATGATTAATGTTACGATCATGCAATAAAGTGTTTTAATTTAATTTATGGGCCAATAATATGTTAATCGGCCCAATATTATACAAGACCAATATATTTTAAAAAGCCCATAATATTTTTCTTCGACAGACGGGAAAGGTAGCGAGTGTGGTTAACGCGCGGAGGACGGGAACGATCGGTAAATGGTTCCACCACCGAGAAATTCCCGGCGGGAAAGGCTCCGCCGTAAAGAAGAGAGATAAAGCTCGCGTGGAGAATGCGCATATTCATTCCGCCGTGACGATTGCGTCTCTGGCGACGGCCATCGCCGCCGTGACCGCTTCGTGCAGCCATGACGGCTTCACGGAATCAAAGATGATGAGTTCAGCGCTGGCCTCGGCTTCGGAGCTGTTGGCTTCTCACTGCCTCGAACTGGCGGAGATCTCCGGCGCCGGTCACGATCGCGTCGTCTCTGCAGTCCGATCCGCCGTAGATGTTCGTGGACCTGGCGATTTGCTGACTCTAACTGCTGCAGCTGCTACTGGTAAATTTTCATCCTTGACAGTGATCAGATCTTTCTCTTGAGTGATACAATGCAGATTTGAGTTGATCATTCGATTTGGTTTCATTATATAATTTATATTTATCGCATTTTTGATATTTGTAGCATTGAGAGGAGAAGCAGCTCTAAGGGCAAGACTACCAAAGGAAGCTAAGAACATTGCAGCTATAAGCCCTTGCGAAAGAGCTTTACCAGAAACTCATGATTGCTCTTCTGAGCTCGATTGCGCTAGCACGACTGATGAACAGGTATCTGCAGAGGGGACTGATGAATCGAAACTAGATTGTGATGGAGAGCTAATGCAGTGCACACGAAACGGTAAATATTTTTCAGCTACAGAGCTTCTTCTTTGCTAATTCCTGTGAATGATGATGATATTATATATTTCAAGAAAGTGTATATTTGACCTTTGTAATGCAAACAACATAAGAGCTGACACTTATGGACCTTTTTCAGGAGCTTTGCGGTGGAAGCATATAAAAGTGTACATCAACAAGAGATCTCAGGTTAAAAAGCGAAAACTCAATCAGAGCAAACGATGTTTTGTGCTTGTCAAATTCTAGAGTTGACATTTCATTCGTTTTCTCTTGCAGGTTGTTGTAGAAATCAAAAGCAAACACGTTAGAGGAGCGTTCTCCATGAAAAGCAAAGGTAGTTAGCTAAACTAGTATCACCTTCAGATATCTCTTCTTTCTTTCAATGGTTGTGGTGTTCATTTGTATAAGGCAAGTAGTCTTGGGGCTTTGTCCAATGCTTTAGTTAATCCAGTGGTTAAATCACTACAGGCATTGTAAATGATGTATGCGAGATAGTCTCGGGCCTGCAAAAGGGAAAAGAAACAGAAAATGCAGAAGAAGAAGAGCTCTATTTCGGAATCAGTACTGGGAAAGGTCTAACAAAGTTCAAGTGCAAGAGCAAGGCTGATAAGCAGACGTGGGTGGATAGCATCCGGAATCTTCTTCATCGAGTAACTGCTGTTGAGGTTACCAACACTTCTCTTGAAACTACAAACATTGCCAATAGCACATAAGTCATGTCTTGTTTTAAAGCGTTGGGGTTATTTTCATTACAAGCCAATGATATGTATCGTTTTTAAGCACATGTACATGTCTGTAAGTATGTGTAATGTTTTTTTCATCTTCAGCTGCTTTTATTTTAGTCAATTGTAAACATTTTCTTTCTGGAAATAATGATGAAGAAGATTATATTAAGGCCTAATGAATCTCACCAGAAGAATGTCCAGGTGTTTCCCCTCGGCACCCGTGAAAATCCTGACATCCTCCCCGTGAAAATCCCGGTGAGTTTCTCTGTCACTGATGAATTCTTGATTTTTCCCTTTCATATCAGTTCTCTATAGTCGCCAGTAAATACTCGAAATAACTCAGAATCATGCGTTTATAAGATGGAAAGGAACAGTAGTTAGTAATGTTAAAAAAAAAACTGATGTCGACTAAACATACAACCATCTTTCAGAGAGAATGGATGAAACAGTACTAGTATCACAATTGTCTTAACTTCGTTCAGAAACAGTAAAGAAAAATGACTAAGTTTGGTTGTTACCTCGTTGCTTTCTTGCTAGTATCAACCTTCGATGTCCGGTTTTTCTTGCTAGTATCAACCTTCGATGTCCGGGTTTTCTTGTTAGTATCAACCTTCGATGTCCGGGTTTTCTTGTTAGTATCAACCTTCGACGTCGAGGCTCTTACGCTGCTTCTCTGTGATTTCTTTGGCCGACTGTCTTCGATGTCTTTAAGCTTGTAGTAATGAGGAGCTATTTCAATAAGCCACTCGGGTTTCATCTCGGTTGTATGCCTCATATATTCCTTGGTAGTAAGTACTAGTTCATGATACACCAACCACTTACTAGGTGATGCCCCAAATAAGCCTGAGTTAGGATGTACATAAACGGTTTGAGGCTCTTTCACTCTTCTGTACGAGCCATTCTTTTGTAACTTTGCAGAATGCGGGAAGAATCCGGCCAAGATGGCTTTCTTTATTGCGTCAAAATCATTCGGGTTGGAAGTAAGTTCTATTCCAATCTTGTTTAGAAGTCCAAGTAGCTGGTCACGTATATCTCTAGCTCTTTTCATACTCTTGCTCTGAATGAAGTTCTCGTAGCACCATTGAGTCGAGTAGTTTGTTTCCTTCCAGGAATTGTAAACCCTTAACAACGCAATGTGGTCGCCAACATTCTCTGTATCTACATAGAAGTTCATCCGAGCATTGTCGGCGAGAAGTTGCTGGTTCTTTGGTCGATAAAAGACTGAGTTCCCTACAGACAACATGGCGGCTATCGTGATTATCTCTTTCGAGCACTTGTACTTTTCCGAACCAACAATCATCTTTGATAGCATCGGATCAACTGGAAACTCCACCATTCTTTCTCCTACCTTAGTAATCTCACCCTTTCCATCCAAAGCACCCAGAGCATAGAGCAACTCGAAAGCCTTCAAAAGAGCGGTCTCTGGTGGAGGATCCATGAAATCAAAATTTAACACATCATGAATACCAAGACTCTTCAAAGTAAGCACAACACTTGCAAGGTTAGCCCTTTGGATTTCTGGTATTGTGGTGGGCTCCAAATTCTTGACGTCGTACAACCGGAAACATTTCCCAGGACCAGTTCTTCCGGACCGACCAGCTCGTTGCTCTGCAGAGGCCTTGGAAATAGGACTTACAAGAAGTGACTCCATTCCAGTTCTCGGGTTGTATGAGTTGATCTTACAATATCCCGGATCAATCACGTACCTAATCCCTTCAATGGTTAACGATGTTTCTGCAATATTCGTTGCCAGGACAACTTTCCGCGACCCTTTAGGAGCTGGTTCAAACACTTTTGCCTGCAGTTCGGTCGGGAGATTTGAGTAGATAGGACAGATAATGATCTCAGAGCTCTTTGTACCCAAATCCATCATCCTTCCCTTCAAATTTGTTTCTGCTCTTTCAATCTCTTCTTGACCGGTGAGGAAAACTAAAACGTCTCCAATCGGCTCAGTCTGATGGATCTGAAACACAGTACGTATTACCGTCTCCAAGTAGTCAGCGTCAGGCCATCTTCTGTATAGCTTTTCAACTGGATATCTTCTTCCTGGGATTGGGTAAATCCTAGCCGAATCAAAGTATTCAGAGAACTTTTTAGCTTCAAGCGTTGCACTTGAGATGATTAACCTCAGATCAGGCCTAACCTTTGCTACATCCTTAACTAACGCAAACAAAATATCAGTGGACAGTGTTCTTTCGTGCGCCTCATCAATTATGATGACACTATAGCTATCAAGTTTCGGTTCTGTGAGCAGCTCTCGCAACAGCATCCCATCAGTCATGTACTTGATAACTGTTTTGTCTGAAGTACAGTCTTCGAATCTAATGGAATAGCCAACCTCATGTCCTAGTTTAACACCAACCTCTTGAGCCACTCGGGAAGCAACGCTCATAGCAGCAACTCTCCTAGGCTGAGTACAACCGATCTTTCCACGCTTTGTGTAACCAGCCTCTTGAAGATACTGCGGTATCTGCGTAGTCTTGCCCGATCCTGTTTCCCCAACAATCACAAGAACCTGGTTTTTTGCAATGAGTTTCAGCAACTCATCACGGTACTCATGAATCGGAAGAAGCTCCCTCTCTTCACGAGCCTTCTCTGCAACAGTTTTCGAGTGACAACCTCGGTGTTTCCCAGTTTCCACCTCTCTAGAAGATTCCTCAACCAAAGCTGTTAAATCATCAAACACAAACTCATACCCATCAACAAATTTCTGCTTATCCTTTGCACCAAAGCTCACTCTCGCCTTCTGAGCCTGATGATCCTCCCAAGCTTCTTGCTCTGTAACACCTCTCCCACTCTTCCTCTCACTATAACGCTGCTCCGCCACAGCAAATCTCTTCTTCTGATCAATACACCCTTCACGATCATAAGCATCTGGAATCCTATACCCTTCAACATCATCATCATTATCCTCTGTTTTCTTCAACAACTCATACAAGTCTTTCTTAAACCTAAAGTCAGTTACTTCTCTCTCAGTAAGCTTCACACCATGAAAGAACATAATCTCGTCTTCAATCTCTTTCCTTAACGCCTCCACCATCTTCTTCTCTCGATCCTTGAGATACCCTCGTCTCGAGGCATTCCTCAAGATCTCAATCTCATAGCTACTCAAAACCTTGTCCCCAAAACTCAGTTTCGCTTTCTTCTTCTCGCCATTAGGATCATCATCTTCTTCTTGTTCAGATTTTCTTCTCTTCTTTGTAGAGATTTTTTTGGTATATTAAATCTTATAGAAACAGGAAGGCGAGAGATCTTCTCCACCGACATAAACCCATCTTCTTCTTCCCTGTGTTTATTCAGATTCTCATCTGATGATGATGATGTTCGTACCTGATCTTCCGAATTTTTCGTCTCGTCCGCGGATTCATGGGTCTTCTTCTCCAGATCATTGCTGCTCTCCATCGAATTACACCAGAATAGATTCAACGAGACTGGGATTGTAACGTAACCAGAGATTTGTGATTTCGATTGATCGAGAATCAAACCCTAATTCTCAGAGTTGGGCTCTGATGATATATCTTTAGTTTTGGCAAAAAAGGAAACAGTGATTTTATATATATATATAGTTGTCGTATGGCCAGAGTCTCAATTTGGTTTGGGAATTCTTACTTTTTAATTTAATTTTATTTTTATTATTTTTGTCACTAGTTTTAAATGAAAAAGGTCAAGTAAACGTGATGGCCAAGAATAAAATTGAATAGTTAGAGACCACCTCCTCAATTTGCAAACTTTATTGCTTTTAAAACGTAAAAAGTAATAAATTTAAAAAGAAATCTGAAATCTTAATGATCACACATTTGTAAGAATCTCCTAATCTATAATAACATTTTTAAGTACATTTTTGTTTATGTCCTTTAAATTTTACTTATTTAAATTATTTTTTACAACATTAACCTTTAAAACAATTCCATAAATAACATTACATAGAAACTTAAATACTAAATTTTCTTAAATTGACCAACATTTGTTACATTTATTTCCATAAAATCTTAACAACATCTATTTATTTTGATTTTTCCAAAAACAACTCTACCCATTAAAGTTTTAACTCATTAAATCTCCAAAAACTATTTTTATGAATGTTAGAATCTCTCAAATTTAAATGATATACAACAGATTTTCCATAACAAAAGTTTACAATCTCCATAATTATATTAACATTAATAAATTTCTTAAACCGAAAATTCAATTATAAAATGTCATATTAAATATGTTGAAAACCCCCCATATAATTTGGTTTATTTTTTATTTTTTGAGAAAGTACCAAAAAAATTTAAATTCTATAAATTATCATAAACTATATATATTGACAAGCAAAAATTATAAACTATTATAAAAATATGCTAATTTGGTAAGAAATTAACATAATTAAACTTGATAGAAAACTTATTTTGATTATTTTTTTTACGCAAAAACAAATTTTGATTTTGGTGAGACATGTTGGCATTAATCCCATATAGGGAGTTAAAGTGAAATTGTTTTTTTAAAACACTTTTAGATGTGTACCAGAAGATAAATGTATTACTAGACTATACATATACCACACAGGTTAAAACCTTGAAAACACTACAAAAATCCTATACATTGAATACATATATCAAATACTTGTAAAATTTATATTTTTAAAATTAATAAAACAATAATAAAATAACAAACAAATATTATATAAATTCTTAATTTTTAAAATTAAAAATATTTGTCTCGCGGTGTACCGCGGGTTAAATCCTAGTATTATATCACGTGTCATGCTTATTTATGGTATTGTTTATAGGAAAAAGATGTCTAGCTACATAGGAGAATGCATGGTCACACATGCCAAGTATCCTACTATATTAATTGAGAATTACAAATATGAAACTAACCTTAAAATGTGTAAAAAAAATACATTCAATTGTCATTAGAAAAACTTAACTAAGATTAATTAATTAATTAAATAAATATAATTAATAAAAAATGAAAACGCTGACAGATCAAAAATAAAAAAATCTAGAAAAGTAAAAGAAATCTATTCAAATTTAAACTAATTTGTACTTGAGAAAAAACAAATTAACTGTTAAGATTTTTTTAAAAAATACTGATAAATTTTTTTCAAGTAGAGTTAATTTTCTTCTTTAATTTTACATTGTCATGCCATTGATTTAAAATAATTATTAGTTAAAAAAATATATTTTCTCTCTCTAATAAAATTATGAACAAAAATTACAAAATATTTTTTTAAAAAATATAAACAACTCAGAATTTCAAAAACTAAGATTTTATATCCGAGTAGTCAATATAATTATTTTTAATAACTAGATTTCAAAGATTTTGTTAAAATTTCAAATTATGATTCTCCTATCATCTTTATTTTATTTTATTTACAAATTGTTTAGAATTTTCATATAATACTTATAATTAATAAAATGCATATTTTTTTCTGGATATGTTGTGATTTGAATTTTTAAAAACAAAGATATATTACTCGATCTATGAAACCAAAATGAGTGTTTTAATTTTCACATTCGTGGGTTGATAAAACTAAATTGACATAGCTGATAAATTAATAAATTTTATTTGTTCATAATTATAATATTAAAATTACTACTTCATATTTCACAAAATAATGATGCAAATACAACAAACAAACAATATAAAATTGTAATATACATCAAAAATAAAATACTATAATATTCTAAAATAATTAGTATTCCAAAAAACATATATAGATTTACAGAACAATTAAAAATAAAATGTTATCTCAAACAAAATAATACTTTATATAAAAAATATAACAATAACTTTTTTTTATTCGATTATAATTTTTTTGAAAAAATATTGACTATTGTATAATCAACTACACGAAATATATGTATTACATGACCACATGCATGAACTATATGACATATAATCCAGTACATCAGTTGACTGACTCCGGCAAAGACCGACGTTGACTCCGGCGTTGACCAACAATGACAAAAAATAATATTTTAAATTTTTAAAAATTTAAAATAATAAATTATTATACTAAAAAAATTATGGTTTTCATGATTAAAAGACATATTCTGTTCAATATCCAAATATTTTTTTTTTATCTATCTCTAATATATTCATTCTTATAATTAGTTACTTTTTATTTTTCAAGCTAAAGTAAATAGTTAAATAAAAATCATTTATAATTATTTTTAAGAGATATATATATATATCATTTATAATCATATATATATATATCATTTATAATCATATATATATATAAATCTCTGATAATCAGATTATTTAAATACTATAAAATCAATAAAATCAAATTGAACTACTTTCATTAGAAAATAATATACAAAAAGTTGAGTATATGACTCTTTACTCTAAATTTTGCTTGGTAAATGTTATACAAAATTTTAGATACTCGTTACTTTAAAATTTACATACTCAAAATAACATATAAACAACAACAACAACAACTACCATAACATTTACATACTCAAAATAATAACATTTGTCTGACTTTTGCACCGACTCTGGATTCGAGTTCGGCGGGGACAACAAGAAGCGGAAGCGCCTTTTCTGAGAAGGAAAGGAAACCGAACCAAAGAAGTAAAGGAAACCGAACCAAGCTAAAGACACATTCTTTTAGGTAAATTAATCATCACAAAATATTATGTGGTTGGGATATAAGACACATTCTCTTTTGTAATAATCATTACAAAATATTACTCCATCATATGATGTTTTAGGATTTTTACATGAATTAAGAAAAAAATTTAATGTCTAGTAATAAATGTATTATTTATTTATAATAACATATTTTCATAATTATTAACCAATAATATTTTATCAAACTTTTAAACTCTCATTTAATAATTCTTGAAATTTGTAATTTCTTAATATTAATTAATAAAAGTATACAGAAAATCATCTTTTATGATACAAGAAAAAATCCTAGAACATCAAGTATTCTGATACAGAGGGAGTATGTGGTTGGGATATTAGTGGGGTTTGTTTGTTTTTCTTGGGAACAGTCGGTTATATTGGTATGATGCGATGTCTATAATATAGTATAAAATCTTTTAGAAAAAAAAAACAACAACAAAATTCACAATATTTACTTTTAATATATAAAAGATAAAGATACAAAAAAATTATTTTAGCAAAACAATATATTTAATTCAAGGGTATGTTTGCAAAAGGATATAGAATAAAAGTATTTTTGCAAATGCCTTTATATTATATCTTGAAAATAATGATCAGTGATTTTTATTTAACTATTTGTTTAGTTTTAAAATTGAAAATTAACTAAGTAAGAATGTTAATTAAATTTTTAGAATTTTTTTAACGTTTAGATTCTCTATTTTATATTTATGATATAGTTTTGAGGAGTTAGGATTTAATATTCAGAGTTTAAAGCTTAGAATTTAGTTATTAAATATATAGAAAAAGAGTATTTTTGAAAATAGACAATGTAAAAGGGTATTTTTGAAAAATGACATAGGAAAAAGGTATTTTTGAAAATCTTCCAAGAATGAATACACTAAAAATTAATTATTATTTTTTAGATATTGAATATAATATTTTTTTAATTAATAAAAACCATAAATGATTAAATATAGTAATTTTTTATTTTTTATTTTTAATTTTTTATTTTTTTTGGTCAACACCGGTTTTCAACGGAATTAATCAATGAGTGTATTAGATTGTATGTCTATGATGTTTAACACATGACATCATATAGTTCATACATGTGGCCATGTAATGCATATATTTAATGTAGTTGAGTATACAATAGTATACTTGGTATGTGTGACCATGTATTCACCTATACTTCATGTAGCTAGCCATCTTTTTCCTTGTTTATATGATAAATTAGTACTAAGTAATAATCCGTGCTGTTCCACGGAATGAAAATTTTGTTTGATTTATTACATTTGTAAATAGATTAATTTAATATAACATTTAAAATATATTGGTTTGAATTCATCAAGTTTATGAAAATTTAAAATAGTAATCATTTAATCATAAATTTTAGATTGACATGATGGCGGATCGAGATAGAATGTGAGCCGAATTAGTGATCGTTAGATTTTTATCAAAAACTTGAACTATCAAATCAGATAAAAATTGCAAAAAACTAAAATTACATGAATCAGATAATTTAAATAAAAGTGTTAACCCGATCAAACCCGTCCGCTAAGCCATCCTGCAATGGGTTTAAATATTTTGAGCCGCAAAATGTCTTTGCATCTGTCTCGCTTGAATTGGTGAGTTCCGCGTGGGTTACACATGCATTTCAAAAAATCATTTTTTCTAATATATAAAATATATTTAAAACTTAAACTTAATTAATATTATTAAATTTATGTGATAAAGTTTTTTTAAAATAACACATTTGTTTTGTTTATTTTAAAAAAAAAATACAATGGCATATAGTTGTAAATAATAAATCTAAATGAGGCTAAATAACTAAATGTGTCTTGAGCTTTGTGGTCTCAACACATCAGTTTTTTAAAAGTGTGCTTTCACATCAATCTATTTTTTTCTCATCAATCTATGTGATAAATTAGTTTTCAATATTTATATATTTCTTAATTTGATAAGAAGAAAATGGTAATTAATTATTTCATTTTATCAAAAAAGTAGAACCCGGTTCAATGGAATTTATGGTTACTTTCAATTTCGTATTGATATACACGGTTAACATGGTTGAGTCGTGCATTAATAACCACATAAACTTAACTTAAATTTGAATTTCCCACATCAACAATCCAAAATCGGTCAAAACCAACAAATCGACAAACATTTCTCAGTAAATTAAGTTAGTAACCATCGACAGGGATTGGTTATAGTATTAAGGCCCAAGACTAAGCTCCGAGCCCCATGAAGAAACACTTAAAATGTTAGATTTGATACACTTCCGGATTCATCATCATCACCATCTCCTCCCATCGTAATCTCGATCTATGTTTGTGCTTGACTCTTTAGTCCACTCAATTTTGTAATCATCAAGTGCATGCAATTTATTCCACTCTGTGTTGGAACAAAACCAACATTTATACTATCTTTTTGTTTTTAGCTGACAAGTATTTCAAACAAAATATCAATTAATTATCAGAAAAAAAAAAAAAAAGTAGTTCAAACGTTTCACTCACAAATGTTCAAAAAAGAAAAGGAAAGAGGAGAACATAATCTCCTCTCTCGTGTCTGTGGAACAGATTTGGATCCTCTCTGAACTATTTTTTGTTTTTTTTTGCTTTTTAGCTTTAGATTTATTGACAAGGAACCAACCTAAAGGATACAATATTCCCTTACAATATAACAGTTCCCTCATTGCTTCACATGTAAAGCTTATTGAAACTCAAATGAAAAAAACATAAGTGGAAATTATTTGATGATCAACTAATATAATCTCATATCAACCAGACAACCACTTTCCAATCACTCCTCCCAAATCATTCCTACCATTGAATTAAGTATTCGATTGCTATATATGAGAGAAGAATTGTACGAAAGGATGAGACATGATCAAACCAAAACCTCAAGTTTAAAGGTTTATCTTTGAAGAAAAGAAACCGCACGGAGGAGATAAGTGAACAAGGTAGTTGGCACAGAGAAGAAAGCAGAATGGTCACTCTCCTCCAAGACATACAACTGAGAAGGTGGCCAATTCTTCACCAACCGGTCTTGACTCGCTGAATCGAACATATTATCCTTGGCAGTCTTGATGTACACTCGTGGAACTTTCTCGGCCTCCGTATTTGGAGGCAACTTATCAAGACCATTTAGTGCCCTCACAGGAGCAGGACGCATCAGTTTAGATGCCAGAGTTACGTCCTACCAATAACCATTTAATTTATATATATTCAATCACCACACGGTACTAGTACTGAAACATAGAAGTAGTCAAGAGAGTAACCTCAAGAGGGCTTTGGTTATAGTAATGTTGGCGTAAAAACTGCTGTTTCATGATGACTCCGGTGGGTGGCTTATCCTTACCTTCACCATATGTAAACTCCCATATTGTTTCTTCTCCTACATCTGCATGCATCTGTAAATTAAATAATCACAAGAGTTTAATACCGAGTACGACGTCGTAGGTTGATATATATCAGAACAAAAACAGAGAGGTGAGTTAGTAACAGAACAGGTCACACACACTGACTCACGTTTGACGAAGGTTGTGGAGAAGGGGTGGATCCGGGTCGAACCATGGAAGCCGCGAGGTAAATGGCCATGGAGATTTTGTTTGTGAACTTGCAGAGAGCATCGGTGACACTTCCTCCGCCGATGCTATGTCCGACGAGTATGACTTTGTGGGATGGAGGAAGAGCGGACAAGAGAGAGTAAAGAGGACGGTTATACTGGTCGGAGTCGAAGACGGTGTTAGAGTCAGTGAGGCTGATTCCAGCGCCAGTTAGGTCGACGGAGGTGGCTTTGAATCCGGCGGTTTCGAGAAGAGTGGTGAGTTTATACCAACACCAAGCTCCGTGACTAGCCCCATGAACAAACACAAAATGAATTACGGGTTCAGCACCACCGTCTCCACCCATCGCATTAAGAGCCTCTCGATCTATTGCTTGTACACAAAGTGAATGCAGTTTTTTGGTCCACACGTACAGTTTAGGCCTAAACCATTATCTTTATTGTCATTGTCGTCTATGCTGTACAGTGGACACGTCTCTCGCTCTCTCGTTGTCACACAAGCGCTCCAAATTTTTTATATTATTTTCTTTTGTCTAGTTAAGGAAATTTGGGAAACAAATGGCATTATATTCTGAAAATTACATTACACCTTTCGTTATTTTTTTGGAAACTAATAATATTTTCCAAAAGAAATTTGTTTACAGTACATTAACTATAATTTTAATTTCAAAATTTAAGATTGTTAAAATACTTGTTTAAAAAGAAAAAAAAATCAGTTTTAAAAATCTTAAAAGATCAGTTTTAATAATAAAAGATCAGTTTTAAAAAACTTGAATGGCTAAAACTGATACAAAATCAGGTGTCATTCAAGTTTTTTTTTAATGATAAAATCTTAGTTATATATGTTATCTCATAGTATCTCTATCGGTCAGATACGTTCAACTTATCTCAAAAAAAAAAAAGTACTTTTTAATTACATAATTTTTTGTATTTATTGCCAATAAAGACACCAAATTAAATGACACATGTGGTTTATTTCTCATAAACGTTTCTCAAAAAGAGAAACGTATCTCCCATTTTACCTCTTCTCTCTTCTTTTTATTATTTTTTAATAAGGATATCTGCATTACATATCGTCAATGGATGTGCTCTCATAAGTCATGACTGCAAATTTTACACATTTTATTGCGACCCGGTTCACTGATTTGGAAAGTTGTTAGGTAATTTGGATTCAACAAAAATGGACTAAGGAATTTAACCAATAGAAATCACTAGCTTAAGTTATTTGGTTCAAATCTTCTTATTTGGTTTAGGTTTCTTTTCGTGAAACTTTTGTGACATTGTTTTGTCTTATATGTGTTACATTATAGTGTAGATTTGTTGATCAAACAAATATAGACTTGTATTTATATGAGTTGATCAAACAAGATAGACTTTGTTTCAAACTTTCAATTTTATGAGACATGAATTTGAGCAATTGGGGATTCAAATTGTGTAAATGTGTTACATATATAATCCAAAACAGGTTTAACTTTTGTGTTCTCTTTTTTGTTTTTGTTTTGTGTAATCTTGTTTTTGGACTAGTGAGAAGTTGAAATTGAGCTGTACGATACAGTGTATCAAATATAAATTGGGCCGTAAAGTAGAGGCCCATTAAAAAGTAGAAATAAGAACAAAGAGACTCACCTGACGAATCTCACCGGAGAGTCTAGATCTCTCTTCTCTTCTAGATCGAAGTTTTGGTTCGTCACCGGCGACAATCCTTTTCTCCGACGATATAATGCCGGTAAATTCATCACGCAATGTCTAATTCTAGATCTCGAAGATCTAATTCCCGCGTTTCCTTCCCATATATATTTTGCTGATTGATTCAAAATTCAATTGTCGCATCCTCCTGCGGATTTTGCAGTATAAGACGGTGATAGAAGTGGAGCCTCCGAGTCTGTTGCGGTACTTGATCGGAGCGGCGGTGATGATGATCGGCGTCGTATTACCCGTTGGTTACATGATGTTCCGCAACAAACGTGTCCCCTTCTCGTCTTCGTACTCTAAACAGACGTAGGTGTGCTTTTTCTTTCACACTTACTGTGTTTCTTTCACCTGATCTGCAAAAGCACTCGCAGCTTTAGGCACAGTTTTTGATTGCTTCACAGGGATGTATTAGAATGGTCAGAATTGGATAGTATTGTAACAAGCTTTGGTGTATTAGGAGATCAGTAACTTGGTGTGTGGGAGATCAAAAACAAGTTTGGTGTTTAGGAGATCATTAACCATGTTGCTGTTTGGGATTGTTGAGTCAGTCTCAAACTTGGATTAGAGCCAATGTGATGTTGAAGAGATGTTGTAAATGATCTGTTTGTTTCCAGTGAGAATACGAGACTGAAAGCTTTGTTGAAAATGTTAGCCCTTTTCAATTGCTTTGTAGAGACTGAAAGCTATAGTGTACTTTGTGTGTTTGGATCGAGTTCAGGTGGGGAATCCATGGTTGATAGATGATCAAAATTTGTAGTTGCTTGCTTGCTTGCTTGCTCCTCTTCGTTAAAGCTTGTTTAGGCTAATATTGGAAGGTAGTCCTTTTGCTAGTCAAGTAACTCCGGAGTTTTATCATGCTCACCCGATTGGTACTAATGATCTGATACTTGTCTTTACTTTTCAGGAACAAAGTTTTGATATAGAAGGCTCCGAGGCTGCGGTTGAATTCAACTGAATTGAGAAGGATGATGACATATTGATACGGACGACTGTAAAATTATGGCGAAATTCTTGTTTTTAGTTTTTACATGGGTTGTAAGAGATCCTTCGATATTGAATGCATAAACCATAATCTTCTTTTTTAGGTTATTCAAGGTCTATTATGTACACAACCTCTTCTCTTTGGTGGAAAGATATCATTCGCTGGCTAGAGTAATCATGAACCACAAGTTTATATAATACTGAGCTTAGTTCTTTGCTTGGGTTACTTTTTTATTTGGTTTTCTGTTTCTCTGTGGTAAATGAAATGTTAATGACATGCTTATATGAAAAATTTGTTCAATAGTTTCAGAACACTACAAAATAGTAGATATGGTTGTCCGATTACGGCAATTTACAAAAGCTGTTCATGAGTAGCCTCAAAGTAGAGAGATAAACACTTTTTGGGATTGATTTTATAATTTGATCAGATCGTGATTGTGCATAATATGCAAAACCTAAAAGTAAAAAAAAAAAACCAACAGTGTGTGGTATGTTGTTAGTGCATAACGCTAATCTACTCATTCTGCTTTCCACCTTCCCAATGCTTGTCCAACGCGGACTCTGTCTCCTTGTTTGACACAGAATCTGTAATCTGAAGAACTGCTTGAATCCTCAGGTGAGTTTGCAGTCGGTGCTTGGAAAACTAGCACCACGGTCGACCCCATGTTGAATACACCAACCTGCATCGATCCATACATGAAACCATTGGCCAATGTGAAATTGTGAACAAAAGAAACATGTTCGTTTTTAAAATTGGAATTTTAATTCTCTCTCTTTGGACCCTCCTCTCTTACCTCTTTCCCTTTCTCGAGCTTTAAGCCATGACCTTCTGGATCATACACTCGCTCCTCTGGTGGCTCTGTAGGAAACAGCTTCTTCTTTGGCTTGTTTGTTCTTAGTTCAGGTTCAATGAAAAGCTATCAAAGCACACGTCAGCAAATTCCTTAATGTCTAAGGCTTAACGTTTATCAAACTTCATCAGACCTACCTCAATGGATCCAATGTTGGTCGCACCAACGGCAGCAAGTGCCATAAAGCCTTCTTTCCATTGCCCTTCAAGCACAACCTGTTAGTTAGATTAACAGCTGATTATCAATGTCTGGAGCTAAAAAAAGGGCAGGACATATTTGGTTATGACAGCTACAATGAATCACAAAAATTACCCTTTCATTTTCGACATAGAGATTCCTTATCGTTCTTGTAGCACGCTCGTTCACGGGAAACAACCGGCCTGAAAAAGGGTTACAAAAGTCCAATTACGCATAGGTTCCAAAAATAGTTGCAAAAGCCTAACCACACAGGCTGTATGGACAGAGAGTAACCAAACCTGCAAAGTGTCGACGAACCATTGCATTCCAGTCAACCGGAGAGTGTATTCGATGATAGTCCCCTGGTTTTAGGTATATCACACAATAATAGAGCCCCTTCATTGGACTGCAACCAATATTTGATGAAATAAGTAGCGGTTTTTCTAACAGTAAAGAGATGTTTAAGGGTTGACTTTTCACTAACCTAGCTGAGATGTTTTCCCGTAATTTTGGAGATGCCAAAGAGACTCTCAACCAAGAATTGTCGCTCTTATCTCCAACAGCTTCTTCTTCGGATTCATTCTTACCTTCAGGTTCCATGGGAAGCAGAGAGTTGTTTCCTAGAAGAGCCGGTACAGAGTAAGAATGTCCTTTGACTTGCTCGATCATCCCTCTACTTCCTTTTAGCTCCCCAAATCTTAGAACGGTGCCATCCACAGGACTAACCTGATATCCTCGAAATATTAGAGAGCAAATTACGAAGAATAGTTTGCATAAACAAAAAGTTACGATGTTATTGTTACCGGTTACCAGACAACAAGGATCAGGGTCAATAGGCCTGCAACCTTCTTTCAAGCTACGAACAAAAAAATCCTGTAGCGAAACATATTCTTCAAGAGGCCGAGCTGCTTCTTCAAGATCTGAAACACACAGATAGATCAGCATTTTTCCTTTGCATAACTCCAGAGTTCAAACCAACAGCAGATGTACACAAGAAGAAAGCGGTCATACTTGAATGGAAAGCTCGAGCCCATGCTTTATAAGCATAAGGACGCATCCAGACCGGAATTTCCTGAGAGGAAAAAAGACCAAACAATTGAAAACCATGTTCAACAGTTACTACAGAAATGTTTCAACAAGAAGAACTCACCAGACTCATAAAGGAGCCCCAAGCTCTTGAGATTGATCGTAGAGGCAGAATTCCAAGGAACGAGGCCTAGACAATCCCACGGATGAACACATTAAGATTCAGGAACTTATGGACATTGAAGACTAATAAGAGAACAAGAGCAAAAAAGAGTTTTACTTTAACATCTTGGTGGAACTCAAGTTCTATTCCCTTTTCCCGTTTCTCTTCAATCTGATAGTCAAACCAGTAGAAAACAATGCTAAGAAGATAAACCAAACTCTATGGAACGAACCTTGCCAATCTCTGTCTAGCTAACAAGTTGAGAGTCACTAAATTACCTTCTTGTCTTCATAGAGCCGTCTAGCATGAAGAGCTCCAAGCATAAGAATGGTAGCCATTGTTGCTCCGGGCACAAGAAAAGCATTGCCTAAATTGAAGAATGCAAACAATGATTGAAGCTCAAAATCATAGAATTCAAGTGCAGTGTGAGAAGCAAATTAAACGATTCTCAGGAAAACATAAACTACGTAAATGAGCTTCATATGTTGGAATTACCTTTGGAATCTCCAGTTCCACCTCCTCCGCCTCCGCCTCCACCACCGTGAGAAGAAGCGTGAGCGCCGAAGTTATTTGAACGGATATTATTGAGGAAAGAGCTGAAGTTTCGGCGATGAGTATGGTGGAAGCGGCGGAGATGTGTATAACGAGCCAATAGATAGACATTATGAGAAAATCGAGGTCTCATGGCGGTTATTTCCGGTTGATTTTGCTCTGAGAGGGGTTTTAGCCTTTTAGGGTTGCTGCTGTTTGACTGTTTTGGTTGGTTGAGAGTCAAACAAACAGTTTTCAACGACAACTAAAACGACTGCGTTTTCTCCTCTTCCTAAAACAAAGACATTTTATTCTTATTGGGCCTTTTGATAGCCCACACTTTTGAGCACAAACGAAGAAATTCGAAAATTGTTTCAATTCACCCGAAGAACACTGATGTTTGCTGAAAGAGGTCCGATGATGCATTGAACTCCGGCGTTATTAACCAAAACATCGATCTGACCATACTCTGCTCCGATTGAACTTTGATCTCCTCCAAAAAAAACTTGGGATTTTTCTCCAAATCGATCATCGTCCTCTGCGATTGACTCGTCGCCATCACTCGAAATTTAAAAGCTTCTTCGAGTATTGCTTGCTCTTATTACACGACGAATCGGTGTTTTCTCAGCTTTCAGGTTTGTCTCAAATCTCAAATGTTAGATCGGAATTATTTAGATTTCTTCTATACACATTAGCTCCATAAGATCACATAATTTGGTTTTAATTTGAGCCAATTGCTTCCGTTTTGATCTAGAATCTTCACCTAATTTTGGTAGATTGGGAATTGGGAATCATTTTGTGAGAATTCGCGGTGACGTATAAAGCTTAATTCGAGAAAGAAAATCGAGTGTGTGTAAAAATGGAAGATAGAGAGAATGCGAAGAAGAGACTAGTGTTTGTGACTGTGGGAACAACGAGTTTCGATGCTCTTGTGAAAGCAGTCGTGACTCAACATGTTCAAGACGAGTTGCTCAAGAGAGGATACACTCATCTTCTCATTCAGATGGGTCGTGGTTCCTTTTTCCCAACTAAGGTTTCTTATTTCATCTTCTCCACTTTACTTGATTGGTCTGTGATTATGATAATTGGATATGTGGCATAATTATGATTGACTAACCACCATCGGAGAGTTAGGCTTATTACTCTACCATGAATCTCAATTTAACAACATTGTAGCTAAAAAAGAAAGAGTTACAATTTTGGTTTCTACTGATTTTATCTTTGATATTTCCTTGCTTGTGTTGCTCTTATGTGTTTTTGTTTTCTCATTACTGATCCAGTGTGATGGAGCGGATGGATCATTAGTTGTGGATTACTTCACATTTTCCTCGAGTATCGCAGATCATATTCGATCTGCATCTCTTGTTATTAGTCACGCTGGTTAGTATAGTTGACAAACTTTTACATTAGAGATAGATTTAGAAACCAGAGACTGATTTCGAAATGCTAGAATGTCATCATTTTATCAACTCTCAATGTTGCAGGTTCCGGAAGCATATTTGAGACACTAAAGCTAGGGAAACCATTGATTGTGGTAGTGAACGAAGATCTGATGGACAATCATCAATGTGAATTAGCTGAAGCACTTGAAGAGAGGAAGCACTTGTACTACACTCGTCCTCACACTCTTCATCAAACCTTGACGAAAATGGAGTTGGAGTCTCTGGTTCCATATACTCCAGGTGACGGAACCCCTGTTGCCCGCATCATCGACAGGTTCCTCGGATTCCCTGATGATTGAGCTGACATGCAAAACAAGTGTTTTGTTTCTAGATTCAACTGAACATGCTCAATGTAACTGGTGTCATAGATTCATCATTTTGACATTTTCATTAGAGAAAAGCATACTAATGTTTAAATGGATAATCAGTTTTGTTTCAATTGGTATGTATCATACCGTTCATAAAATATCTGTTTTTGGTGTAACTGATTAAAGAATTAGCATGCAACTTTACAGAATTTTTTTCCCAAAACACATGTTGTGAAAGCTGTAGAAATTACAATTACACTGCTGCACCAAAAGTTTTAAGTTTCGAATAACGAGTTTAATACTGGACAAAAGTAGTATGAATACTACTCCAGTGTGAATGAGATTGGCACTGCTAAGGTATTACGATAGATAAATCTCAACACTGGAAATAGATCAACAAAAACGTAAGCAAATATAAAATTTAGGTTTAAAGCATACTTGAAAAGCAATTGTATAGTCTCCAAAATTTGCAAAAACAAGTCATCCTGCGAGAGATAAAAGTGCAACAACATGGAACCTAGAAGATGATAACAATAAAAGCAAAAGGCAATCAACGGTAACGACGAAGGACGAGAGAGTTGTTCTTCTTCCATGTAGCTCTGCGAGATGGACGGTTCTTGTGGTTGTTGTGTCCCTTTCCACGAAGACCTCTGTTCTTCTTTCCCTCGGAAGTAAGTCCTCTGAGCTCACGATGCTTGTGAACTGGGTTGCAGATCCAGTTGATCCT
This sequence comes from Camelina hispida, assembly GCA_023657505.1. Lineage (NCBI taxonomy): Eukaryota > Viridiplantae > Streptophyta > Magnoliopsida > Brassicales > Brassicaceae > Camelina > Camelina hispida. Next base: position 20,514,707 of record CP094635.1, on the reverse strand, counting down.
TGGGTCATTACGCACAGCATTGTGTGCTGGGTCAACCAAGATGATCTCGTAGTACTTGTAAGTCGAATCCTATTGGAAACAATTGACAAGTTAACATCTGTATACCAGGAATCACAAAAATTAAAGAGTACTAAATTTAGGTAGTAGTAACTGTACCTCGTTGAGCCAGTAAGAGTTGACAACTCTGAGACCACCCAATTTCCTGCCAGCACGCTCCTCAGCAACAGAACGCTTGCTACGCTGGAACTTGAGTTGTGTCACTCCCTGGTTTGTAGGCTTTCCATACACAATACCCTTGGGCACTGGCCTCTTTCGTCCACCACGTCTCACACGGACACGGTACACAACAAAGCCCTAACATACATGAACAACCAAACTAGATTAGTAACAGATTTCTAAAGCCAAAGAAAGAAGAATATTATTACAATTCTCTAAAGACAAAACGGCGTGTTTCAAGAAACCACATAACCAGAAATGCTTCCAAATCTCTACTAACAGGGTAAAATAACATCAGAATGAACCAACATAGGCTAGATCATACACAGATATCAACAAAACATTTCACTATCTACACTTCAAGATCTCATTTCTACCAAAATCAATTACCAAACCGTCATTATATAACACAGAAATCAGTAAAAACTAGAACAAGAACGAGAAATTTAGGGTATAATGGTGTCACCTGCTTGGCCTTGTAACCCAGACGACGAGCCTTATCAGGACGAGTAGGCCTGACGAGACGAACAATCGAAGGTTGCTGTCTGTACTCCCAGCACCTCACCCTCTGGAGAAACCTCATCACATCGGACTGTTTCTTCCTCCAAAGCTCCGATACATACTTGTACGCACCTAAGGTTCACAAAAATCCATCAAATCATTAAGCTAAGAAGTAGTTCGCACTAACAGATCCGTAACACAAACATCATTTGAACAACAAAAGAGACACTACATCGATCTAAGAAACGAGGATAACGGATCTAGACGAAGGATGGAGAAGATCGATTTACCCATTTTCGAAGTTTCGCAGAGCCGCACAACACTGGCGCAGTGAAGGGTTTGTTCCTGATTTAAAGTGAAGGATTAGGGTTTTATCTCCACTGGGGCTTTATATTATACAAAATTGGGTTACTTTTATTAAAAATATAAATAGCCCATAAGCGTCTACCATCTTTGGGCTTTGAAATTCGGAGTAAGCCCATTATTCCCAGTCCCAGCTTTCCCTTTTACATACCCCTTAAATATTTGAAAATGATATTAGGAAATTAACCCCAATCCATAGTTTAAGAGTTTATTAATGTCATTTATTTGTTTTTGTTAACTTTTTTTTTTAAAACGTAGTATTTAGAGAAGTAAGAAAACAAATAAAAAAAATAAAGCAAAATTCAATCAAATAACCAATTTGTTTTATTGTATTGAGCGTCTAGTCGCCGTCTAAGCCATTTATTGAACATTGGTCTACACAACTGAAAGATGATGGCTTGCATACAAAAAGGTGAAATAGAGAATGATGATGGCTTGTATACAAAGGTGAAAAAAAAATGAAGAAAAAAAACAAGGTGAAATAGATGATGAACAACATGAAGAAATTAGCAACTAATTTTACTTATAGATAGGTATCTATAATCTTATATTACAGAAAATAGTTCAAACATTACATATTAATGTAATACACATTTAATAAGTGACATAGTTTATGATCTTATTATAGTTTCTCGTATACACGCACACGCGACTAACACGAGAACAAAAAACTATCAAAGATATAATAATGTCTCATGTTAAGAATAATTAGGTGATTCCCCACGTAACGCGTGGGTTGTGGTATAGTTGACATTTTCTTGCTTTTTTTTTTGGTCTTTTTCGTTTTCTCTTTTGTATTATTTCGTTTTAATTAGGCATATATGGGCTTCACAGTCACTTGTATCAATACACTATATGTTTATACCATTTCGTTTAGATGTGTACAATTGTGGCGTTTATTTTTTATGAATTATGAGGATGTTGTTTCTTGCTTTTGAGGATCCAATCTTATCATTGATTGATATTGTTCCCAATACATTTATTGTATTTTAGATTTCTAATTAACTGCTTATGTAAACCCTTCATATGTTGATGTTGCAATAATAAGTTATTTTTAAAAATAATTATCTTCCGTGTAGGTGATTATGTTTGTATGCCCATGTTTTGGTCTAATATCAATAAGATCGTTTCTGTTTTTCTTTAGTTGGCTTTGAAACCAATTTTGAGTTAAGCAAATAATGAGTCGAATTATGGTGTTAATAAGTAATATAGATTCTTATGTATATATATTGTATATATATGACTATAAGTTTAGCTAACTAAAAAATTCTGTAATATTTAAATATAATATTGAACATATATATATATTTTATTTGTGGGAGGAATGTATGGAATTATTGGATAGAAGTTATTTTTGAGTTAAATGACCTTTTATGCCTTTAAAGTGAGTTTAGTATTATTAAATTTTCATATATGTCTTGACTTTTTTTTTAAAAGGAATACCAAGCAAATTTGAAGTGACATAGTATTTTAGTTTTCTTATATGATTTTATGAACTTCAATGTAAAGGTTTTTCAAAGTAATAAGTACACTCACATTGATTGAATTATAAAATTTGGAGAAATGTTTATTTCGATTAATCATCTACTCTTTTAAATATATTAAATAAGTATGTTATTGTTCCTACAAATACGACAACATATATTATAGTTCCTACAAATATATATTATATTGATCTTTGCAGATTTATCAATTGGATCACAAAACAAAATAGTCTTTATATATAGAGTTGATAGACTTTACAAAACAAAATAGACTTTATAAATGGATAATAATATTGATATTTAAATATTATATTGATTTTTTATAAATTATTAAAAATAATACATGAATATGTGAGATAACCATAGACATAATAGATAATTAGATATGGATCATTTCAACTTCATGATCTTATTGTGTGGTGAATATTGTAAGAAAGTATGAAAATAATGACTTATAAGATGTTAATATAAAATAGAAAATGGAGATAAACCTTTTAAGAGATTAGAAATATAAATATATAAGATATACATATCATACAAACTCTAAAACTAAGCTTTTACAATGATATTTGATTTGATTTTTTAAATATTATATTGATCTTTATAAATTATTAAAAATGATACATGAATATGTGAGATAACCATAGACATAATAGATAATTAGATATGGATCATTTCAACTTCATGATCTTATTGTGTGGTGAATATTGTAAGAAAGTATAAAAATAATAACTTATAAGATGTTAATATAAAATAGAAAATGGAGATAAACCTTTTAAAAGATTAAAAAATATATATAAGATATACATATCATACAAACTCTAAAACTAAGTTTACAATGATATTTGATTTGATTTTTTATAATCCATACAACAACAATAACAAAAAAAAATACAAAACAAAACAAAAAAGAGATTTGAGAGTAGTGGAAGAAGATGTGAGAATGAAAGAGTGATAGACTAAAAGAATAAGATAATGAGTATTTATAGGAAGAGAAATGATGAAAATTTACATTTAGAAAAGTGAGAGTTACAATTCTAATTTATTGTTTTGTTTTAATACAATTGATTAATACAACTTAGTGGAGAAATAAAGTTAATGCATAATTTAGAAGGATGAATTTATATGATTTCAGTTTTATATTATGTGAGGTAAATATAAAAATTAATTATTTCTAAATTTGTGTTTTAAGATAAATATTTTTTTTGTTAAAATTGCATTGCATGTCAAGTGGACCAGTAACGAGAGAGTGAAACCTTACTTTTATATATATGATCTCCTTTAAGGCATGATATAATGGAGAGTTTGTCCTAAGATAAATCTTCTTTGTCATTTTTGATTTTCGTATTGACCTCGTTGGATGCTTATAACACATGCTCATTGTGTACAACGAAATTTGACAAACCTAAGACGTAAATTACATAACAACTATACCACAAGCTACTACAAGAAAATAAGTTATTGAGACGTATTTTTTAGACAAAAAAAGTTCGTTACAAATTTGTGATACTTTAAATACGATATATTTTATTTGTCACAAATTCATAGTGTTTTCGTCACTATATTATGACGGAAAAAATCAATAACAAAAGTTTGTTATAATTAGTGACGAATATGCTACGATAATATTAATTGTCACTCTTATGACTACATTGTGACCAATATGTTGTTGCAAATTAATTATGAACTTATAACAGATATGCAAGTCACAGTATGTGACATTAAAATGAGTAAACATTAGTCATAAAATAGTATAAATTGTTATGTCATTTATACAAAGCCTATTAAACCAAGTCTTTAACCCTAATTTAACAAGACTTATTTAAGTGATGATTAGGGTTTTATTCTTTATAATTTAGTACCTCCTAAAACCTAGAGAGAGAGAGTAAACCATTTGATAGAAAGAGAACAATGAGCCATAGTTGAGATTAAGGACAAATCTTAAATCCTAGGAGATGGTGGAAAAGAAGGGGTAAACAGACTCTTTTATGGACGGATTTTGGTGAGCAATTTCTCAACCCATAGATGTAAGTTTTCCTAAAGGATTTTGTAACATTTTTGTAGATTAAAAGTTATACATGTTTTGTCAAACCTATTCTGCGTAGATCCGCAAATTAACATCAGCCATCTTGTGAAATCGTTTCCTACTGCTACAAGTTGAACAGAAGCTGATCTGCCCACCATTGGAAAGATCTGAGTCTTACCTTTCCAGAGAGCCTGAGATCGTTTCCATAGAAGTTATACTATGAAAGTTATGGTCGAATATGTGCATCTGGTCGAATTTGTGATTTATTTTCTTTGTAAGAATAAATATAGCTTATAATGTATATCTAATTTTTATGATTATAAAAAATTTGTATGATTATAAATTTTAAAAAATAATATTGTTTGGAGATTAATTTTTTAGTTATAAGTTTTATCATATGCAATAAATTTTTTAGTAATAACTTGTGACCATTTGAAACTAATTTCTAATTATAAGATTGGACATTATGATAGTCACAAAATATCATGATTTTTGAATATTTTTAAAAATTTTGCGACAAATTTTTGATTATCATTTGTGACATTTGAGACTATAGTTTCCTAATAATAAGATACATAATTGAAACGTTATTTTAAACATGAATTGTGACGATTTAAAAACGTTTTACGAGAGATCACTTTAATTATTGTTCGCAACTTGTGGTACATAAGTTTTTTTTATTTTTTCTTTTGTTTCAATCTTTTTAATAGAGGTTGCACTTGATGTAAGAACAGTATGTTTGGATTTAATAAATTTTACACTCAATTCCAAAAAAAATGCCAAACTTGGTACAGTTTCTTATATTTGTCGTGGAGAATCAAATAAATACAAAACAATTTAGTTCATAGGTTTATAAGAAAAACAATTGTAGGACCATATCCTATTTCCAAAATCGTTTTTTTCGTTGGTATATTCATGAAGTAATTTGGTCCATTGAATATCAATCTTCTCAAATATGATATCCGCCATAGTAATTGTAGTGGTCAATCGAACTCACATTTGGTATATGTGATGCTTTCAGCTATTATCACTGGTTAATGTAGTTAAACTTCGTTTTCTTAATTATATCATTTTTATGACCTAACTTTCAATGTATAATATCAAACAAAATTGGTATGAGCTTACGCCATTGGTTTTTTACGTGTTTCAATTTATAACATATATTAATATATGTGTGTTCCCATTTGATTATACTTCTTTTTGGGGTCAGATAAATGCTTTTATTAATGAATAGAAGTTTCAATATTTGCTAAATATGAGAGAGATTAATCATTGGTTTTGTTTATATCATCTATTACATCATCAGAGATATTTGATATAATCTTATTATTAAAATATGAAAATAACGGTGTATAAATGTACATCAAGTGTAGTGCTTTGAGAGAGAGAAGAAAATAAACCACAAAAGTGTATGTGTTCCATTTTCCTAACTCCGTTACAAATGGCTGCACAAAATCTCTCCTTTAGTTCAGTTTTTGTTTGCAACAGTCATCATCAAATGACTCAGCATTTCCCTTGTAACGCAGTCTCCAAAACGACCTCGGCTCATGCTGTCAGTACAGTCTGCCGCCGTTCCGCCAATTATCAGCCGCCTCTTTGGGATCATCAATATCTCCTCTCCCTTGAGAATATATTTGTGGTACATACAAATTAACAAACATATCATACTACTACTATACGTGCACAATTTATTTGTTTTATGTAAAAAAAGAGAGTCCATTTTTGTCTCCTAAAAAGAGAGTGCTAAATAAGCCAGAAATTTTGTTTTGTTTTGTTTTAGCATATATGCTTTAAACATGACCTGCATAGGATCATAAATATACCTCTCTGTTTATATATAGAAAGAAGTTGAAACCACGGAGAAAGCTAAATTATTGAAAGAAGAGGTGAGGAAGAAACTACGTGAAATTTATCAAGGTTCTGTTGAGCAGCTAGAAATGATTGATTCTCTGCAACGATTGGGAATCTCACATCACTATAAACACGAAATCCATGATATTTTGAAACGTATTCATGACCAACGCGGCAAGATTGAGAGGGAATCACAAGATCTTCATGCTACATCTCTTGAATTTTTTCTCCTAAGGCAACATGGTTTTGATGTCTCGCAAGGTTTTTTACATATAACACTACTATATTATAAGAACTTATATATAGTTTTACAATCATGTGACTAATCAAGTAATCTTTTCAAATAAGTTATCAGGAGTTGAGTAGTTCAGATTCTTTCGTTATAAAAATAATTAAGCATTCAGATTTCACATTGCAGATGATTTTGACGTTTTCAAAAGTGAGACCGGAGTATTCAAAAGAACTCTACGCAGCGATATCAAAGGTTTACTCTCTCTATATGAAGCTTCATATCTATCAACTGATTCGGATTTTAAACTCAAGGAGACTAGACTTTATGCAAGTGAGCGATTAAGTGAGTTTGTCGCGGAAAGCAACAAAACTATTCGCAGAGAAGGTGAAGCTTATATGTTAGAGATGGTGAAACGAGCACTAGAAACGCCGTACCACTGGAGCATACGAAGATTAGAAGCAAGATGGTACATACATGTTTACGTAAACAAGCATGATATGAACCCTCTATTGCTAGAGTTTGCAGCACTTGATTTCAACATGTTACAAGCTAATCATCAAGAAGAACTTAAACTAATTTCTAGGTAACTATGAATTAAATTCTATACATGCACGTAATGTCTCTCAAACTGGATTATATATGTTTATAATTAGCTGATTGTCACAAATTAATGTAGTTGGTGGAACAGCACAGGACTTACGAAACAACTTGATTTCGTGAGAGACCGAATCACAGAGAGTTATTTTTGGACCATTGGAATATTTTACGAGCCAGAGTTTAAATACCACCGCAAGATACTCACCAAAATATTTATGTTAATTGTGATTATGGATGATATCTACGATATTTATGGTACAGTAGAGGAGCTCGAAATTTTCACAAATGTGGTCGAAAAGTAAGTATATACAGTATCTTATATTGATACCATGAATTATTTTAATCATAAAAAAAATACAAAAAGCTAAGTATATATATATATATATATATATATATATGAAAACTATAATGGGATCATTTTAATAATAATTAACTGTTGTCTTCTACTTTATTTAGGAAATTAAAAATGATTATACATCAAAGAGATATATATATATGTATAAAATATTTAACATAGTTTTAAAATGAAAAATTGTTTACCTCTTAATTGTGCTTCAATAAAAATAATGTGCTTCAAAAATTCATGATAAAAAATTAAAGAAATAGTTAAATGTTTAAAAACTTTCTTAAAATGATGTAGGATACGTGAAAATATCATATTCTGAATTGTGTTTCACATGATGCAATATATTTTTGGTCAACCACCATGATACAATATATACATACTCTTTTTCAGATGGGATGTGAACGATGTTGAAAGACTTCCCAGATACTTGAAAGTGTGTTTTCTTTTCCTCTTCAATGAGGTCAACCAAATCGGATACGATGTTCTCAGAGACAAAGGACTTAACGTCATTCCTTACCTCAAACAAGTTGTAAGTTTTTTTATAAATCATTTATTATATACAAAATGATGTTATAGAGTTTTTTTTTTTCGTAGTGGGCGGATCTATTTAAAACATTCCTAACGGAAGCGAAGTGGTACGAAACTGGACACAAACCAAGTTTCGAAGAATACATGCAAAACGGTTTGATATCGAGTTCTGTCCCAGCTATACTGCTCCACCTTTATTTCGTCCTCTCTGACCACATATCCGACCAAACCCTAACCGATGTTTCCAAAAACCACCACTCTGTTGTCCGGAGCTGCGCCACCATTCTCCGTCTTGCTAATGATCTCGCCACCTCAAAGGTACATTTGAATAGTTAATTAGTTGCGCGTAAATTTGGTATATATCCATCTAACTTATAATTACCATAGATATATATTGATTCTTCCAGCCCAAATATTTTCAACAGATCCAAAAATGATTGATGGTGATTTGACGAATTGTACTATATAATTTTTTTTTTGAACAATACTACTAATAATTTGTTTATGTTAACACATTTTTTGTCCAAAAAAAAATGTTTTCATATTCTAGAAAAAGTGATTCTCTTGTAAATTGTACCATTTACAACATATACATTTTAAAATATGGGTTTGCTAATACACATTTTAATAATAGAAACTAGATTAACACCCGTGCTAGAGCACGGGTTGAAATTCATTCTATTTAAATTGTAATTTTTATATAAAATATAATTTATGTGATTGTTTTTAAAAGTTTTTTTAGATAAAATATTATGCAAAAAAATCATATGCTAAATATGAAGGTTTGTTAAAAGACACATATCTTGTAAATTTTCTATTGTTCATGATTCTAGATAAGTACTTGTGCTATAACACTGGTTAAATTTTATTTCGGAATCTATCTTTGGTTAAGGTTGTGGTCTATCGATAAAATATGTAGAAAATAAATTTGTAATATTATGTTTAAAGATATTTGGAAACAACGTGATATAGAACTAAAATCTTCCAAAAATACAATTTGGAATATCCATGATTTTATTTGTTACCATTAATATATCAATTATCAATATGGAATATCCATAATATTTAGGTGTAACTGATTGATATTAATAGATGGGTTAGTCTATAACATGTGTATAACCTATTTATAATAATTTGTAACCATTTATTAAAAATATGAAGTGTACAAAAATTATGTTGTGTACTTTCCTTTTATTAAAAAGGGGATTCAGTAATTTACAATAATTAGCTTTTTAATATTTCGTGATTATTCATATATAATCATTGTTTTAGCTTGAAATGTTTTCGCTATATACATTTTGTCATTCTTTGGTTACCTGATAAATATGAAATTGAGTTTGGATTGTCATAATGTAAAGCTTGAGAGACTATATATATATAGATAAATCATTGGGAATCCCCATTATAGTCCCATTATATATTATATATCTTATTAAAGATAATGATTCTTATAAGACACATTGTAATGTCTAATATAGTTAAAATGAGGAAAAAAAATCTGTAACTTCATAATTTACCATTAAATATCATTTGGTTTTAAGACTAATTTGCTGACAGACAACAAAAAACAACACTAAGTACGTACTGAAATAGTTTCATGAACTCCGGAAAAAAAAATATATATCACAAAAGCACTAAATTTATGTATTCACAGGAAGAGATGGTAAGAGGAGATTCACCAAAGTCAGTCCAATGTTACATGTACGAGGCAGGAGCCAGCGAGGAAGAGGCCCGTGGACACATGCAAAGTATGATCAGTGACTCTTGGGACGTCATTAACTCCGATTTCAAAAGGGCACACACTTCTTCACTTCCTAGTGGGTTCGTGGCAGCCGCCGCAAATCTTAACCGAGTGGTACAGTGTATCTACCAGCAAGGTGATGGCCACGGCAGCCCTGAAAAGACCAAGATCGTTGATTATATCCGCTCCCTATTCTTCAATCCCGTTCCTTTATAGGACTGTAATTTTTATTTGCTGTATTATAGATAATTCATTAAAACAAAATGTTTGGTATAATTGGACAAACCCATATTTTTTAGAGTTGCTTTTCTCCTTAGGGTAATTTTTTTTGTTTTGTTAAGGAATCAGCTCTTTAAATTCAACTAGAGCTTGAATCATTTTCAGACGCGAGTTAAAAGTTAAGTTGTTAACAGTTAAATTCATCTATCTGACAAATAGATGTAGGGGGAGCCAGACCAAAAGTTGATAGGGGTCAGAAGAATTTTTTTGCTTTCTAATAAGATAAAAATGTAAAATTTATGAGGTCAATATAAAATTTTATTTTGTTGGGGTAAAAATGCAATTTTTTGGAAGGATCAAAATATAGATTTTATTTTAATAGGATTGAAATGTAAAATTTATTGGAGTTAAGATGAAAATTTTAAATTAAATGGGTTCAAAATACAAAATTTGAGGGGGTCATTTTGTTATTTATAAGTAAAAATATGAGAAATTCCTTTAAATACCACATTTTAGGATTTTTTCCAAAAATATCACAAAAGTTTTTTTTTCCAAAATTACCACAAACACAAAAAAAAAATGAATTTTAAAGATGTAGAATTAGTTTTTTATGTTTGGGTTGATAAATTTAGTTTTAGGGTATAGTTTTTAGGGGTAGAGTTTAGTATTTATAATTTAGGAATTAGTGTTTAGTATTAGAATTTTAGTTCTGGTATTTTTGGAAAAAAATACATTTTAGTGGTATTTTTAGAAAAAAACTAAATTGTGATATTTTTGGAATAAAAACCTATTTTAGTGGTATTTATGACAATTGCCCTAAAAATATATCATTATTTTTTAAAAATAGGGTCAGCTGACCCCCTCCCACCTTACTGGCTCCGTCCCTGTATTTAAGGTCTCCTAAACGACTATGGAGTCCACATAAATCAAGTTATACGTTAAAAAAAAAAAAAATCAAGTTATATATACTAAAATCGTTTGATGTTATTTCAAGTAAATATATAGAAACTTAGAAAGAAAAAAAAATCAGTTGTTTGACTGAATTTCATTTAATATTAAATTTCTTAAGGCAAACTTTCATTTTTTTTGTTTTATAAGTCAATTATGCTTTAACTCCTGAGACATTTATGAAAGCATGATTTATAATATTAGTCTTTTTGTGCCGCCTTTTAACCTTAAGAGTAGATGCCCACTTCTTAGTATTCAAAAAAAGATCTTAGATGAGACGGCTCTAAAGTCATCCTGTGTCGTTTTTAACCTCAAGATCCCCATTTCACTTCTTTGTTTCTTTTGCCTATTTGGAATCTATCTCGTAAAGGAATCTCCTGACACTGATCACAAGATCTAAGTTGGTAACATCGCAGTAACTTATAAAATCCTATGAGCTAAAAACTCCGGTGAAACTACGTAAACACAAATAATTTACTCTCGAGCTCCTGATATTATGACATATGAACGACAGAGAAGTGGGAGGAGCACGAAGGTCCCATGAGATAACAACGTAAAGCTATATTATACACAATTGTACTGTCTTTACTTGGACTGTTGGACTTGGATATCGGCGTGACGTCTTTGCTCAGTGCTCACATGTGATTGATTGTTCATTTCCACCTCTTTTGTTAGTGGTCCAACAATATTTCCCTCTCAGTTGTCATTCAAGACAGAGATATCAGATATATATATATATATATATATGTATATATATGAAAGAGTAAGCTCGACGGCTCTTTAGATAGAAAATATTTCTTTCATTTATTTTCCTTAACCTTGTTTGTTACATTGTTTTTCCTTTATATAGCTTAGATATTGCTAGGGTTTTAGTTTTAACAGCTCATTGAATTTATCATGTGTCCGATGCTTTTAGACACTCAAATCTGTTTTTCAGGGTGATTGGCTCCGTACATGCCAGCTCTGTTTTAACTCTGGTTTTGTTTTCTTGTGCAGGTGAAGATAACCGTTGAGGAGATAAAAGCTTTGTCTCTTTGTTGGACTTATGTGAATCCGAATTGGGCCTGGACTGCGAACTGATAAGGCCCATCGTTTGATTTAACACTTCATCTTCTTCTTTCTTTAACACTTCGCGAATCTGAACACGAGTGTCTCTCCTGTTATCAGCAAAGGGGGCTTCGCTGGTTCTTTTGGCCTGAGCTGATGAGATCTTGCTAATACTCCCCCGCAAACTCAGTGTGGGAGGAAAAACCACGCCGAGTTTGAATCGCAAGAAGTTGAAGCGTCCAACCGGAAGAGATTTTGTAAATATATCAGCAATTTGAAGATGCCCAGGTATGTGTTTCACTGTAAGAGTGCCAAGAGCTACCTTTTCCCGCACGTAGTGATAATGATTCAGAAAATACTTAGTCTTCTTGTGAAACGCTGGATTTGCAGAGAGATAAATAGCTGAAAGGTTGTCGCAATAGAGCTCCGGTGGTTGATATTGTGGAATTCCCAGATCTTTATGAATATTGCATAGCCAGGTGATTTCCGCTGCTGCATCCGACATTGTGCGATACTCGGCTTCCGTGGAGCTCCTGGAGACTGACTGTTGTTTCTGCGACGACCAAGAAATGATGTTTGTGCCAAGGTATGTGCAAAATCCTCCTGTAGATCGACTTGTTTCTGCACATCCGCTATAGTCGCTGTCGCTGTAAGCACGAAGGGTATTGGTTGTAGCATTGCTGAAATTAATTTCCATAGTAACTGAGCCTTTGATGTAGCGGAGAATTCGCTTAAGGAGATAGAAGTCTGCAAGTGTTAGAGCATGCATCTTCTGACACACAAAATTGACAGCAAATTGGATATCAGGTCTGGTGAGAGTGAGATATTGTAATTTACCAGCCAAGCTTCTGAAATATGTCAGATTTGAAAATAACTCCTTATGCTTATCTCTTGTCTTTTCCAGTTGTTGAGGGAGTGGTGTAGCAACAGAAGCACACTCACTCATACCAGCAGTGACTAGAAGATCCTCAGCATATTTCTGCTGAGAGAGGAGCAGACCTGCAGGGTGAAATTGAGCCTGAATGCCTAAGAAATATTGCATCTGACCGAGATCTTTCATGCGAAATTGTGAGTTGAGTGCGGTCAAAAGAGAGGTTAAAGCTTCAGAACTGTTGCCAGTGATTAGCATGTCGTCGACATAAAGAAGCAACAAAATGATAGCATTCCCCTTCATGTAGACAAACAACGATGGGTCTGGAATACAGCAGATGAAGCCAAACTCCAGCAAGTAAGTGCTAAATTTATCAAACCATGCTCTTGGGGATTGCTTTAGTCCATATATCAATTTGTGTAATAAGCATACATGGTCTGGTTTCGCAGAGTCAACAAAACCGGCAGGCTGTTTCATGTAAACTGTTTCGGTTAGGTCTCCATGAAGGAAGGCGTTTTGGACGTCCATCTGTTTGATTTCCCAGCGCATGACTGTTGCAAAATGAAGTACGGATCGGACTGTAGCTGTCCTAACTACTGGACTGTAGGTTTCCAGGTAGTCTATTCCTTCTTCTTGATTATATCCCTGAGCTACTAGTCTCGCCTTAAGCTTTTGTAGAGTTCCATCTGAATTGAGTTTGGTTCTAAACACCCACTTACTGCCTAGGACATGCATGTCTGGTGAAGCCGGGACTAGGGTCCATGTTTGCGCCTCTTTACAGTTCCCATACTCTTCATGCATTGCACCATTCCAGCCTGGGTGTTTCAGTGCTTCAGCTACGGTTTTAGGTTCAGGGAAATCCACTTTGTGAGTAAGCAGAGCATATCTTGGGTTTGGTTTTCGTATGCCATCTTTTAGTCTAGTAACCATTTTGTGTGTTGGCTTAACTTGACTTGCTGCTGCTGTATGATCAACAGGAAGAGTAGAAGACTGTTCAGAATTGATGGGTGATGAGGAAGCAGACTTGGTGGAGTCTTCATTCCCTTGAGCCTCCGCATGCGTCTTAGAAGTACCGGAGGTGTTCACAGTATCAACAGAAGGTGTGAGTGGACTAGACATGTCTCTTGCAATAGTTTGTGAGCTTGGTGCAGATATAGGTGTTTGACAAGTAAGGTTTTCCTGTGGATGAGGTCTAGGTGTAGTTAATGGTGTATTAGATCCAGAGTCTGATGAAGAAGAACTTGTAGACAGTTCAGGAGTATCCGTCCTGGAAGGAGAGGAGGACAAGCTGTTGCCTATAGGAACAGAATCAAAGTCTGCCGTACACTCAGAACTTGTCTCTTCTCCCTCAGTGGACTCTCCTGAAAGCACATTGGCCTGAGTTGGTGAGACTCTTGTGGATGAAGGAGGCAATATATCTGGAGGGGAGAATGACGACTTGACAACTTCTTCTGCATCACTTCTCGAAGCTAGTGGTGGTTCAGCAATTACTTCAGGAAAGCTTTTATGCCAAGCATTCATGAGAGGCGAACATTGTCGCTTGTCACCTGGAAAGAGTGCAAAGAAGGGAAAAGTATCCTCATCAAATATTACATGCCGGCTGATGTATACTCGCCCAGTTGAAGGAAGTAAGCATCTGTAGCCTTTATACTTTTCATTATAACCCAAAAACACACACTTCAAGGATCGTGGGTCAAATTTTGATGATGAGTAGTCTCTGAGTGTTGGATAACAGGCACAACCGAAAACCCTGAGTGCTGTGTAGCTTGGTTTCTGTCCAGTGAGCACTTCATGAGGACTGCAGTGTTTAGCAAGAGCAGTCGTAGGAAGAAGATTAATCAGGAAGTTGGCTGTGAAAAATGCCTCAACCCAATACTTTTGAGGTTCTCTGGCTTGAAACATCATAGACAGACCTAATTCCACAATATGCCTGTGCTTTCTTTCTGCTAATCTGTTTTGTTGTGGTGTGTGCGGACAGGAAATGAACTGCTGGATTCCATGCTTCTGAAAATGACTCTTGAACTGCGTACTCATGAACTCACCTCCACCATCACATTGAAAGGTACATATTTTTTGTTTGTACTGATTCTCTACCAAAGCTTGAAACCCATAAAAGACTGTTAAGAAATCGGACTTAAGCTTGAGAGGATAGAACCAACAGTATCTTGAGTAGTTATCAATAAAAATCACATAATATTTGAAGCCTTGTACTGACAATATTGGTGAAGGACCCCATAGATCACAATGTATTCTTTCAAGGGGTTTAGATGCTACAAAGGTTGAACCAGAAAAAGGTAATTTACTACTTTTCCCAAGTTGACAGGCTTCACAAAACCATTTGACATCTTTATTACTGATAGTGATGGACTTAGTTGCAGATAAGTGCTGGAGAACTTGCAAGTGTGGGTGTCCCAGCCTTTTGTGCCATACAGCTCCACTGGCAGTTTGTTGTCTTGTTGAGAAATTAGCTTGATGATAACCACCTCCATGTAAGTTCCCCAGCGTGTACAATCCCTTACTGTGCCTTCCCTTTGTTAACAACCTCCTTGTTGCCTTATCATAGATACGCACATCATCACCATCAAATTGAAAACCACAAGGATAGTCTGTAGTAAGCTTAGAAACAGAAAGTAGAGGTTTAGCAATATCAGGGCAAACTAGAACATCATTAAGAGGTAAATTACCAGAGGTTGTAGGGAGACTAGTAGATCCAGTATGTGTTATTGGCAGAAAACTTCCATCACCCACCATTATTGACTCATTACCTTCGTAAACTTGTGATTGTTGCAGATGGTGTGGAGAGTTGCATGAGTAGTTGCTCCTGAGTCAGATACCCACTCGCTTCCATTATGATCTGTTATGTCAGTGATTCGGAGAGCAGCTAGAGCCTTTGGAATGCCTTCATATTGGTAGCTATTATCAAAGCGATGCCAACACTTGATTGCTGGATGGCCTGGTTTGCCACAAATTTGACATATCACCCGATTTCCTCCATTGTATGAAGACTCATTTGCCTGAGCAGGTGAGATCTGTTGATAAAAACCTCTTCCTCGTGTGGAATACGAGCCTCTACCACGGTTACTACCTCGAGTTCCTCTTCCGCGATTGTTAGACTGATAGTAACTAGAGAGGTCTGTTCTGAAGGCGTTGAAAGCTAAATGTGGCGACACCTCAGCGTTGCTACTACCATTGTAGCTTGCAAGACGATCGGAGAAACTGGTTAACCGTGGTATCACAGCTTCAAAAGTCAGAGTGGGTTGAGAGTCCACGGACCCTTCCACTGACGTTTTGATGGGTTCATATTCCCTATACCCAAGCCTTTCAGAGCAGCAAAGATTTTCATTTGTTCACTAACCGGACTACCTATAGAAGTAAGTTGTTCACAAACCCTTTTTATCTCCCTAAGGTACTCTTCCATTGGTTTATCTAACTTCTCAATCGTTTGAAGCTTATGTTGCAGTTCAAAAAGACGAGAAGCTGATACCTTGTTGAAATGTTGGGCTAACGCTGTCCAAAGATCTCTAGCAGTGGTAGTGTTGACAACATCTCGGAGAATATCCTCAGAGAGATATCCCAGAAGCCAAGCTCTCACTACTTGGTCAGATCTGTGCCAGGACAAGTAATCCGGATTGGAACTTGATTCACCATGCCATCTATCATAGGGACGGGAATGGTTGGAGGAGGTTGTATGAACGCTCCATTTATGAACCCTAGAAGGTTTTGACCAGACAAGAAGGACTCGAACTGTGTTTTCCAGAGAAGATAGTTTCTCCGTCAACTGCACAGTGACGCAGTTGGAAATGTGAAGAGTAGGAGGAGAATAAAGTTGAAGAGCTTGATCCATAGCTCTGATACCATGAAAGAGTAAGCTCGACGGCTCTTTAGATAGAAAATATTTCTTTCATTTATTTTCCTTAACCTTGTTTGTTACATTGTTTTCCCTTTATATAGCTTAGACATTGCTAGGGTTTTAGTTTTGACAGCTCATTGAATTTATCATGTGTCCGATGCTTCTAGACACTCAAATCTGTTTTTCAGGGTGATTGGCTCCGTACATGACAGCTCTGTTTTAACTCTAGTTTTGTTTTCTTGTGCAGGTGAAGATAACCGTTGAGGAGATAAAAGCTTTGTCTCTTTGTTGGACTTATGTGAATCCGAATTGGGCCTGGACTGCGAACTGATAAAGCCCATCGTTTGATTTAACACTTCATCTTCTTCTTTTTTTAACACTTCGCGAATCTGAACACGAGTGTCTCTCCTGTGATCAGCAAAGGGGGCTTCGCTGGTTCTTTTGGCCTGAGCTGATGAGATCTTGCTAATAATATATATATATATATATATATATATACGTGCAGTCACATGGAGACCGAGTCGATAGTAATTAATCTTTGGGGTTTTATTAAGATTTTTTTTTCCGAACCAAGAGACAAGGTTGCATGGAACTCTTAGTATGTATTGATCCAGATATTAAAATAGCCAATAAAGATACTCAGTTCGGTTCACTATTTGCCATGCAATTACCATGAACTACACTGATTTCTATCTCGTACTTGCTATCAAAAGAAATCAGTAAGACATCGATTTTTTTTTTATCTTTTTTTGGTGAAGACAGTAAGATATATATATTGTATCAGTATACCATGTCCACGAATTTGAAAGATTATATATTTTGTTTTCTTCTTTTTTTACTCCATTTGAAATAACATTGCAATTTAGTTTTTGAAGAGAAACTCTCTCAAATAGCAAATATAATTATTAAACAATTCTTATTAACTTTCAGTTTGTGAGCAAAATACACTTATATATGTGACTCTTGAAACGGAAATTTTTAACTCTTAAATTAAGTTATTTAAAATTTCGATGTGGAAATGTTTGGTTTCTAGGCTATCAAGAATAAAATTAAGAAGAAAAGTAGTTAGAGACGTGTATCCAATAATAAAGATTGGTTGGTGTCGAGATCATAAATACTGTATGTGTTTTAGCCTTGAGTGATTTGATCTCAATTAGACAGGGTTTGCTGTAAGATTATCTATGTGACTTAGCTTCTAATAGACGTTTTGAGAACGTATAGACACATTGATGGATCACATCTAAATTTGTGTGTGCTAGTGATTTTGGCATTTCATAATAATCGTCTAAATATGTATTTCTTCACTAAATAATTTTAGGAAAAATAGATAAGATGATTGACTGATTACATATTAATCGTATATATTATGGTAATTTTCTTAAAATTATTTTACACTCTCCCTAAAATTTGAAAGAATTCTAGCTATATTATGTATTTTGAATATTTTCTTCTAAAAATGTAACCATTTGTAGTCCAATGGAATTTGGATTGATGTAAATATATATTAAATAGCAAATTTTTGAAGAATCTGGTTGAAATCTAATTAGATTCAAGTACTCTTTCTTTTGTTCCTTCAAAACGACAATCATTTGTAGACTTGTGTTAGATATTTCAGCCGGTATGGATCAAATGTATGTGGAAGATGAGACGCAAACAATTATATCACGTGAATGTTTTAATCTAGCTCTGTGTTGATAGCTTTTTGTAAGATGGTGCTTGAATCTTGGGTTTACAGTTTGCTCCCAAAGCGTTGTACTTCCATAACATTTGTATCCACAAATCCTGTATGCACAAAAATATCTAGGCCTATAGAGATTAATTTTCGCACGTTTAACAGATTAGTTTCGCAAAAAAAAAAAATTTCAGATATTTTGTGGGACGTTGAAATTAGCCCTGGGCATTCGGGTTCCCGGACCCGATCGGGTTCGGGTATTCGGGTTTTCGGGTTTTCGGGTTTAGACATATAGAACCCGTTCGGGTTTTCTATACTTTCGGGTTCGGGTTCGGGTAATACCTGTTCGGGTTCGGGTTATTCGGGTATACCCGAACTCAATCGAACCAAAAAAAAAAAAAAAAAAAAAACTAATTTTTATTTTTTTATAAATTTTAGAAAACTTGTATATATATAAATATTTAACATTTCTTTTCGAGACAGAGAAACTGAAGTGGCAAAATGGTTAAAGATGCACTTGTAAATGTTCAAGGTTGTGGGTTCAAATCCCCTAGAATACATATTTTTACATTTAATTCGGGTTAGTTCGGGTGGGCATTCGGGTTCGGGTAATACCCGAACCCGATCGGGTATCCGAACCTCAGAGGTATTGAACCCGATCGGGTTTTATACAATACCCGAACCCGAACCGAACCATCCACTTCGGGTCGGGTTCGGGTTCGGGTTTCGGATCCGGGTAATATGCCCAGGGCTAGTTGAAAGCAAAAAACCCTAATAAGATTGTGTGGATTATACAATTCCGAAATGTTTTAGCCATTACTTCTTCAAGATATTTTTCTTTCTGGTGTAATACTTCTCCTAGGATGTTTTAATCAAGATATTTTTTCTTTTTTGAAAAAGTTTAATTAAGATATTTATGAGAACACGAAGTCTCACTGAAATTTTCTTGCGGGTTGATCGCATCCTAAATCGTGACTACATTGATTTAAACAAATATTATTTCCCTAGACCAGAAAAAAAATGAAAATTATCTTCATAATCTGTGGTCCGAAACCCAATCCATAGACTCTATAAAATACCATAGTGGAGTCTAAAAGACGAAATCATCAAATTATATAAGTTTTTATTGTTGAAGCAAAAAAAATGCCTAAACGACAGACTCATCCGCGATACATTTGCAAGGCTGAGTCGGAAACACCATCACAGCCTCTTGTAGCCCGTCGCTCAGCAAACTATCAACCGTCTCTCTGGGAGCACGAGTATCTCCTCTCGCTCGGTAATACATATGTGGTACGTATATATATATAAAGATGTACACGACGTCGTGTTAAATATAGCTCTATGTATAGTATATTAATATTCAGAAAGTTATAATAGTGATAATATTTTATACTATGCAGAAAGACGACAACGTCGAGAGAGCTAAGATATTGGAGAAGGAAGTGCGTAAAATTCTGAACGAAACGGAGGGTTTACTTGAACAGCTAGAGCTTGTAGACATTTTACAAAGAGTCGGAGTTTCTTATCATTTCGAAAGTGATATCAAGAAGATTCTAACGAATATCCATGGAAAAAATGTAAGAGCACACAAAAACCGGATAGATCAAAGGAGATGGGAAGACTTATATGCGACTGCTCTCGAGTTTCGACTCCTAAGGCAACATGGTTTCAATATCACACAAGGTTGAAAATCGAAAATACAAACGAATATTGACAGATAATCCATATTTTAGATTCCCGATTATAACTCAAACTTTAGAAAACGAAAATTAATGTTGATTTCAAGTTCTGACTCTATATTCTGTTTCTGGATGTTTAACAAAAGGAACACGATCATACTATATTTTGATATTAACATGTTTTACATAATCTTATAAAACTGTACATGATTCTTTATTGCAGATGTTTTCGACAGAAATTTCGGAGATGGTTTGGATAATGAAGACATCAAGGGTGTTCTTTCACTATACGAAGCTTCATTTCTCTCGACCAGATCTGATACTAAATTGAAAGAGACCATCTATTTTACAACAGAACGGCTTAGAAACTTTGTGAAAATGAAGAAGACAGAGACCAAATCTTATGTTCGGAAAATGGTAATCCATGCTTTAGAAATGCCTTACCATCGGAGAGTTGAAAGACTAGAAGCAAGATGGTACATAGACATGTATGGAGAGAGACAAGACATGAACCCTATCTTGCTCGAATTCGCGAAACTTGATTACAATATCGTACAAGGTATACATCAAGACGAGCTCAAAAAGCTCTCTAGGTACGTTAACTTAAGTGACACATGATTCATGACCTTTGATCCTTTTGCTCTTTTTTTTTTTTTTTTTTTTTTTTTTTGTGTGTGTGTGCCTGTTCTCGCTTTATATATGTCTATGTTAAGTATTATTACACATAAATTTTGAAATAGTCATGCAGTAATATATAAAGAACATATTATTCATTGTTATTAATTAATTCTGAATTGACACAGAGGGAGAACAAATTGGTCTATCAAAGGGCATGTTTTTGGTTTTTACCGCCCGCCGGTTCGCTTATTACCTTTTTTTTTCCTCCGTTCGTAATCATATTTAAAATGGTATATAATTGAGAAGAACTTATTATAGCTTAGTGGTTTAGACAGTGTCGTTGTTGTGCCACCACTTGATCGATCCGTATATATTGCATATTGTTGACAAAACATAACATACAATTTTCTAGTGTTGATTGTGTTTTATTTTTCTTTTCATGATTCCTTAAGCTTATTCAGTTATTTGTTTTGTAAGACTTGACTTTGAAATAATATATCTTAGAAAATGTTACTGATATATATATATATCCAAACGATTGTGTATCCAGATTTTTAGTAAAAAGAAATGTTTTATAATTGTATTTCTAAACTGTGAACACAATACGCTGTCAAAAAAAAAAAAAAAAGTGCACACAATATTAAATAAGTAAACACGTATGTTTGAAACGTTAAAGACATACTAGGTTCGGACCCGTACATACGTGCGGAGTTATTTTTACATTCACTTTTAAAAAATATAATTGTCAAGCGATCAAACACGTCTAATATGTCTGACTGCAACATTTAAAATTTTTTGACTCGAAAAAACCCCATTTCTCTTAATTCATATGAGTAAATAGTATGTCGGCATATGTTCTGCTTGAATTCTTGTTCCCAAAATTCTCGTCCGTATTTTATTATACATGAATATACCCACACAAAATTCTCATAACCTGATTACTATGGAACTAATTTGAACGATTCCTTAAAATATAATAAATCTATTGTTTAATCTTTTTTTTCTTCTTAATATGTAAAATAGGTCAATTTGGCAACATGGATATTTGATATGATTTTTTAACCCTTAATTGTATTCTCCAATTAATAAATAGTGAAATTGATTTAATTTTGAAAATATGTAGGGGATAATATTCATCAAATTTTGAATAATATTTACCAATTTTAGAACTTATATGAGTAAAATATTGTGTATATAAATAAATGGAATAGCAGTGTCAATTGACCATATATATATATATATATATATATAGCAGTGGCAGTTTTATGTAATTTTATGGAATACTAAGGGTGAATAATAAATTGGCTACGGAGCTAGCTGGCGACGACACGTCAGCTTTTTCTCCATAATGCTTCTCTTTTAATATATAGGGGATTTTTATTCTATTTTTTTTCCGTATTTTGTATGAAGCAGTTGGTGGAAGAAGACGGGATTAACTAAACACCTTGATTTCGTAAGAGATCGAATAACGGAGAGTTATTTCTCGAGTGTTGGAGTAATCTATGAGCCTGAGTTTGCTTATCATCGACAAATGCTTACAAAAGTTTTCATGCTTATCACAACTATCGACGATATATATGATATTTATGGAACACTGGAGGAGCTCCAACTATTCACGACCATAGTTGAAAAGTAATTTCTCACCAAAATATTTAATTTACTATACAGTATATCTTTCTCTTTTTTTTGTGCACCTACTATACAGTATATCTATTTAATTTTTTCTTCAATGAATCTAAATTTTTACACAGATGGGATGTGAATCATCTTGAAGAACTTCCCGAGTACATGAAGTTATGTTTTCTCTGCCTCGTCAACGAAATCAATCAGATAGGATATTTTGTTCTCAGAGATAAAGGATTTAATGTGATCCCTTACCTCAAAAAATCCGTACGTATACTTGTTACTACTATTCATGGATTAAGCGTGTATTGCTGTCATTTAGTTTAGTGATACAGTACATTAATTAAGTTTAATTAGCTATAAATGTTGTTAACGTAACAATCGCTAATTACATTGAATTTTTGCTTCGAATCTAAGGGGAAACAAACGAATACTAACGTTCTTTTTACTTTTGTCAAATAATATTTTCAGTTCAGTATGAATCTTTATATACTTTTTCTCTAAATATCTTTACAAATTTATTTTGTCTCTTTAGTGGGCAGATATGTGTAAAACGTTTTTGAAAGAGGCAAAGTGGTTCAAAAGTGGTTACAAACCCAACTTTGAAGAATACATGCAAAATGGTTGTATCTCAAGCTCGGTCCCTACAATACTTCTACACTTGTTCTGTCTCTTCTCCGACCAAACCTTAGATATTCTTGTCTCCTATCATCACTCTGTTGTTCGAAGCTCTGCCACCATCCTCCGTCTCGCTAATGATCTCGCCACTTCTTCGGTCAGTCATGGTTCCATAACGTAAAATACAATATATAAGTTTTTAACAAGCGTTTTCAAAACAAAAATTGCAAGCTGACTTTAAAAATAAAGAAAAAAATTCAACCAGAAGAAAGAAAAAAAAAGCAGAAGAAAGAAAGTGACTATACGAATATATACAAGAAGGGTTCTCAAATAGCCGGAACGGTAGGACGACGTTTTGGGGACTCACACAAATGTTTCAACTTTATCATGTTCAATGAGGTCTTAGTTGTTTTAACAGGAGGAATTAGCGAGAGGTGACACTATGAAATCCGTGCAATGTCACATGCATGAGACGGGCGCTTCGGAAGCAGAGTCACGTGCGTACATTCGACAAATGATTGGTGTGGCTTGGGATGACTTGAACTTGGAGAAAAGGAGTTGTAGGCTACATCAAGGTTTCGTAGAAGCTGCGACTAATCTTGGACGTGTGGCTCAGTGCATTTATCAGTACGGTGACGGCCATGGCTGTCCCGACAAAGCTAAGACCATTGATCATGTCCGCTCCTTGCTCGTCCACCCTGTTCCAATCGATTAATTATATGTAAATTGTGTACTTTTGTTAGCTTTTCTCAATATCAAGAGCTTGTAAAATCAAGTTAGATATGGCTTCAAATTGTAACATTTAGAAGTATAAAAAAAATTGAGGATAGTGGCTAGTTTTTCTTTTACGTCATCTTCAAAATTCTCATCTTTGTATTATACCAATTTTTTTTTTTTAAATGACGTACTAATATTCTACAAAATTCATTCTTTAAGTTATAAACACTACAAAATAATTGTAAGAAAGAACAAAAAGAATATAAGGTCTAAACATGAAGCCTCTTACCAAAGAAAAGATGCCTTATAGGCATACTCAACTTCCTAAAAAATCATAGCTACAATACAACTGCTGAACGCTCTATCAGAGAGCCTAGAAATCCACGAAGTAGGAAAAAAGAGTGGTCCGAAGAAGTTGGCCTACCCAACTGATTCCATTGCTTTAACAATGTTCCTTAATGATAAGCATAGCTGTATTCCTAATGGAGAATTCGAGATGTTTAAGGTGAATAGCTAGGTTGTTTCTTGATAAGATTAGAGATAATCTTGAGTACTTCATGCCAATGAAAATGGAAGAAATCTGTAATAGTGATTTTGGTTTCTGGCTTGTTACCTACCCATTTGATTATATTGAAAAGGAAATACAGAATGTATACTGTAAGATTTTTTGTTTAGGCCCTTTTATATGAGTTTATGTGAAAAAACCTTCAGATTCATGGGTTTATTATCTATGCAAATTAAAACAACATACCAAATACATACCAAATACTTTCTCAACCAAGTGATGGATATAGAACATGCATGCAAAAAGAAAGAGAAATTGATTTTCTTGAATTACGCTAGCAGGCTATATAGACTGATGTATGTAAACGTCAGCTCTCACACTAGAGATATAAGTAATAACACGATAAGATCCGATAATAAATTGTATTCCTAAAATTGGAATTAATTAAGGTTAATTATAGGCAAGTTAAGCTAACAATACGGAAGAAAAAGAAAAACATAACATTACCGTTACCATCTACTTAACAATAACCTCTCCATCTACATCTCTCTCTTTGGATCGAGAGATCTCCGATCCATTCTTCTCTGTCAGCCAAAATCCCCACTTCAAGAATCGCAAAGATCAATTCAAGGTATACATGTCCGTTTCTTGATTTAGGGTCTTTTTTTTTTGTTTTTTTTTGCAGTTACTAGAATCTCAAATGGATCATTTTTTTTTTGTGTGGAATGATCAGGACGTTTATTGATCTATTGCGGAATTAGGGTTTGTGAGTTTGAATCGGAGATTAAAAACATAAAGGAAGCCCTAACGGGATACATATATAAAATCCGTGATGGAGTGTTCATCACGCATAGATAAATTTTGCAATTAAGGGTTTTAATTTCTTTTTTTTTTTAAATATGGTGAATGTGAAAAGCCCTTTACGGCTATTCATAGAGGTTTCGATAAAGGAATTAGTTAGGGGTTTCAGGAGACAAAGGATCAAATGGAGAAACGCGTTTCTTCTCGGTTCTATAATAACCACTATCGTGATTCTGCTTCACACACCAACGTTTTCAGTTTTCTCTGATGATGATGAAGTGACCGAGTCTTCTGCTTCTTCTTCTTCGCCTATTTACTTGAACGGTTCCCTGCATTTGAATATCCAAATTGTTAGTGAAGCAAAAGTTGAAAGTTTTAATGCTCTTACAACGACTCCTAAAGTGCATCTGAATACATCTGAAGAAAGTGGAACCGTTCTTTCGAGAAAAAGGGGTAAAAGGAAGAAAAGAAAGAAGACTAAAGATGATCTGATTCTCCCTAATCCTCCACCAGCAACACGGCATGTTATATCTTCTTCAGAGGTCAGAATCAGAGGTTTTTTTAAATAATTTCTCTATATTTTTTTTTTTATCTCAACTCACTCCAATGGAATCTCTACAATTGAGCAGAGACGTGCTCTTTCCTTGCCACCCAAGAAAGCTCTTGCTTATGCAAAACTAGAGATTCAGCGTGCCCCGGAGATCGTAAATGACACGGATCTGTTTGCTCCGGTGTTTCACAATCTCTCAGTTTTCAAAAGGTATACACAAATCTCAGAAGGGGACCCAAGTCCATTTGAACCAAAGTTCACACATGTTCTTTCACCCTTGTTGTAGGAGCTATGAGCTTATGGAATTAATACTAAAGGTCTACATATATCCTGACGGTGACAAACCTATCTTTCACCAACCGCATTTGAACGGTATATATGCATCCGAAGGTTGGTTTATGAAGTTAATGGAGTCGAACACACAGTTTGTCACAAAGGACCCTGAGAAGGCTCACTTGTTCTACATGCCATACAGTGTTAAACAGCTTCAGAAAACAATCTTTGTCCCTAGATCACATAACATCAAACCTTTGTCTATCTTTCTTAGAGACTACGTCAACATGCTCTCCATCAAATACCCATTCTGGAACCGCACTCACGGATCAGATCATTTCCTCGTTGCTTGCCACGATTGGGTAATAGAGATGTTTATATTTAACGAACATATCACTTCAATCTTTGTTTTGTTATGATCTCCGTTTCCAAAACCATCCTTGTGCAGGGTCCTTACACAGTGAACGAGCACCCGGAGCTAAGACGAAACACTATTAAAGCTCTCTGCAACGCAGACTTATCAGACGGTATCTTTGTCCCGGGAAAAGATGTTTCTCTACCGGAAACTTCCATAAGAAACGCCGGGAGACCACTACGCTACATCGGAAACGGAAACAGAGTTTCTCAACGTCCCATCCTCGCTTTCTTCGCTGGAAACCTCCACGGTCGTGTCCGTCCACAGCTTCTAAAACACTGGAGAAACAAAGACAACGACATGAAAATCTACGGTCCGCTTCCACACAACGTAGCTAGGAAAATGACTTACGTGCAACACATGAAGTCAAGCAAATACTGTCTCTGTCCAATGGGTTACGAAGTGAACAGTCCACGAATCGTTGAAGCTATATACTACGAGTGCGTCCCCGTGGTGATAGCCGATAACTTCGTGCTACCGTTCAGTGATGTTCTTGATTGGTCGGCGTTCTCAGTAGTTGTGCCGGAGAAGGAGATTCCACGGCTGAAGGAGATACTGTTACAGATTCCTATGAGGAGATATCTGAAGATGCAGAGTAACGTGAAGATGGTTCAGAGACATTTCTTGTGGAGCACTAAACCTAGAAAGTACGATGTGTTTCATATGATACTTCACTCCATTTGGTTTAACCTTCTTAATCAGAACCAAACTTTTTCTAATGATCATGATCCTGATTCCTGACAACATCATACTTAATTATGTTTGTACATACAGTATATGTAAGCACTGAAAATATATATTAACAAATATATTTCCATTAACAAACGGGCTTTATCGATTAAGAGGCTCCCATATTTTATAGAGCAATTTTGGTAGATAACCATGGTAGAAGAAAAAATAGAGAAAATAACGTTTTGACATAAATAGTTAATAAATAACGTTTTTCAGGTGGGGTAGAGGGAGGATAAAGACTAAATTAACCTCTTGAATAATAACTTTAATAAAATAAAATATTTATTTGAAAAACTTACGGCAAGCAAAAATATGCATCATCTTAAAATTACATGATTTTTTCTTATAAATAGCATGTGATATTAATAAATTAGTATAATCACTTGAAGTAAATATAAATAGCATGTCATATATTTACAAGAATGAAAAAAAAACATGCAGCAGCTTAAAATTACATGAATTTTTCTTGTAAATAGCATGTGATATTAATAAAATAGTATAATCACTTGAAGTAAATATAAATAGCATGATTTTTTCTTAATCTCATATGTCATGACGGCGTTGCAGACACCGATAAAGCCAAACCAAAATGAAGAAATTAAGATATAGAAGGAGAGATCAGCAGCGGAAGAGTGGGAAATTGGAAAATGAGATCCAATGAAGGGGTAGTGTAAGAAATAAAAAGGAGATCCAGTAAGATACAATAAAAGTAAAGGATTTGGTGGTGGTGGTGATGGTGATTGTCGCCATTAGATACATGAAAATGGAGAAGATAGTGGCCGCTGTTAGGGGAAAGTGAACACAGAAGAGAGAAGAAAGAGAAAATAAAAATAGAGAAAGAGGGAGAACTATGTAATTTCAAGATACATAACCGAAATACACACATGGGCCATAGTTAGTTTATCTATTTTTCTTAATTTCATGGTTATCTAGTATATATACTCTATTTTATATCAATGGGCTTAATAGAATGGCATAGAATAGATGATCCTCAACTGAATGTGCAGAAACTAATCTTTCATGTTTATGATAAAAGCTCTGCTGATTCCACTCGATTTATATTATGAATCGATTTAGTGTGACATTGACACAAGAGCGTTAAATGGATACAACAATGGGGATGCTCAAACTGTTTGTAGTTTCGATCTTTTTCTTGTTTATCATTTATAAGTTTTAGTTTACCAACTATGGATCGTTAACACACACAAAAGTTTTTTTAAAAAATATATGTATGTATACTACAAGAAAACAGCCGCAAACCGACGGTCATATCTGTCGGAAACCCGTTGGGAACGACCCATACCGACGGAACACAAACAGCATCAGTCCGTCGGGACTAGAGCGTCGAAAAAATAAAATTTGTCAGGAATCCGTCAGCCTTTCCAACAGATTTCTGACGGTTTTGTTATTCCCGACGGATTACCAACAACTGTTGTTCCCGACGACAAGGGGACAGATAATGTAGCTGTCGAGAACCCGTCAGATAACTTCCCGACGGATTTCCCAACGGCTAAATTCTCGACGGATTTCCAACAACTTTACTGACGGTATCCCGACAATTAATACGATCAATTTCTCTGTTTTCTCTGTTTTTACCGACGAAATCCCGACGGATATAATGTTTTATATTGATTAGGTCACGATCAATTTCTCTGTTTTCCCCTGTTTTTACCAACTTTTACGGTTTCTTTTTCTTTCCACAACAACTACTAATTAGGTAATAAGTACTTGAATTCATAAATTTAGAAATCCAAAATATAATATACACAAACATCCCAAAAAGAAAATGCAATATACACAAATCAAAAAGAAATAGAAAATGAAACTTAAATATTGTGAAAACTAAGAACTTGAATTGTCAGAGAACTTTGATCTCATCTCTGCCATGAACGACGCAAGCTCCTCATCTCTCTACTTGTTCCTCTCATTCTCTTTTTTCATCATCTTCTCAAGAGCTTCAATACGGTCATCTTTCTCTTGGAGGGCTCGAACAAGTTCAAGATCACGATCATATAGTATCGATGAATCTGATAACGAACGAAGTCTTTTTGCAACTTTCCCTAATCCAAAGATTCGACCCTTGGTTTGTGGAGTTTTCTGAAATTTAGAATATTTAGAACAATTACAATCATAAGCAAAATGTATGAAAAGAATCATAAGCAAAATGTATAAAAAGAATCATAACGTCAAGAACAAATTTGTTAATCATGTCGACGGGGATTGGTGTTGGTAAGCCATTTCCATCGACTGAAGGTTGAGATAAGCTAAACTCCTCCATCCTCTAACGAGAATTGCCAATCACTTCCTTAGCTACGGGGTCTTGAATTTGATTGGTTTTCTTGTTGGTGTGGGTGTCTTCCATCAATGTTAAGTGATCATGAGCCACACCATCTCTTTTAGTCTGTAAAACAAATTTTAGTTTTAATCATAATCTCCTCCGAGCTCAAGTTAAGATAATGAACAAAACTACAAAATGTTAAAAACTTACAAGTTGTTTTCCACAGGTATAGAAGCTTGTTGACCCAGTGTTGTGCGTTGCTCGCCCCTTGCCACCTCTGTTGCTATTCCGGTTCTTAGATTTCCCTTTTGAAGTTTCCTTTGTCTTGGGGTCCAACCAAAACTCTTGCAACCCTTTGAACACCTTCTCGTTTAATCCCTTTGGAGTTTCTCCTTTCTTCCACTTTTTCTTCCACTCGCATAACGTGTTGGAATACTTAGCTGCCTCTTTGTCAAACTCTCGATGCACGGTCATCACTTGGCATTGACGAGTATGTTTCATAAGGTTCTTTGAGGAGTCCATACAACATCCGGTTTACAGATTTGCTAATGCCGTTTCCAGATGCCTTAAACCTACAAAAGTTTGATCTAAAAAAAAAAAAATAAGAAAACATTAGATGGTTAAAAATTTGAGATTTACCATGTCGAATCTCCGATGTAATTGGGATGGAGTTTTGGGATAATTTCTCGTCCCGGTTGAGAAACGAAATCCTCAATGGCCATTACGATAGGAGGTGAGGCAGCTGTAGTCGATCCGGAGACACGTGTGGAGGGGGTTTGAGTCTCAGCCCCAAAACCACTGGGTGCTTCTCGGTTTTGGGTGGAGGGGGTTTGAGTCTCAGCCACAGAACCACTGGGTGCTTCTCGGTTTTGGGTGGAGCGGTTTTGACGAGAATGATATGATTCGTAGTCCCTGTGAAAAAAAAAGAAATATCAACTGAACCCCTATAAATCGTAACAGATGTATCCGATAATTGAAAAAGCAAAATCAAAGTATCACAGAGTACAATCCCCTAAATCTGACATAAAGAGCACCTAATACTAACATAATTGAACCAAAAATCGTTGAACCCACAAAAAGAACACCTAATCTAACATAATTGAACAACGGTTCTATCTTACATGGTTGAGAAGGGGCTGTGGTTGGGAAATCGGTGAGGAAGAGAAGGGGAAAAGTGAATCGATGAGTAAGAGAAAAGTGAAAAGATCAGTCGGTGAGGAAGAAGTGAAACATTGGGTACAAGATCCGGTGAGGATTGAGGAAGAGATTAGGGTTTGTCGATGGAAGAGAGATGAGTAAAACGAAAAGGTTTTGGGTTTTTTTTTTCATTTTAACCCAAATTAATTAAACAAATCCTTCCCACAAAATCCAAATACATTGGGCCCAATACTTCCCGGGTAAATTTTGCGTTTAATTTTTCATTATAACCGACAGTTTCCCGACGGATCTATGAAAAAAGCTCAAAAAACATCATATATAGGGTGAAAAATATCTTTCCTACTCAATTACCATTACAATAAGTATACTACATAGCTTGCAAATCTGTTTTATTAAAAAAAATATAAAAAAAAAATATAATTTTAAAATTTAGTCATTCACAACATTCAAACTCTTAAGTAACATTGTAAGTGTATTTAGAAACTCTTATGATCAAGTCATGTTAAATTTTGAAATTTAATATTATAGTAGTTTAATAGACCAAAACTGATTCTAAGTATTTTAAGACTTAAGAAATAGTGTTTGTGAATGTGTTAAGTTATAAAGTTTCATATTTCAATACCCTATACCCTAAACCCATCGAAAATCTGTCGGTAATTTGTTGAAACAACACGTGTTAAATGCAGTAAGATTCATAAACCTGAGAAAACTTGAAGGCTGTCGGGGATCCGTTGGGATTTCCCAATAGATTATCAACGGAATTATCATTTTTTTTCAATTTTGTTATCTACAATCTTTATAATTTTTTTTGTAAATTATTGTCGATGGAAGACCGATGGATCATCGACAATTTTCAAACGACTTTAATAACGGTAACATATGACCGGCGGAATAACAACAGATTTTCGACCAAAGCTTCGAACAAGCACTATCTGTTAGGATTCTGTTAGGATTCCGTCAGGATATTGTCCAGAATTTTCAACGGATTAACTTCTGTCGGTAATTTCCGACGGATTTCCAACAGAAAGCGACGGTTTAAATCTCGTCGTATATCAGTCAAAAATCCGTCAGAAATAACCGAAGGGATTTGGTCCGTTGGGAAATCCGTCGGATGTCTTCTTGTTTTCTTGTAGTAGTTTACTGCGATTTATATATTGTTCGTCTTAAAAGAAAATAGACGAATTCGTTGAAAGTTTAGTCTGCTCCATCCGTAACATGCACTTATTGAAAAGACAAAATGGTAAAACAATTTTAACTGAAAAACATAAGCGTAAACGAAAAATAAAAAATTATGGCAAGAGATAATCACTACACTAGAATTATCAACTGTGTTTATATATTAATCATATTAGTAGAGTATCTATGTATACATTTTTGGAGACAATTATAAAATAAATCCTGAAGTTCAGTACTATTTACAGTAAATGCCACTGACATTAAATATTTAATTAAATTCACTTTTTTAATAAAAACTAATTGTTATACATAGTAATTGTTAGAGGAGCATATGCCATCAATTTTGGTTTAATTTTTATAAATAAATTCGAAATATATCTATAGAAACTAATTAGTTCTACCTAAATTATTAAATAAAATAAATATACCTTTTTATATTTTAACACCATTTCAAAAAAATGATTATTTCTATGTTAAACTTAACAAAAATTAAAATAATATGAATCTTTAGATTTATAAATGTTAAAAATCTCATAAAACAGGATTTATTTCAAAATGGGTTATAGCAACATTAGCATAAATTTTAAATACTATTAATCAAATACTAGAACATGGGTTAAATTTTAATTAATGTATAAATATAAGCTATAAAGATTTAAAATGTGCAAAACATTAGTCATATACTCATATATATATATATATATAATTAATCTACTAATCAAATTATATTTTTCTTTTCTAAAATAAAATATAGCTCTGCGGTGTACCGCGGGATAAAATCTAGTAGCTTATATATATTGGTAAAAGGTTATCAGTCATAGCCTATATATACTTCTATTCCTTTTAACTTTTAAACGATTTAAATAATTCTTCAACTGTCATCTTCTTTAATATTAAATTTGAAGATGACTGTCATCTTTAATAATATTAAATGAAAAGAAAAAATTTGACAAAAAAAAAAAACTGTCATCTTCTTTAATATTAAAAGATATATGTATAAGGGAGATGTTGTTCTTATAGAAAGAAAAAAAAATCGTAAAACCCCAAAACAAAACCTTTATATATTCTGATCCTAAATATCGGAGGATTAACGTAATCACTCACATGTACTTATATGGATAAGGGGAAACGTCATATTTCCCCATGAGAACTATGACATCGTACCAGATAGAGCCCGAACTTTGACTACGTCTCAGATGTCTCCGAAAAAAATAGTTCTCAACCTAGATCCCTATATATCAAAAGTTCTATTCCTAAATCTCCCCTCCCCTGAATACATAGTTTTCATCTACTTCTCCATAAATATGGGTTTAATTGGTTTATTGTTTGTTTAACCAACTAAGAAAAATTATAAACCGGTTTGAACCTCATTTCAACCCAATTACATACAAAAATCATGTAACCCAAAAATAAAAAATACCAACTCTACGAATCCCATACCCATATCATATTTCCATTAATGTTAAACCAGATCATTCACATCAAATAACCCAAAAAACAAATCAATTTCTCCTCTTGAATGGTAACAAACCCAGAAAATCCACTACAACCAACAAAAATCAAATAAACAAATCAACCAAATTAACAAAGACATAAAAGACAAATTATATTTGCTGTGTATTTAATGGAGATTCACGTGGTCCTTGTTGTAGACGTACGATTGCAGCTCCATGACTATTTTTAGTTCCGTTGATCATAATCGTGGCCAAGTGAATGAAGAACTCAACGAATCTGATTGGGAGTAAAGCCAAAATCTGCAAAATATTTCTCAAATTACGAATCTTTATTCAACTCCAAAATAAGTTAAGAACACAAATAATTGAGTTTTCAAAATTTACGGGGGGATGTGGGAGTCACGCACGCTTCTCTTGGCGGAGAAGACGACGAAAAATCCAGTGATCTCAGTGGTGTTGCCTCCGACGCCGAGAATTTTGTAGGTTTTTGACTGGGTTTATGGGCCACTTGAAACTTATACACAAATATATACATCATATAGCCGCAATGCAACATACGTTGCTCACGATTTTACAAGATGATGATTTTAGGGTTCTTAGATTTGAGAATTTGGGAAATTTTTATCGGGTTCTAAAATTAGGTCAGGTCGGGTTAATAAGGTAAGTCAATTTTAAATTTGGTTTCGTTTTGGTTTGACCGAGATTTTCTATTGGTTTAGTATGTAAACCGATTAAACCCAGATTTATGGGGAAATAGATGACAACTTTTGATTTGAGGAAGATTTAAGTTGAGAACTAATTTTTCGGGGATATCTGAGACGTAGTTAAAGTTCGGGCTCTATCTGGTACGATATCATATTTCCCATGGAGAAATAAGACGTTTTCCCGATAATTACATGAATACTCTGATATCCTAAGAACAAAAAAAAATTGAAAGTACATCATGCAAAACTATTTCTGCGAACGGACTGAAGTAACGTATTATTGAAATGGCCCTATCAAATTTAAAGAATAGGACCAATTCTAACGACCATAACATAGACTTAAGACTGACATACATACACCCATATATAGACCGGTGGTCCTCTACGCAGTATTGTCTGTGTCTACGTGTATTGGTCAGTATAACCCTACATATATATATACATATATTTTAACGTAACGTTTTGACATTTGACTTCCACTTATTGGTTTAAAATTAAATTGTGAAGGTATGTCGCAACAACTGCTACCACGCAATACACTGTCCTTTTCTACTCTTAATTGACTTCACAATATTTATATAGTGTCCCCATATCTTTAAAACCTTCAAACCCGACCCTATAAATATTGATTTTAAATAAAAATTATAGACAACGTTTAAATTATAGATATATACGACATATTTCATACAGAAATATTCCAGTGAAATGCTATTTAGTATTCACAAAAACTTCATAATTTTCTATATAAAGTCCATATATATATATATATATATATAAATGATGGAACCAACCATCTCAAAATTCATGAAATTCTTACTAAGATCATTTAAATATAATTATGTGCTTATTAAATACTATATCTTGCTGAGATTAGATATAAATAAAGTCAAATCTTTTGTTCACAAATTTTTTGGTTTATGGGCTCAAGTACATACAGTATTCAAGATAATCTTACATATAAGATATAGGAAAGAAAAAATTGCAAAATATATACTCCTTGTTTTATGGGTGTTTTAGAGCATTTTAGAAACTTTCATGCAGAAAATCAAATATATTTGAATTTATGACCATATTTTCTCATTGGCTGAATTGTTTTAATCAAACATTTTAGTTAGATATATATATATTTTTTTTTGTCGTCAGTTAGATATTTAATGAAAGAAAAAAAGCACAAAAAAAAAGGACTTTCGTGTATTTAATATTGTTGTGCAAATGTTTGTAAAGCAGTTTGGGAAGCACGAGATTATTAAAGGTTCCAACCTTTGTCCGTACAATGTTGGACCGCAGAGACAGCCTCCGTTGCTACGTTGTGTACCGTAAATATCTTACACGTCACAGTGTAGATTCTCTCTCAAGTATCCTTCTTTTTATGTCTCTTAAATTTGCTTACAATGTTGGACCGCAGAGACCGCCTCCATTGCCAGTGGCAGACTCAGGAAATAAATTTAGAAAAGTCAATTACAGAACAAAAAAAATTATTTGTGTCATATTGGTAGTTTGAACCCTAGTTTGGTGAGGTCAATTCTATAGAATTTACCATTTGTGCTACTGAAACTTTGTATAATTACATGCAAAAACAACTATTTAATTAATTTGTCCAGGTCAGATAACCTGCCTCTTCTCTACGTAGGTCCGCCATTGTCCATTGCTACATTGTCTACCGTAAATATCTTAAGTTTGCTTACATTTTTTTTTTTTTTTTTTTGCATTTTCTCTCTTGTAAAAAGAAATTTATTATGGACATACTATAAACTTGGAATGGTTTAACAACATATCCTTAAAATTATATATGGACCACTAGATTTCATAAGTATGCCTAACAACAACAAAAATTAATAACTTCGGTTCGGCTAGAAATTTGATCGACGATATTATTGGTATCAAATTCATCCACATATATCTGACTAATAAAAGTTTATTAGCATTTTGTTCAAAAAAAAAATGTTTATATAGCATTTAAAACAAGCAAACGATAGAGTTCACTCTAACTAACTAGGTGGCTGAAAATGTTGATGTATGAAATCGACAATATAAATGATATGAATAAAGTGGGATGAATCGGATCTGGTCCTTTTATTTAACGTCGAATTTTACAGATGAGTTTTTAGGAAAATGATAATTATGGAGCTAAAATGCTTAATACGAAAATAACAGCCTTTCTCTTTTTAATTGCCCAAGATTTCGGATGCCTTTCTCTGACAATGACGTCTGCTATATATAGTGGGCCAATGATCTAGGGTTTCTTCTAATCCTCTGTGAAATTACGATTTTGCCCCTCCGGCCTGTTGGGCAAATCCAAGACTTCTGGCCTAAATCTTCATGAAATCTTCTGCTTGGGCCTTCATAAGTGTTGGGGGCAAAGCCCATATCCAACAATGGTCCCCCTAGTCCGATGTGCGATGGCTTGCTTGAGCCCGTCGGATCCGACTATGTGTCTTCAGGTCCGTCTTGCAGGAAGAACAGAAGATTTCAAGAGTTTTGTCGCCTTCCGGAGGGTTCGGGGATGAATAGTGTGTTGCACACGTTTTTCGAGGTATCTGGGAGGATCCGGGATGAACAGTGCGTCGGGCATATTTTTCGAGGTCCGTTGGGCTTTAAACAGGAGCTTTCTGTATTCTGCACGTTTCCCGAGGCGCGGGAAGTAGAGAAAGCTTCAAAACTAGGGTTTTTCTTTTTTACCTCGGTCACCGCGCTGGTCCCCCATATGTTCCCTTGACCTAATTTTTCTTCAACTTTCTACTCCTCTCTCCACAAGGTAAACTTCTTCTCTCTCCCTTATCCCTTTATTTTCTCGATTTTCTTTTTCTTTTTTTTTTTTTTAGTTGGTTCTTGCTACTCCTGTTCCACCGTGAGCCTCCGCCTATCCGCCGCGGTTGCCATGTGTTGACATTTTCACTTTGATTTCATGTTTGTTTCTTTTTCTTTTCTTCACTCAAGGAACTTAATTTTCTTAGAACTCTCATTCATTCATCTTTTTTCATTGTCTTACAACTTCACACACATTACATACTTAAAGTAGATTTCTTTTACACTCATTCACCTAGACTCTAGACTTAGCAACTATTATATCATTATATCTAGACATTAGACTTCTGGACACAAGCAACCTTACACAACCTTACCTTAGCTTATTAGCCACTAACAGCTCCAACAACTATTATCTACTCTAGTCTAACTAAGCTTTTCAACAACTACCTTAGTTAAACTAAGTAAACAACACAAAATCTTATTTTGGACCTAACATCACTAATAATCCAAGAACTCTAAACACACAAGTCTTAAGTGGGCTTAACTCCAGCCCATTAGCTTTCTTGATCCATAAAGACAAAACAACAATCTTTTTTTTTTTCTCTTTTCTCTTCTCCGTACGACCATC
This sequence comes from Camelina hispida, assembly GCA_023657505.1. Classification (NCBI taxonomy): domain Eukaryota; kingdom Viridiplantae; phylum Streptophyta; class Magnoliopsida; order Brassicales; family Brassicaceae; genus Camelina; species Camelina hispida. Next base: position 20,477,538 of record CP094635.1, on the reverse strand, counting down.
TCTTCTTCTCCGACTAACTTCCGATCTTCTTGTTCTTCATCATCTTAGTCTCACTCTTTTCGTCTTTCTCTTTTGTAGGGAAAATCGAAGACTCATCCCTCAACACCATGCCACCGAGGTTCGCCGTCCCTGGTCGAGACTGTTAGGCGTCTCGGCCAGACCGCGCCGCCAGAACGATGCCGTCCAGATCCGCCTCCGTTGCGTGAGCTCGCCGTCTTGCTTGCCCATTCGAGAGCTTGCCATCATTCCCCTTCGTTCTTGAGCTCGTTGCTGTCAGCCGATGATCTGGCCGAGACCGTGAGGCGTCTCGGCCACCGTCCGATGTTGTGCTACGAACTATGCCATCGAATCTCTCCATACACAACCGGGACCGTGAGGCGTCCTGGTCAGGCCGCCGTGATGCACTTGTCCAGATCTGCTCCCCTACCGCGCCGTCGCGTCCTTATTTGTCACCTTTGTGCAACCTCTAGATCCGGCAGAGACCGTGAGGCGTCTCGGCCTTCCCATTTCCGCGTACAGATCCCACCGGAGGTCGTTGCGAGGAGAGAAGGGGGTGAGATATTCAGGCGAGCGGAGTTGAGTGGCCGGAGTAGACCGTAGCTGCTACCAGAGCATGCTGAATACGTGGCGGCTCCTCAAACCTGCCCGCCGTTGAAGTGGATGGTTCTCGTGCCTGACGTGGGCGAGCTGGCTTCGTGGCGAGGTTGTGGTTTTTGGCAGGGGAGCGGTGAGATGATGATGTTGGTATGGCGAGATGGATTGACGGGGATTTGTTCGTACGGTGGCATGCCCAAGGATTTGCGGTTTTTTGGTCGTGATTGAGGCTTGTTGGCGAGATAGAGACCGCACGATGTTAAAAACGTGGTGAGCCCGAGATAGAAGCGAGACCGCGGTTACGGTGAGGACGAGATGACGATATGGCGAGATCGTACGGCGTGGCGAGTAGGCAAGGTGAACCAGTGATGTCGTAGCAGAGGAACGCGTACTAGTTCTGAGGCGAGCTGTCAACGTTCAGCGAGATCGTGCCGTGCAAGATTATTGTTGGCGTGCTCGCGCAAAGGATACGGGATCATGATCGACGAGCTCACACAATGGTGAAGTGACGAGATCAAGGGACTTCGTAGGAGAACGTAGCGTGCTTGTCTTGGCGAGTTTGAGGTCTGCTTCGGGAATTAACGTGTTTGCAAGGTCGAGGTGACGAACTTGGAACCTGGCGAGATCAAAGTTCTAGGTGGCAAGGTGGTTGCGTTGTCGAAACCGCGGAATGGTGTGTTGATTGTGTGTGAACTAACGAGGTGAAGATCCTAGTGACGTTGGCGAGACTGATGACGCTCCCGCGAGATACATATAATGGCGTCGTGCTAGTGAGTTGGCGAATTGGCGAGATGGGGAGATGCAGGTGTTAGGGAGGTTGTGTGCGAGCTCGTTGTGTGCTCGCGAGATGGTGTCGAAGCTGTACGAGAATTGGCGAGCTGGAGCGTGCTCGCGGGACGTCATGCCGAGACCGAGATGGTGGCGAGCTCCTATGTCTCTGCGAGATGCGTGTTGCGATGGTGAGATTGGCGAGCTTCCTGATGGCAAGATGGCCGTATTTGTGAACCAGCGAGCTCGAGGATGGCTAGTTCGAGAACTGCTAAGCCGGAGTCACGAGTTTGATAGTCGCGGGGCCGAGTAACGTGTGAGACTAGGGCGAGTTTGACTTGGCGAGTAACATTTCTTCGTATGGAACCACTGGGGAGGTCGAGATTGCCGCGTATGGGACCTTGGTGAGCTCAATTGCGTGAGACGAGGGTGATTTGGGCTGGAACGTGCGCAAGATGGTGCGTACTATGCACACTGCTGGACGTTGTAACTCGGGTGTGGCCGTTTCGTATTGCCTATTATGGCGTTCTTGATGTGGTTCCAATACTGACCAGTTGCTTGGTTGGTTTTGCAAGGTCGCGCGCGATGCCTTCGGGAGATGATTTTCGGGAGCAAGAAAATGACCAGTATGACGCGTCAGATGGGGACCTTGACGAGACGGGAAGGGAATTTCCTTGGTGGGAACCATCTGAAGAAAACGGTGTTGTGACGGATTTGGCGGATCTTTCGGTAGAAGATGTTCGGGAGCTCGAAGTAATGTTTCCAACGGGTGACCAAGCGCTCAGTCTGATTCCTCTTCCTCCAGGTCGGCGTCGTGGGAAGGTTCTTCCGTACGAAGAACGAACTGTTGTGGCGCATTCTCCTAGGTCTCTAGTCACTGGTCTAGCTGTTGGAGCTGAGATTCCGAGACGGCGCAGAGACCATACGGGAAATAAGGAACGCATTTCCCGTGACGCCGGGTGTACCTTATGCGATGAGAGTTCCATTGCCCGCATCCTTGATCTCTTCCGAATGCCAAACGTTCTGAAGTTCGTGTTACCGAGTGTGGATGCGCGCCCGTGGGACTGCCAAGAAGGCCACCTCTGCGTTTACGAAGATTATTTTACCGATGGTGGCTTGTGGTTTCCTATCCTGGAATTTCTGTCGAGCTTTTGTGCGCGTCGGGAGATTGGGTTTTCGCAGTTGTCGATTTCCACCGTACGTAATGCAGTGGGGCTTCTTCGAGTTGATGAGTCGATTTATACGTGATAGATCGGGGCTATGCGTTGCTTGCTGTGCGGCCGGCCTCACGATCATGAATGGCCAGAAGAGTCATATCCACGATTGGCGGAGGCGGTTTTCTTCGTGGAGATAAACAACACTTCGGTCGAAGATCCCGGCACGACTTGTCCTTCTACTTGGAACTTCACCCTCGGTAGCCGTTGCTGGGTTGGGTCCCTATCGTTTTGGTGCTCCTAACTCTGTTTTCTGATCGTACGTTTTATCTTTCCAGGAAAGCCGCCATCTGCAGCTGCGCGCGACTTGGGCACTGTTGACAAAGGTGTTCCTTTTCTTTGGTGTAAGGCTTTGCGGTGGCCGAGAGTTCTTTATCATCTTAAGACTTGTGCGTTTCGTTGGTTTATCCTTATTTTCGAGATTTACGTGCTTTCGTGACTAAGACATCTATTTATCCTGCAGGTTCGCGGACTGGATTGCAAAAGGGGGACTGCCCGATGCCGTGTTACGCTGATCTGTTCGACGCTGAGGAGGTACCAGCTGTTGCTACTGAGGTCGTTGCGCCAAATGCCGAGACCGGCGTGGAGACCGTTGCTGTGGAGCTCGAGGACGGCGAGGTGCCTGCTCCCGAGGGTGAGACTGATTGCAGATCCCGTTCTGTCGAGGTTGCTGTTGCTCGTGCCGCGAAGAAGCCTTCCTCAGGGTCTCGTAGGAGTGCTCCAGCAGTTGGTGGTGATCGTTCCCGGAAGAGATCGTCACACTCGAGTCCCCAGAGTGATGCTGGAAGCAGTTCTAGGCGTCCTCATTACGTGGAAGATGGGCGCGGGGGATTCTATCCGCAGATGGAGGATGACCATGTGGTGGTTGACCACTCCTTCTCGTTTCACTACGATGTGAAGGATCAGGCGTTCATTGGAAATCCGCGAGCCTGCGCGGACCTTGCCGGAAGGAATGATGGTGACTCCGTTCCGCTTCGTGCCTCTAGCGATCTGACTTGTCAAGATTCGTACGAACAAGCTATTCGTCGACAGTTTCAGGTTAGTATTCGATCTTTCAGCTCACCCCGATTCGGACTTTACTTAGTCGTAATCTGATTATTCTGTTTGATTCCTTAGGCGATGAGCTTGGTCAACCGTCTCGCTGGCGATTATGAGGATAAGGTGCACGCCGCTAGGAAGGAGGCCTCGCTTGCTCAGGATGCGTTTGTTCAGGCTGAGAGGTCAAGCAAAGACAACGCAGCGATGGTCAAGGAGCTCACAGCTTCGCTCAAGCAATCCCAGCGCAAGCTCACCTCCAAGTCGGAGCGACTCAGGAAAGCGAGGGACGAGCGCGGAGAGGAGGAGCGCGCCAAGGCTGCTGTCGTGATCAAGGGACATGAGGAGTGTATTGATCGTTTTAGGAGGCATGTGGTCGCAACACGCGAGAAACAACCCCATTTACTCACTCTTAGGCAAGTGACCGGAACTAGACAGTGTTTGACAAAGTTAATCAGTAGGGGTGTTGTTATTCCCGAAGATATGATGGCGCGTCTTGCTGCTGGCGAGAAGGAGTACACGGCGAAATCAAACGGGGTTGTGGTGCCGCCGCTTCATGATGATGATCTCGAGCCGTTCCCGGAAGCTGCTGGTGGAGGTGCTGATGATGTCGCAAACGAGTGATATGTCATCGTATTATTGCTTGTTGTTCTTGCTTTTGATTTTTCCTTTTGTTATTGCAAACTCGATTTCCGATTGTTGCTGTACCTTTCTTTTTGGATATTTTCGAACTTAGTTGATTTGATCTTTGAGTTTGACTACTTGCTTCCTATCGCGCAAATATTGATTATTGCTTCGTTTACTTCACTATGATGAAGTTGCTTTGAATTTATCTTGTATTGTTGCGGGGCATATTTTGCGGTGCAGGACGTCTCCTAGCTTATCCTGGATATGTTATTCCCCGTAACGACGAGAGTAAACAAGACGGACTTGTCGTACTAGTTAGTTGCGTTCAGTCGTGACCGGCTTACCATGTTGGTGCTGCAGGAATCGCGAGAGTGTGCGAGTCGGGGTCTTTGGCTTAATCACTCTGCGCCCTGCTAGTTTTGGGAGTCTGGGATCTGCTTATAAGTCCTTACCCAAGTAAGGATGTGGATTATTTCACCACGGCACCCATGCGGAGCGCTTGCGAGTATGGACTCGGCTTTTATTCTTTACCGAAGTAAAGTATGGATTATTTCACCATTACATTCATGCGGAACGTAGAACTGTGCACCTGGCCAGGGCGTCAGCGTAGAAAAGAAGGATTTGCTCGAAGTCTGCCTACGTACCCTCGAGAGGGATCAAACCATCTGTAGTTCGTATTACAAGAATGCTCAGTGACGAGCTGGTTTTTTTTTTTTTTTTTTTTTTGTGTGAACGTCGTGGTTGAACTAATGGTAGTAGCGCTTAAGGTTGGCGGAGTTCCAGGATCGCGGGACTGGCGTGCCGTTCATTTCGAGAAGTTGATAGACTCCTGGCTTGACGACCTTCGAGACTAAGTAGGGACCTTCCCAATGTGCGCCAAGCTTTCCACCGTTCTTCTCGGCAGTGTTTTCGTAGACTTTGCGGAGGACGAAATCTCCCTCGGCAAAGTAACGAGACTTGCTTTTTTGTTGTAAAATTTTGCCGCTGCTTGCTGGTAGTTCTGGATGCTTAATAGTGCCTGGTCGCGTTCTTCTTCGAGGAAAAGTAGTTGGTCGCACAACATCTTGTTGTTCAACTCTGGATCGTGGACTAGCATAGAGCGTCGAAGTGTCGGGATCCCGACTTCTGCTGGTGCGAGAGCCTCCATGCCGTATGCGAGCGAAAATGGAGTTCGTCCTGTGGATGTCCGCGGCGAGGTTCGGTGAGACCATAGAACGCCGTCGAGCTCATCTGCCCAGAGTCCCTTCTTTTCGTCGAGGCGTTTTTTGATTCCAGCGAGAATTGTCTTGTTGGTTGCCTCTGCTTGTCCGTTGCCCTGCGGATATCGTGGAGTTGACTTGCTAAGGCGTATCCGCCAGCCAGCGCAGAATCCCTCAAACTGGAGTGAGATGAATTGTGGCTCGTTGTCGCATACAATTTCGTATGGGAGTCCGTGCCTACATATAATGTTTTTCCAGACAAAGTTCTGAACTTCGTTGGTTTCGAGAGAGGCGTATGACTCTGCTTCAACCCACTTAGTGAAATAGTCCGTCATGATTAGGAGGTACTTCTTTTGGCGAGATGGTGTTAGCGGACCGACAATATCCATCTCCCATCGCATGAATGGATAGGGTGGTGACATTGTGCACAGGAGTTCGGTCGGTGAATAAATAAACGGTGCGTGACGCTGACATTTCTCCCACTTGGCTGCGAAGGCGGAACAATCGGCGACCATGGTTGGCCAGAAATGGCCATTGCGGCGAATTCGAAGTGCCAATGCTCGCCCCCAGAGTGGTTTCCTCCAGCGCCTTCGTGGACCTCTCGCATGATGTCACTGACGTCCTTTGTATTAACGCATATGAGAAGAGCACCATTCGCCTCCCAACGAAACAAGCTACCATCCAACATTGTGTAGTGTGCGCTCTTGACGCGAAGACGTCTTGCTTCCCACTTGTCTTTTGGCATAATTCCGTCTGCTATGAACGCTATAATCTCAGTTTGCCAATCGTCTTGCGATGAGGAATCGGGTGCTGGTGCTGGCGTAGCTGGAGCGGCTGGAGTGATTGAATTTGCAGCTGTTGGGGCTGGAATAGGCGTGGTGGAGGTGTTTGCGCTGGTTGAGGCTGATCTCGTTACTGCTAAGGCGATTGCTAAGACGTTCGGGTCTGTCACGGAGTTTGTTGCGGGTGCGAATTCAAGAATCATAGCTGGACCGGGAGCTAACAGGTTGACGTCAATACTTGGTTGATCAATGCTCTCAACAAGAATTACTCGTCGGAGATCAGGATCAGATGTGGAAGCTAGCGTCGCAAGCGCATCAGCCGGAGCATTGTCGCTTCGTGGAATTTTGACGAGCTCAAAGAACTCGAACTTTTGGGACAAGTCACGAAACTACTTTGGGGTAGGCATCCATGCGCGTGTGTCATGTGAAAAGTCACGAAACTAGTTTTGGGACAAGTCACGAAACGATCTGTGAGTCGCAATAAGCTTGGATCTTTTTAACGCCGATTCCGTGTGCGAGACGCAGACCGGCGATTAGTGCTTCATACACTGCGTCTTTGTTAGAAGCAGAGAAAGCAAGGTGGAACGACTGCTCCAATATTTCGCTGGTCGGCGAGGTTAGGCGTACGCCCACTCCCGAGCCCATCTTCGATGAAGCGCCATCAACGTGAAGTGACCATATCTCGGGTGGAGGTGAGTCAGCTTCGAGTTCAGGAGAGAGTTCAACGAGAAAATCTGCGAGAACTTGTGACTTAGCGCAGGTGCGGTTTTTGTACTCAATGTCGTATTCGCTTAACTCAACTGCCCACTTTGCAAGGCGTCCTGACTGACTTGGGCCGTGAAGGATTGTTCTGAGCGGTTGGTTGGTCAGGACTTCAACGGTATGAGATTGGAAGTAGGGGCGAAGCTTGCGAGCTGATATTACTACCGCGTATGCGAGCTTCTCAAGAGTTGGGTACAGAAGTTCTGCACCATCGAGAGTTTTGCTCACATAGAAGATTGGATGTTGCTCTCCTCGATCTTCTCTGACGAGCACACCACTTACAGCTGAACAGGAGATGGCGATGTAGAGATACAAAGTTTCTCCTTGCTCGGGTTTAGCCAGGACTGGCGGGGATGACAAGTACACCTTCAGCTGCGTGAATGCTAGCTCGCATTTCTCATCCCATTCAAAACGTTTGTTTCCGCGTAAAAGTTGGTAAAATGGCAAACACTTGTCTATCGAGCGAGAGATGAAACGGTTGAGCGCAGCAATGCGTCTAGTCAGCCGCTGAACCTCGCATGTGTTCCTTGGAGAAGGAAGGTTGATGATTGCTGAGATCTTTTTCGGATTCGCTTCTATGCCGCGCTTAGTAACGAGGTACCCCAAGAACTCTCCGGAAGTAACCCGAAACGTGCATTTCGCTGGATTCAGTTTCATGCTGTACTTGTTGAGTATCTCAAAACACTGCTTCAGGTGTGCGACATGATCTGCAGCCTGAGCTGATTTGACGAGCATATCATCAATATATACTTCCATTGTTCTTCCGAGTTGACTTGCGAACATGCGGTTCACCAGTCGCTGATATGTTGCTCCAGCATTCTTCAATCCAAACGGCATGACTCTGTAACAGAAAGTGCCTTGTCGGTGATGAAAGCAGTCTTCTCATGGTCGTCTTTGTACATCATTATCTGATTGTAACCTGAGAACGCATCCATGAAAGACAAGAATTCGTTTCCAGCTGTGGCCTCGACGAGCTGATCAATGCGCGGAAGAGGAAAACTAACCTTCGGACACGCTTTGTTGAGGTCTGTGAAGTCGACGCTTTCTTTTTAACGACGACCGGGTTACTTAGCCAATCTGGATAACGAACCTCTGTGATGGATCCGGCATCAAGTAGTTTCCGTACCTCGTCGTTTACTGCAGTTGTGCGTTCTGCTCCAAGCTTTCGACGCTTTTGCTTGACGGGCTTATAAACCGGGTCAACGTTGAGCTCTTGGCTGGTAATGCTCGGATCGATTCCGGTCATATGATCTATCGTCCATGCGAATGTGGTTGCGTTTTTACGCAAAAACTGGACGAGCTCGTCTCTTAGAGCCATTGGTAACTCCACGCCTATTCCGACGCAACGCTTGGGATCAGACAAATCGATGTTGACTTGAATCACAGACTCTTTCGGAGGTGGGATGCGTGGGTCTCGCGGTGGTGTTGATTCGGCAATCACAAATGCCCTCGCATTCCGCATCTTCTTCTCGATGATGAAGCAAGTTCGAGCCATCAGAGGATCTCCACGCAGCGTGTAGATACCATACGCGTTTGGAAACTTGACACATTGATGGTAAGTGGATGCGACAGCACGCATCTTGTGAAGCCATGGCGTTCCAAGAATGAAATTATAGACGATGGGTTTGTCTACAATTGCGAAGTTAAAGCATTGCATGGTGCCGCCGACGTAGATTGGAAGTGTAATGGTTCCGACAGTCATGATAGTATCTCCATCGAATCCCGTCAGAGGCTGCGTTTCATGTACCGTGTTGCGCAGATCAATCTCCATCTGGATCAGTACATCCTTGAATATTACGTTGACCAAGCTTCCGGTGTCTATAAGGATTCTTGCCACTAAACTTTCCCCGATTACCATTTCTACGACAAGTGGGTCATTGTTCGGACTAGCGTTGCGCGCGTCTTATTCAGTAAACGTAATTGGTGCGGTGGATGTCTTGAACATGTTGCTGTGAGAAGGCATGTGGCGCTTTGTTTCTGCTTTGCGACAGTAGGCTTGGATTGATCGAACTGAATCGCGGCATGTTGACAAGCCACCCATGATCATGTTGATCCTTCGGCAAGGAGCTGGTGGTTCATCATGCTCCTCTACGTCATGATTCCATTTTGGGGGAGGAGGTAAGCTAGCGATTTCCCGTGCTTGGTCATTCTGTGCCCATGCTCGGTCATCCTGTGCTGCAGCTTCCTCTTCGTGTTGTCTGTCGTGCTGTTGTTCGACTCTCAGGCAATACTGGTTGTCTTTGTGTGTGACAACTTTTCTCCGTTCTCGTTCTACATTGACGTCCTCTTTTTTGTATTTATTCAGAAGCAACATTTGAAGTGTTTTGCCCTCTTCAGTCGAGTGTCCGTTGAACCTGTGGAACTCGCAGTACGGTCGCTTGCCTTTGAAGCCGGGATTATCGGATTCGCGGTGCCATTTGTTCCAAGACTTGTTCGGTTTTTCTTTCCCATCGATAGCGAACATCGTCGCTTTTCTTCCTTTCTCGCCTCGGGCGTAGTCCCTATTGTAGTGTTGGCGTGGTTTGTGGTACTCGTCTACGTTTTTGTTTTTCGAGCTCGGAGCTTTTTCGGTTGCTTTCTCAAGTCCATCAGTATGGTTGGGGTTTTATTTCCCTTGGTCTTCCTCCACCTCAATATATCGGTTCGTGCGCGCAAGGACTTCGCGCAAGGACTTCGCGCAAGGATTGGACGGGTAAGATTGTCAGGTCTGCCTTGAACCTGGTTCCTCGGGCGAGTGCGTTCTTTAGAGCTCCTATCGTGGATTCGTCGTTGATGGCGAGCTGGGATACGACTCCTCGGAATCTGGTCATGAAAGTTCGAAGCGACTCGTTGGGCTTCTGACGCATTCTCCATAAGTCGGCATTTGACGCAGGGACGTGCATGAAACATTGGTGATGCTGACGGAATGCAGTTGTGAGTGCTTCATAACCATCGATCGAATTGGCCTTGAGCCTTGAAAACCAGTTCAGTGCCTCTCCGGTTAAGCTTTCAACGAACAATTGACAACTTCCCGCGTCCTCCTCTTCAGGAGAAAAGTACGAACTACCAATATGGATGGACATCGACTTTAGGAAGATAGTGGGATCTCCCTTACCATCGTACGGCATTGGCTTGTTCTTGTTTGTATTGGGGTTGCGTCTTACTCTGACGCCTAATACTCTTGTGGTGAAAGGCGAACGTCGCGCCTCTGCTAGTACAGTCTCGAGTTATGGTGCTCCGCTCGTTACTCGGTGCATCTGAGTTGTGATCGTCTTCAGCTGAGCTTGCATTTCCTGAAGCTCTTGGTGTAGTGCGCGATTTTCCGCATTCTCGGAATGACTTGGACCAGCATGTTGATCTGCGAACACCAGGTTGGTCTGGAAATGTACCCTTGGCTGCTCGCCATTGGGTCCGACGATGATCGACGAGAGACGGGGCCTTCCATTAGCGTTTTGCTCAGCTCGTGGTATGTTAGCGGCATAATGGTTAGCTTGCGGAGCATGGTGGTCAGCTCGCGGAGCGTTGAGGTGACCTCGCGGAGCGTTGAGTTCAGCTCTCGAACCGTTGAGGTGGGCTCGCGGAGCGTTGAGGTCAGCTCGCGGAGCGTTGAGGTCAGCTCGTGGAGCGTTGAGGTCAGCTCGCGGAGTGTGTGGTGCCAATGCGTCATCCTCCTGTTGGTGATGTTGCCTTGCATGGTTATTTTGTCCTTGTGATTCTATCTGCGCCGCTTGACCGCTCATCTTATCCAAGGTTCTTCGTACAGCTTCGTCGAGCGCGGCTTGACTGATTTTCACGTGTCTGGATGATCGACGGGGGTAAATGTCACGCGTGGTGCCCGTAGCTTCGTGGTTGTTTGGAGCGTCTTCAGCAGCTGCACGGTCAGGAAGGATTGCACCATTGGTTAAGCCATTTGTCGGAGCGACACGCGTAGCGCCTACGGCTTCGCGGTCGGTAGGATTGACTCCAGTGGTTTCACGAGCAGTAGACGTAGCGCCTACGGCTACGCCATTGGTGGGAGCGACACGCGTAGCGCCTACGGCTGCGCGGTCAGTGAGTGTTGCGTCCTCGCCCGTAACTGCGTCGGTCCTGCTGGCGCCTTGGAGTTGGGTCGTCCTTGCACGAGTGCGCCCCCATATGGTACGCCTAGGAGCCACGTCGCGGGTTGCAGAGGAGTTGACGACTTCGTTGCTTGAGTGATTGGTCTGAGAGATGCTTCTGGTTTTCCGAAAACACCTTATTCTTCAAATTCTTCTCGTCAAAATGAAAGGATTCCGTTCAGCCCCAAGGTGGGCGCCGAATTGTTGATGTATGAAATCGACAATATAAATGATATGAATAAAGTGGGATGAATCGGATCTGGTCCTTTTATTTAACGTCAAATTTTACAGATGGATTTTCAGGAAAATGACAATTAGGGAGCTAAAATGCTTAATACGAAAATAACAGCCTTTCTCTCTCTAATTGTCCAAGATTTCGGATCCCTTTCTCTGACAATGATGTCTGCTATATATAGTGGGCCAGTGACCTAGGGTTTCTTCTAATCCTCTGTGAAATTACGATTTTGCCCCTGCGGCCTATTGGGCCAAATCCAAGACTTCTGGCCCAAATCTTCATGAAATCTTCTGCTTGGACCTTCATAAGTGTTGGGGGCAAAGCCCATATCCAACAGAAAAGTCCAGGAAACTTATCTCCAAGTACCTTAGAGGCCATCGTTTCAACAATTCGATTTTGTATAGAATTCAACTTAGTAATGGAATTCGCAAAAATTTAAGTAAACCATGTCAAACATTTTGTTGACGATCAAATTGTGTTTGATAAAAGTTTGTTGACGTTGTCTAATTAATGTATATATATATATATATATGGGAAAAATGTCAAAAATATCACGAACTTTCAAATTGTGGCAAAAAAAACCATCAACTTTAAAAATGTCATTTAAATCATCAACTTTTGGTGAACTTTTCAATAAAATCACTAAGTTTTGTTGACTAGGCTATTTAAGACACGACGTTAAGTCAATTAACAGAAATACTAACAGTGTCAAGTCTTGAGTTTAAATTTTCTGTTAGAACATAAAACGACGCCGTTTTGTTTAAAAAACATTTTGGAAGATTTGTGAATCGAACCCGTGACCTCCAAAACGGACAACATCAACGCTACCAACTGAGCCAACAGACTTTAATGGTATATCAAACATACATTTATTTATATCTCTGTGAGATTCCCAAATTGAAAAGAATAAAACATTGTGATACGTTAACGGTTTCTCGATTCCTTCCTTCCCTATAATCTTCTTCTTCGATTTTGGTAAATCCAGTTACTCCAATCGAAATAGACTTGTCTTTTTTTTTTTTTTTAGATTTTCGTTTGTGATGAATCTCAGTTTTGATTCCTCATTACGTTTATCTTCTTCTTAGATCTGATTTCAGAATCATAAAAGCCTCAGATCGAATTAATCTATTAATTCCCTTGTACATCACCAACTGGAATCTTCGCCGGCGAAAACAGAAGGATGAAGAGAAAAATAACTCTCACTGAAACGGAAATACACGAAGGAGCCTTAAGTTTTTTTCAATTTGGGCATATTTTACTGATATAAATCTATATACGTTTGTTTATTTCAAATAAACAATTTAGCTCAGTTGGTAGCGTTGATGTTGTCCGTTTTGAAGGTCACGGGTTCGATTCACAAATCTTCCAAAATGTTTTTTAAACAAAACGGCGTCGTTTTATGTTCTAACAGAAAATTTAACCTCAAGACTTGACACTGTTACTATTTCTGTTAGTTGACTTAACGTCGTGTCTTAAATAGCCTAGTCAACAAAACTTAGTGATTTTATTGAAAATTTAACCATAAGTTGATGATTTAAATGACATTTTTAAAGTTGATGGTTTTTTTGGCTACAATTTGAAAGTTCGTGATTTTTTTGACATTTTTCACTATGTGTGTATATTTGTGTACTAAAATATGTGGAAGACAATGATGAGAGTAAAAGTGTCCACAGCACTAGCCCTGGACATTCGGGTATCCGATCATATTCGAGTTCGGATGTTCGCGTTTTCGAATTTTCGGATGTAAAGATATAAAACCCGATTGGGTATATTATAATATCGGGTCGAGTTCGGGTAATTTGGTTTTGGGTTCGGGTAATTTTGGGTTACCCGAATTCATTAAAAACAAAAAAAAAAAAAAAAAAAAAAAAAATCTTTTTTCGTCTCTGGTGAAAAAAATATATATATATATTTACTTTCTACCTCTCTCTTCTTGTCTCCTTCTTCTTCATCTCTTTTTTCTTCAACAAAAAACCCTAGTTTTGTTTATCCATGACCACCACTTCAAGAATCAAATCCTTCAAATTCTCTACTAAGTCTAACAATATCTATAGCAAATTATATTATAGGATTCATATTTATCTTCCAACCTCATTCACTCCTCAAACCCCACAAAGTATCACCTTTTTTTTTTTTTTGTAGATTTGTTTGTCATGTTTCTAGTAAAATTGATCTGGGTATTGAAAAAAATACAATCCTGGATTCTGTTGATTGAGAAAGAAAAAAATAAGTCAAATTTAGAATATATATATATATAAATACTTAATGTTTTTATATATGTCAGAATAATCAAGGTGACAAAATGGTTTATGATACATCAATTAATGACTAAGGTATTGGGTTCAAACCCACTTAGATGCATTTTTGTATTTATTTCGTATTGATTCGGATCTACTTCGGTTATCGGGTAATACCCGAACCCGATCGGGTATCCAAATTTCAAGAAAACTATATCCGATCGGATATTTAATACCACCCAAATCCGAACCGAACTGCCCATTTTGGATTGGATTTGGATTCGGGTTTCGGATATTCGGTTAAAATATCCATGCCTACACAGCACTGTGTTGTTTCTCTCAATAGGATTCTTGTAAGTGAATGAACTGTGAACCACAATATGTCATTCTCATCGTATTAAATTTAAATTTTTACCCAGACACTTAATTTTAATAGATCCAATCAAGTGTCATCAACTTACCTAGGGACAATAAATTAAAAAGCGACAGATTAATATTCTGTTTCTCAATAATCATTTTTTTTTTCTTATTGTCACTCTGTTACTAAATATTCTATCCTATAGTATGCGGTTTGAATGATTTAAAATTAGATAATAGTAAGAAAATACAAGATAAATTTTAAATTATAATAGCCATACTAAACATGTCTGTGGTAAAGATAGAAGTAGAACTGGTGTTTGTAGAAGAAAAATATATCTATGATTGCGTCATGTAAATTAGAAAAGGGAAAAACATATTTAAATCATTTTTAACTGATAGAAACATAAGAGAGACTATCAGCAGTTTCAAGTTATAATCAAGGAAAAGGTTACTTCTAGAGTGGTTTTGTCCCCAAAAAAAAAAAAAAAAAGTTACTCATAGAGTGGCTCGTTGGTTCATATGTAAATTTGGTGTCAAACATTTAATTTTACAAGGTGTTGGTCACGTACCAAGTTGTGCTCATCTTCATGATCATAGTGAGATTTGGAAATCTAGCAGTATGTTTTTCTGGGAAGAAAAACAAAACAAAGGGTGTCAATGAAGCAATCTGGGAGAGACACGCTCGAGGCTTGTTTGGCCCACTCAATTTGTTACTTTTTCGCTTATCAATTATCTCTCGCTTTTCTATTCCTGTTGGATATGTTTGCTTTTTGAAAAAGAAATTATTATTAGATATAATCCAGTCTTTTATCGTCCGATTAATTTTTAGGGTAAATAGTTATTGAGTAGCCAATACACCGTGAAGTGTTCGCCCTAGCCGCTCGAGTTCTCTCTGGCACAACCACCGAGGAAGCTCCCCCCGGCGGCGCCGAGACCGATCGGCGTCGCTGGGATCTGGTTCAGTAAGCTCAGTTTTCTCCTCTGCTCTCTAAGCTCTGTTACGGTCCTTGTTCTCTTCACCGGAGTCCATCTGAGATCTCAGATCTTAACTCCGAAGATGCATAAGCTTCAATTCCCTCTCCGCCTTCTTCCACCTCCGGCTACTTCCCTCTGTTACCTCGTTTCTCTGACCCTTCAACCACCCCCGCAAACCCTTGACTGCTCGAGTAATTTTGAGTTCTATTACTCGATTTGGCTCGTCCCGCATCCACCTGCAACAACTCTCCGCTCCTCGGATCTTTATCCACTCTCCAAGTATGTTATTTGGATGCAGATGGAGCAGAGCTCTGTTTGGATGCCGAAGCCATGGAAGATCTTGACATCGAACCCAAAGCTCCGACGCTCTCTGTTTCCCCGTTTGTTACCTCTTGTGCCCAGGTTTGCTATCCATTCATATCTCGTTAGCATGGTAGATAGTTTATTTAGGTTAAACTATAGCACATCCCTGAACTGGTTCCTAATCCGACCCCAATCCGTTAGTGTTGTATCACAATCAGACCTGTTAGTATCGATGTTTTCTGCTTGGTCAAGACGAGTTAATCTCGGTAGCAGAATATTTGATCTCTCTAGGATGGTTGAGAACCCTTTGTGTCGAGACCAGTGTGTATCCGGGTTCGAGCTGAATTCTACTCTTCCCCACCCTTTGCAATCCTTGTTTAGTTTACTGGATTCTTTAGTACGAAGACTACTCTTGAACCTTAAACCACTTGTGTTGCTAGAATGGCATAAGAGTCTTTTGAAAACCATGGTAATCGGTTACCTTAGGGATGATCCCGCTTATGGAGTTTGCTTAGTGAAGCTCGGCATTATGATCCCACCTCTTTGGAGTGGGGGTTACCGACGCTTCACCAACTCTCTACCTTCACCTTACCAAATTTCAATGATCCCCAAACCGCAAATCAACTACTTCTTGAAGACCCTGCACCTAAGCTTGAAGACTAGTGGCATTATGACCCTCTCTCCAAGGAGGAATGGTTACCACAACCTCTACAAGCCCTGCTTTATCAACCTTGGACCAACTACTATCGCTATAGTTGCTGGTTATCAGAGCCTCAGCTCCCCTGCTCGAACTTTTGGCATCACAGCTATGCCTTTCTCACAAACGCCAAGTCTTCGAAGATTCAAGACAATGGCTCTATACTCCTTTGACTTGGTCATGGAGTCTGCATCGGTTTGCCTTGATCTCACAGGTTCCATGCTGCTTCATAGCATGTGGTTCATAGCTCTCAAGCTCTTCACATCGTTTGCTCTTATCTATCTTTTCACCCTTATTGTTCTATGCTTTGATTTCTTTTATCCTTTGATGTATCTTAAACAATCATTGCCTTGTATGTTACTTTCTATTTAATGGAATGGTAACACCTCTTGGATCAAAAAAAAAAAGAAAAAAAAAAAAGAGTAGCCAATTCACCTAATTTATCTATAAGATAGTACTATTTCGACTAACAAAATTTAGTGATTTTGTAATTTTATATATGAGTAGCCAATTCACCTAATGTATCTCGCACTAGACATACATGATAACTCCTATTCAGATCAGATAAAAAGTATACTATATAGTATATACCTATTTAGTATTTACTATCGTTGTGTGGTTATTGGTTAGTGTTTTCTTTTGTGGAGATGTCAATTCTAGTTAATAGTATGATATATAAAGATGAAATTTCCTTGATGTATATAATTAAGCATATAATTGACTGATTATGTAATCAATATATATGTTGTTATGATTTAGAAATGTACGGTAAAATTGTTGCATACACTGATTTCTAAAAATCAGTTGTTTAGTTAAGAGTTTGAATATAAAGAACATTTAAAAAGTAATCAACAATAGATGAAGAAGACATAAACTGATTCCACTAAGTCCAAATTTAATTTTAATCATTATTTGTTTTGTATTAGTCTACTTTTTTCGTCATAAGGTGACTATATATTCTCAAATTATATTTTCTGTAGTTTAATAGTTTATACAAACTGTTTCCATAGACAAACCACATCGATTCAACATATTTTAATAGAGATTGCAAAGCTCTTTTTATTATTATTTTATCAAGAAACGTACGAAGAATAAAGGAGAAAAGGTGGCCTCCGAGCTTAGAGGCCTAGGATCCTCTATCCCAATTTAGTCTCGTCATCATTCTCATATCACATCGTCGTGTTTCATTTAGATTAGTAAGTGTTTTGACCAAAAAAAAAAAAAATATATTAGTAAGTGCTAATAATAATAATTAAAAACTGCTAAATTGTTTTGATTTTTCGAGTTAGGATTCGAATGAAGACCGAAACTACACAGTATAATGCGGTTCTGCTGTTTTTTTTTTCGAACAACGCGGTTCAGCAGTTATTCTCTATATCTCCCGTTTCAAACTTAAATATCCAGGTTTTATAAAAAAATGTTTAACTAACTTCTATAGTGAACATTTTCTCAGTATAATATTTTCGTAAAGTTTAAGTAATTTCTAGAATGAACATTCTTTCAATAAAATAATTCTGTAAACCAAATTGTGTATCCTCAAAAATTACATACAATGAAATCAAATCAGAAGTGGAACAAACTCGAATGAGTTTCTTTTTCAGTTTTATACATAACATCACAAACCTCTTGATTTTTACGGAGAAATATACATACATTAGCAATGTTCATGGTAGATAGATGTGTATACATGTAAGTGAGTTATCACAACATAATTTGAATTTTATATCAGAAATGTTAGATGTAAATCCCACATATATAGGTAGCTTTCTTTTTTTGAGTAAGTAATAAATGATTATATTTTGTATCCACTCTCAAATTATCAATACAACAAAAATAATAAATTTTAAAAATGTAATTAGTATCAAAAATATAATAATCATTAAGAAGTATGTGCAAAAATTAGCTCAAAGTAGTATGAACACAAGTTGGCCTCCAATTTTGTGTGAAACGTAAAGGCTTACATCCACAAGAATAATTCTCCATCCTGCAAACATATTTTTTTCACACTCCCGAAGATATATATGAGCACTGGCTCTCTCGCAACGAAAAGGTTTTCTAAACATCAAACTATTGATAGAAATACAACTAAGTAGAAATGTAAATTAATAATTCATATCTGATTATTATTTTATTCGTAAGAAGCCACTTAGGTCAAACAAAAAAGAAACCACACTACCATAGCCGACATGAACATGAGATTAGTTTCTAGACGCAATATTAAATAATGACACTTCGGTATAATCAAATAAATTAAATAATTAAATTGAAAATCTTTACTGACATGACATCAATTAATAAATAATAACATATCTAATGCAGCATCAAAGCTCAATCATATTCAAATCTGTTGCTATTATTTAACAATGATGTTAATTTGGTGGTCTGTGCAATGCACGGTTCATACCCTCCCACATAAAGGATATTTACTAAGGCATTGTATGATATTTTCTACTAAAATCAATTATCTAAAAGACTATTTAGTGATTGTCAAAAAAAAAAAGAGACTATTTAGCATAATATTGCTTCGACACTTGCTGCTAAATACACAACAGCATCAACATCAAGCGTCCGTACAAAACAAGCAGTAAGCATGTTCTAATTCGCGACACAAAGTACTGTCTCAGTCATCTTTTGATTTAAAACGTTTGAATTAAGTTTTATACACTGTAATATACTAATATATATATAGTTTATAAAAATAAAATAAAATACTCAAATTTATAATGAATATATTGCTAAAAAATATCTGAATTTCTGATTCAACTAGTCACCAATTTCGTTGACTAAAACTCTAAAACCCATAATAATTTAGATATATATATATATATATATATATTTGGAACAAAACAATTTAGATATATCCATTATTTTACAATGACGATACTGAGCGAAAGAAAAACTACAGTATAAGAAGTTTTCCAAAGAAAAGGTATAAGAAGTGTTCACAAAATGATTACAAACGGACAAAGAGAATACGAGAAAAGCCAGCTCACCTTCTTTTCTTTTCTTTTTTTGATAGAACGTATAAAAGAAGTCCTGAGAACAGTGATAACATGGAAAATGTTTTGACATGTGCAAATGCACGTAAAACAAAGTTTTATTCGAAAACATTCCTCTATTTCATTACAAAATCCGCCTTACAAAGTTTATTCTATCAGTTTTCGAAATTATTCGGATTGGCATCATTCGGTCTACATCTTATTCAATATGTTTGTTATACCATCAACAAAAAAAAAAAAAAAAAAAAAAAATCTCACGCAATTGGTTTCTACAAGTTTGGTTTTTACAAGTATTATAAAAACAAAAGAGTATATAATACTTGTAAGTCAACACTCAAATATAATTCTCAAACAAAATGCACACTAGTTTACAATGCATCTTGGCCCCTATAGACATCTAATTAAAACGGTAAATAAATCTGGTTGTCTATATGTTTTGGTCATTAGTATATATGAATTGTGATTCAAAAACTACTGTGTTATGAAAAAAGTGCATACTTGGTAACTTTTCATTTATAAATAAACTAATATTTTATAGTTCATTAAAGAGTTTGAACAGTTTGCTACATATAAAATTCATTAATTAAATTTAAAGTTGTAGAAATAATAACGAAAAGTTTGATGTGAAACTTAAAAAGAAAAGTCTTTAGGACAGGGAGAATATAAATTTTAGAGAACTGATTTAAAAAGGTTATAAAAGAATTCGTTTAAATTTGGTAAAAATAATACAATGATTAGGAAAAATAAGGACACAAAATGAACAGAAGAATGAAAATCAGTACTAACTAAAAACGTACATTAAATACACCAAACACATTTTAATTAATAAATGGGCCAATGGGTCCTTTCATTTTTTCAACTTTATAAGGGCCAATAAGATGATACGAAAAAAGGAGAAAATAAAAGTGGAAATGGAAATTAAAAAATGACAGAAAAGACCATCAAGTTTGTCTATCTTGTACTAATTTGCCATTTTCTCTCTTTGTAGTATTATCTGTTCTACCTGCCGTGACTTTGGCTGCTATATAGATTTCGACTCCTCAACACTAAAAAAAAGTTATGTTTTTGAAGTATTCCCGAACAGATGTTTCGGGGTATCTTGCATCGACTATCATTATAAATAAAATGTCATAAAACAAAGAAGTACTAGACCAATCACCCAGTGCCGGTCCAATAATTACGAGTGCCCTACGCAAAACTAAAAAAACATGCACTTTATATATTAACAAAAAAAATATAACCAACTGTATATAAGATTTTATGTTTAATGTTTTGAAATTTTATTAACACAAACTAAAGTCAAAGCATTAGATTTGATGAAAGAGTTTATCTTATAGTTTAACAAAGCAAACAATTAACCTCAAAAGGAAAAAAAAAAAAATCAAAATCAAAACCAAAACTAACAATTAACCTCAAAAACTATGACTTTCACTCATATTAAAACCTACATATTTGTAAGAACCTTTAAACATATATAAAAGTTTTACAATAAAATGCCCCTAAAATTTTGGATGCCCTAATCAACTGCTTGAGTTGATTGCCCTATGGACCGGGTCTGAATCACCAATATAAAACATAATGCATGATATACTTTTTCTTACCTTCGAATAAATGAGAAGTGATTTTGAGAACGAGTACATAACGAATAACATATATACAAGGTGTCATAATGGTTAGTATATCTCGATTACATATGTCGATTCTAATAATAGTCTACCTTTATTTTTCTTGCTTGAGTTATACCAAACTGAAAGAAAGAAAGACATAATAACTAGTTTAACGAAACAAAACCCCTAAATGTGTATATATTCTTTGCCGGCTCTATGGAGTAAAGTTTATAGTCTCTGTCACAGAACAAAAAGATGTGAAAATAAAAGGTCAAGGCCCCTAAATAATGAATATGGAAGATAGCATCCCAATAAATGAAGAAACTTTTTTGGTAATTACGTACGTATTTGTACAGAAAAAGAAATTAAATAGCCTGTACTTACTTACACATCACACATTCGAAACTTACTCACACGTAAAAAAAAAAAAAAAAAAAAAAAAAAAATTCCCAACAAAGACAAAAAAGTACAAAACGACATCGGTTCATTATTTACCGGGAAACCCACCGGAAAACTCATTCGCCGGCAAGAATTTGCCTGCTAATAATTCTCCAATAAAAAAGGATCTTCGTAAGGAAACGAGTCCCAGAACCCATCGACTTTGTTGTGATCGTTAACGTCGAGCAAAAGATCAGGGAGGTCGGAGAAAGCGTCGTCAGCGACCGGAGATGACGTCACCGTGCTAGAAGGAGACCCCGGTGCTTTCCAGTCAACTGCAGCTGCTGCTGCTGCGGCTTCTTGAATGTCTTTAGGGTCTGCGCTTGCCGGTCTTGGCAAATGGTAAGCTAGCTCCGGGAAATTAAGGTGTGCTGAGCCGCCTTTGATGGCTAAAGCCGCCACGTCGTGTGCACGCGCCGCCATCTCCGGCGTTGAGAAAGTGCCGAGCCAGATTCTTGATTTCTTTCTTGGTTCTCTGATTTCAGACACCCATTTCCCCCATTGTCTCATTCTTACCCCACGAAAAGTCGGATGCTTAGAAACACCCTTTTGCTCATTTTTAGTCTTTGAACTCTTTCCGGTTCTCTCCGGCGCCGGTGACCGGAGGTTACGTTGTGAACCGAGGGAAGAAGAGTCTTGCATCTAAAAGAAATTTAATGTAACGAGAGAGAGAGAGAGAGAGTTTGTTTTTTGGTAGGAAGATTATAAAACTAAAATGTTTGTTTTTTTGGTTGTATTTTGGGGTGTGAGAGTTTCATTTGCTTCTTCTAATATATACATCCAAATACGAAGCAATTATTCTTTTGTGTATGTTTTTTTCTTATATGTGTAAATCAAATATTAAAAGCTAAAAAAAGACTTGACTACCTTAAGATTTTTTTTTCTTTTTCTTTTTGTTTTCTTCTTGCAATGATATTACTTTACTTTTAAATATTTTATATAATAAGATATTCATTATTTTAGACTTGAATTGGACACTTGTTCGTTTGTATCAACTCCTAGTGTAATGTTATCACTGGTTTCTCGCAAATCATCTAGTCCTTCCAAATTTAAATATATATGTACTTGAACCAGGACGCACTGTATTTAGCTCAAATTATTCTGATTGGTTTTGAACATAAAAATAAGAAAACGGCCTAAAATAACTAAACCACTAAGCCAGAATATATAATTTGTAACAGAAATTGATATTACTTTATGCATATGATTTGTTAAGAATCTTACGTAAGAGAATAATTGAGACATAAATAAATTAATAGATATGTAGGTTTCACAAAAAAAAGTTTATAGATAAGAAAAATGTATTTTCTTTATATATATATATATATATATAACATTTAAATAACCCAAAATTTAAGTTTGGTAATAAGTTTGCGAATCAAAAGTGGAATTAAACTCTCTATTTTGTAATTTAGGAGTAATATTAAAAATATACACGAGAGAAATTTCTATTGGTTAAGCTAAGCATAGAGCTCCTTTAGAACTTTGAAAGAGATTATTATTTGTTTTCGGTTTCCATTCTAGATGTATGAGACTGATGTTCGACACTCATATAATTTTAAAATCCTGACATATGCTTTGGTCCATCATTTCATTAAAGCTTGAAAAAAACTGTTTGAGAGTAGATTTACCATTTTCTTCTACATGCGGATATTATAACATCATATCTATTTGTTTTTTTTCCTGTGTATGAAGACATTTTCACATGTACAGTAATTTTTAGGATAAAAAAGGGATCCTTATTTCCTTTTATTTTACTTTTACAAATTTTCTTCTAATTTCCATTTTTTTTGTTTTTTGCCCAAAATTGTAATATCTTCGTTCCCCCGACCATGACCCATGTCTCTGCCTACAAAGCTAACCCACGTTTTCCCACTTGGATTAAGTTTGACAAAGACAACAATTAATATTAACGAATACATCCTAAATCTCATAGTAGTTGATAAATTTAATAGTGCATGCGAGTTTTATAACAATACTAGAATTTGCACCCGCGCACGCGCGAGATTTTAATTTAAAATATTTCTTATCAACATAAATTATTGAGCTCAAATATAATAATTTCAACTTTTAAGTATAAATATATAATTTACTTTACTCAATGATATACAACATATATATTTTTTAAGATAACATTTCTTTGTTATATCTATTTGCGATTTTACGTGGGATTTTAGTTAAATTTTTTATCAATAAGAATCATTGAATATGAATATAATTTAAAGATTAAAAGATAAATCTATATAAATGCCGTACTTATTAGAATAATCTATATATAACATATATTGTCTGGTGTCGCAAAAATATTGTCGACAATCTTTTGACATTTTATCTTTAAAAGAGTTTATTCCATATTCATATCTCATGAAAACATAATTTTAAAAGTTCTAACGTCAATGTCGATCGTTGACCTAATTATAGAGACCATTTAAACATATTGATATCCAACATTAAATGCGAATATACAAAGTTTCATGAACATTTTTACTGCTATGTCGCTAAAATGAGGTTGTCCAAATGCATCATCTGTCATAATATAATTTCAGACTAAGTCAAAAATGCTTAAATAATGAAATATTTAAACCCCACAATGAATATCTATTCATTATTCCAAGCTACATATATTTCTAAAATCTCATATGCTATTTGCAGATGTTAATATTGTGATGCAACCTCATCTTCGTCTTCTAAAAAAAAATATAGTGTACTTTAAATATGTTGTTTTTGCCAATGTTTTTGGTTTTTTTATTTTTTTGAACAAATTCCAATGTTTTGGGTTAAAAGCATTTGATTATATATAGATATATATATATATATATGTTATATTTGTTATATATATTTTACATCATGCTATAAAATTGTAACTCCACCTTATGAGATATGCTACATAGTCACATGCCACTTTTTGTAACGGCTTGTATATTATTTTTTCTATATTTCTTGACCATTGATTTTGTTTTTTAGATAGATTATTTTTTCAAAATTCTTTTTCATAGTTTTTCCAAAAAAAAGTGTGCCCCTTTGTTTTAGATCAAAACTTTTAAGTTAAGTTAAGTTAAGTAATTAATATTTTCTTTCTTATAAGTAAAATTTAATAATAAATCTTTATGGTATATGTTTCTTAGAAACTAATGTTTCACTTCAATTTTATTTTCATGTTTAGATTTTTATAAATACAATTACATAACTTGTTTTTTTATTCTACCATGCATTAAAATCTTACTTACATTCTAAAACCCATTAACCCATTCTAAATTTTGGAATATAATCATTTTTTGGTTATAATTTTAATAATAATATTATTACTAAAACAAATTTATAGTATTATTTTTACTATTTTAAAATTTTCATTGAATTTACTTAATTCATTTTTTAGATAGTTATTAATTTTATTATTTACTAAAAATTATATTATTGTTTATACTATTCTAAAATTTAATTAATTTTAGTTAATTCGTTTTTTTTTTACTGTTATTAATTATAATTGATAAATATGCAATTAATAAATATTAAAAATAATATTTTTTATGAAAAAAAAAATAAAAAAAAATTGATTAGGTGGATGCTGATGTGGAGGAAGGAGAAGTGAGCGAAGTTAACTTTATATATATAGACTCCCTTTCTTTCTGTTTACTTGTCATTTCAGAATTTAAATTTGGTTTTATAATAACTATCATTAAGATTTTGATGTTTGGTAAAAAAATTATTTTAATCCAACTATTTTAATGTTTTAATCAATAATATATATCTTATATATTATGAGAAAGTTTTTCTCAACTTTTGCTAAGAAGATGACACTTGGTTTACTATATTTCTGACACGTGTGTTTTTTTTTGTTAGGACCTAATTAACTATAGTTTGGACCTAATTACCTACATGCCCATAAAACCAAAAAAAAAACCATCAACATTTCCTTCCTCCCTTCTTTGATCAGAAACATATGCAGCCTCCAAGAATCTGGAACCATCTTATATCAGTGTGTGGTTGGTTTAATCTCGGAACTAAACCAACAGTTTATTAAATTTATAGGTTTGAATTCCTTGATTTAATTTCTATGTTTGAATCTTATATAATTTTCACGGACACAAGCATAATCAAATTTAATTAAGATGGTGGGATGATATTGTTATGTAAATTAGTTTTGTTTATATAAAATTAAATTTTTGAGCTTACTTTCAGGAAAATTACGTAAGATTGTGAGATGTCTTTAATCTAATTCTATATTTATTATGTTCGATTCACACTTAATATTTCAAACGTCATGGTATTTTTGAATTACATAAAATTTATTAGTTTTCATATTAGGAATTTCAGAATACATTATTTACATAATCAGTTATGTTTTGATTTGAAATAATACCATCATTTTATACATTGCCTTATATCTACCCACAATTTTCCTCAATTTTCATTTTTGTTTATATTACTTCTCATTTTTAACTTATTATTTTCAAACACTTGCGAATTTATGATCATTAATATTTTATTTCAGTCCCTTATCTCTCTTAAAGGCTCAAACATTCTATAAAGTTTGGTTTTCTAAAAACAACCTATTACCATACAAACACATCTTCTTTCAGACTATTGTGAAAACTAAAACATTTATTTTCTATTATATGCTCGATTCAATCTCCAACAAACAACAAAACACCGGTAACAATAGTATTGTTGTTCGGATCATCCGTTTTTGGGAAGTTCCTAACTTCAAAAGAAATATTATCTTACTAAGTCTTGAATATTTTTTCCAAAAATGTAAATGATTTTTATTACTGTTCATCTTTTGATGATTTATGCAATCATTCTAAAATATTTATAAAAGAAAATAAATAATTGTATGTGTATTTGGCTTTAAAATAATATTAATATATAATGATGATGGACGTCACATTCTTAGAGTAAGAGTTGAAAGAAACCTTATTTATGTATATTATATCATCTAATAATAGAGTAAAGTTTTCTTTTGACATGCTCCAAAAGATTGTCATTTGATGCTCTCTTCTTTCACAAGTGTCATTTTGTTTCTTTAAATTTTTAGTATAACAAATTTATTCAATTGAATTTACATAATAAAATTTCCTCTTAACAAATAGTTTGATGATTAAATAGTTTAAAGATATAAGATTATAATACATATATTTAGTTGTATAGGATAATCTCGAGTAATAATTTGCTGTTTTATTTTCACACTTTAATCTAAATAATTCACATGATCTTGATATTACATTATTTAATTTCATTTTCAATCTATTTTTAAAATAAACTAAAGTATATTTTAATACATAATTTCTAAATAACTAAATGAGAATTGGATATATTTTTTGTGATAAAGAGATAACTGTATATATTTCTGTTTAAAGACATGAGAAGTGAATATATATTTAAATTCATGATTTGATTAGCTAAGATGCCCTTTCATAGATCTATATTAATATTTATAACTGTTGGATATATATTTAAAACAATAGACAATTTTAGTTATTAATTCACAATAATGTATTTTTATAAACTGACACATTTTTTTAAAACTTTTTTATTCCATCTCATCAATCCCATATTTTGTACTCTCATTTTTGTAACTTTCATAATATTTATAATAATGCAATGACTGATTAATAACAACATTTAAAAATATTACATATCTAAGAAAATATATTAATATGTAATGATTGCATATCTATAACTCTCACATAGTTTATGTGACTCTTATAATAATGAAATACTCCCTATGTTCTAATTTAGTTATCTTTTAGATTTTCATGAAAATGTTTGTTGAATATTCCAGTTTTATCCCTGTTGTTTTAAAGTTTTGACCAATAAAATATTTATGAAGAGTAAAACAAATAATTTAATAGTTCGTTTTTAAATTTGTGTGAGAAAACATTAAACGACAAGTAAAAGACCGGAGGAAGTATAAACTACATTTACCTAATAGATAGAGATTGATATAAAAATTAGTGCATTTATTATCTAATTAAATAATAAATTTTCCATATGCTCTTAGCTACAATTTTTCTTATAAATAGAAAGAAACACATTTTACTAACCCTCATATCTTAAATCTCACATAATATTTTTATTTAATTAATATTGTTGTAACTAACAATCTCCAAAATCACAAAAAAAATATCTAAAATCAATGTAAACTAAATCCGTGCGTAGCACGGAGTGACTACTAGTATATATATATATATATATATTGAAATGATATATAAAATTGACAATTTAATTATTTATGTGAAAAAACTTTAAAAACAATTAGTTTTGAATCGGAGGGAATAGTAAAAGAATTCTTAAAAGTTAACTTAGCAAAAAATAATAATTGTCTTCATGAATGCTCTAAGCTTGATTTCATTTCTTAACTATATATATATACATGTATTTGTTATAGAATATATTTGTACTATAACGAAATAGACAATTATATTATAGTTTGAAGTTGAGATTCCGGAGCATCTTTTAGGACAAAACGATGATAACTTTATATAACCAGAAATGAGACAATAGTAATTAACACCGGTCAGTCGTCAAATGTGCTTGGACGTTTGCTTTAAAGTCTCTATAAACAATCGACGGATTATGTTTTGCACTTGGAAATTTGCGAATATACGGAATAATTGTAGAAGTTTTTGATATATTTTAGAATTTAAAGAAGACACATTTTTAGTAAAGAAATTGATAAGAAGGCTGCTATGGACGATGCACGTACGCAAAACGACGTAAACACATGTAGTATATATCTGTATATATGTACAAAAGCATGATGTTGAAAAAATCTGTACATTATCTATCATTTAGAGGGAGAAAGTTACGTATTAGTATTTAGTATTAACGTGGGGTCTGTTTGACGATTAAGACAAAACAAAATAATAATATAAACAAGTAAAAAGTGTTATATAGATATACAATTTACAAAGACTAGCTGATAATAATCTAGTGGTAATTTAAATTGTGGATTACAAATTTACAATTAAAACATCAGTTTGTTGTAATTTTCTAGCTAAAAACAGTTGGTTGATAAAGTGAATTACAACCAAAACATTAGTTTGCACTATATTAATTCACCTACCAAATTCGGTTATTAAATGCTTAATAAATACAAAGGTCTGGAAGTCTTATGTCCGAAAACGATGCTATTTAAACAAATTAAGCACAATCCTGGAAACAAATTCACATGCGTGTTCCAATTTCAGCAAACCCTTCTTTTTTTTTTTGAACAAAAATTTAAGCAAAGCCATTTATATATATATATATATATATTGATGATGCAAACAATGCATTACATTCAAACTGCGAGTTAACTTCTAAAGTGTTTGTACCGGGGATTGTACAATATTAAGTAAATAAGATTTTGGAGAAGAGTGGAGCTACTCCTTTTATTAACGAGTGAATTTGAGGTCCTCAATTACAAAGAGCCAATATTAAGTTCATCAGTTCACAGGAGAACAAACAAAGAGAATAATGACGAGCTAGAAAGTGGAGACGAATTACACAAAAGGCAATAACAGCTATCGATGCAAAGTATTGCTCTCTGGGTAATGTCTAGGGGGTCAGGATGTTGATCTCAATAAATGCTCTCTCTTTTTATAGGGGATTGTTGACCTAGGACTACCTAGGGTTTTCCTCGACGAATTCCCGAGATTACCCTTTTGCGGAATTAAATGGATTGTCTCCCAAATTCGTCGGGCCAAACTCACAGCTTAGATTCTTGTTGGGCCGAGTGGCATATTGGGCGCAGCCCATATCGAAGATAAAACAAGAGAATTTTCCATCTACACCCACTTTCTCCTAAAGTATTGACACTTACACCCACTTTCTACTATCCCTATACTTTTCTTCTGTCAAATTACAACTTACACCCTCTAACTAAACTAACTTTCTCTTTTTACTTTTTTTTTCCTTCTCATCTCTCTCTCTCTAACTTTTCTCTTTCTTTTTTAATATTTTTTTCTTTAACATTTATTTTTTAATTTTTATTACTAAATTTTAAGTTTAGTAACTTTAGTTGGTGATAAACATACTAAATTTTAAGTTTAGTAACTTTAGTTGTTGACAAACAAAAAAAAAGTTAAGCAACTTGTAAATAAATATTTTTTGCACCTTTCAATATTTTTTCTTTCCACAAAAAAAAATTCATGAATCTAATCTAAATCAAATACAATTGAATTGGTGTTCATAGTCAAATCAACAATTTTTAAGTTCAAACTAAATTAATTAAATAATTTAGAAATTAATGAATTTATTTAACTAAAATTTCAATATGAAATATATTGTTTGTCCACATACTTTAAGCTTAAATTAGATGCATGATGGATTAACAAAATATTGCATTCATAAATAGTTATCTATTTGGATAAGTTTTAAGAAAACTTTGATTTGTTACCAGTACCCCAAAATTCTATTGGTATCCACATGAACATGAATATATGGATTTGATGTTATCGTTGTATCATAAACCCTAAATCTCTAGAACCCGCAAATTCAGTTGGTATCCACATGACTATGAATATATGGATTTGATGTGTTGCTAGTACCATAATTATGGTCATGTATTATGGATTTGATAACAAACTTTGATGTGTTATTAATACCCACATTTATGGTCATGTGTTACTAGTACCCACAAGTTCTATTGGTATCCACATGACCATGAATATATGTATTTGATGTTGTTGTTGATCCTAAACCCTAAATCTCTAGAATCCACAAATTCTATGGGTTTCTACATGACCACAAATATATGGATTTGATACTATCGTTGTATCATAAACCATAAATCTCTATAACCCAAAAATTCTATTGGTATCCACATGACTACGAATATATGGATTTGATATTGTCGTTGTATCATAAACCCTAAATCTCTAGAACCCCCAATTTTATTGGTATCCACATAACCATGTATATATGGATTTGATGTTGTCGTTGTATCTTAAACCATAAATCCACATAAGTCATAAATCCTAAACTCTAAACCCTAAAACATCACCATGTTTAGGGTTTACTTTAAAGCCCATCCACCTTTTCTACCATTAAAATTTGGTTAGATATATCCTTAGCTCGTAACCATAACACCACATAGACACTAAATCCATATAAGCCTAAAAACGTAAACTCTATACCCTAAATCTTAAATCCTAAACTCTAAACCATACACCTTGAACCCTAAATCCTAAACCATGAATTAAAAATATAGACACATCATCCACATACCTAAACCCTAAACTTTTAACCTTAACCCCTAAATCCTACACCTTGAACCTTAGACAATACAACTTGAACTCAAAACATAGACATTGAATCTATATACCATCTAAAGTCTAAACCCTAAGCTATGGTGATGTTTGAACATGCAACAAACTTGTCAATAAATTTCATCTGGATTGCTTGTCCACGTGATCAGAGTTTGGTGGATAGGCTTAGAGATTAATAATGACCATGTTTATTGTGTAGTATGCTTCTAGTGACACTTCTAAGTTCTAATATCTCTACTTCTAGCTTAAAAATAGTACAAAAATATTTGGCTAAAAGACATCTAAGTGGCTAAACTATGGTGATGTTTGAACATGCACCAAACTTGTCAATAAATTTCATCTCGATTGCTTGTCCACGTGGTCAGAGTTTGATGGATAGGCTTTGAGATTAATAATGACCATGTTTATTGTGTAGTATGCTTCTAGTGACACTTCTAAGTTCTAATATACCTACTTCTAGTGAAAAATAGTACAAAAACATTTAGCTAAAAGAAATCTATGTGGCTAATTTATCCTGGACAAATTTCTGCTCATGTAAAGAATGAGCAAGATATTATAAGATAAGTATCCATAACTACTAATACACATGATTGATATTCAATGTTCTAAATAAATCAATGTTGTTAATTTTTATTTTACTTATTAACCACTTATGAGTGTATATGTTTCTGGACCAACACAAAACATGAAGCAAGGAGCTCATGGTGTCTATGGATTTAATTGTGTCGATGTTGTATGATGATTCTTTGGTCTGTCTACATTGGTATCCACAAAAAAAATATCTACATGATCACATCCATAGCCACCATTCAACTGTTATTCTTCAGCTTTAAAACTCGTTTGACTCTAAATAAATGATTGATGTTTGTCCATTGAGATATAATGGGTTTCTTTTCAAGTGCATCAAGTTCACAGAGAACTTTTGTTTAAGTATCTGCACGTTTTGGATGGGCTTGAATGAAAATCATGAATCTTAATGTCTAGATATGCTTTGTAAATCCATGGAGACTTATCCATAGTTTTTCTATCCACTAAACTTTGTTTATTTTTATTTTTTAAAGTGAATAGTTTTGGTTATGGGTTCAAGAGTTTATGTTCTAGGATTTAAAATTTAGAATTAAAGGGTTTTGTACTTATTTGGTCTATGTTGTGTTATGGATAATATGCTATGGATAAAGATCTAACCAAATTTATGTATGTATATTTTGTATGAATAAACACAAGTAACTATCTATTAACAATACTGCAACTGATTATCCTCTTATCATTGAACAAATGTTCAACGACAAATGGATACTGTATAATCTAAAAATTCATAAAAAATATAGCAATATGTATCTTAAAATGTAGAAAATATATAATCATAACATATTTTATATAAATAAATAGACAATTTGTTTTATGATAACCATTTAAAGTGTTAACAACAAAAAAAAAGAAAAAAAAAAAGAAAAGGAAGAGAGAAAGAGGAGAGGGACAAAATCGTTCAAAATGTGTGTGTATCCTTACAAAAAACTTGTAAAAATATAGAAAGAAAAAAAGTAGACTTTTGTGAAACAACTCAACACCAAAGTGAGTTTTGGTGTCATTTTCCCATAAAACAACAAAAGAACTAACAATTTAACTTTATTTAACAAAAAAAAAAGGGTAACAATTCGGATGTAATACTAATACACAACCGAATTGAATTCAATTCGATTTGCCATTGCAGTTGTTAACATCTAAAATCCCGTCTCATTCGAAAAAAGTTTTATGATCTTAAAAATATAATTATCAGTATACAGTATTATAGAAAAACTTTTGGATCGCATTAACTAAAGAGACTTTTTTTATGAAAACAACAAGTATAAAACACGTTTTTCAGTTACAAACCACTATTTATGACAGCTAAACAAGATTTTCAGAAGAAACAAAAATCAATCTAATTTATACTGTTATTTTAAATAAAAAGCATATGACAAAGAATTGATTAAATTATTTTCCTACAGTGTGAAGATAATTACTAAATAACTTTGTCGAAGTAACCCCAATAACAAGTAAAGCTTGTACGAAAGCTATCAAAGAGAAAGAAAAAAATGTCAACATATGACATGATCTTCGTACATACATTCCAAAATTATAACATCCCTCAAATTCGAGCGTATGTATGTACGAAAATTACAAAGTAGCATACACCATATCCTTCTCAGAGTAGAAACGATCAATTTATTATTAATGTTTCTTGAATACTAAATTCCACCGTATTAGCTACTACTACATTGCTACATATAAATAAGGGCATCACCAGTTTTTAAACCGGCGAATTTATTCAAAGCAATAACCGGAACGTTAAGAAGAAGCAAATCAAACGTGCGATTAACCATATCGAGCAATCAAGTAAAACAAACTCTTTAGAGTCTAGCGGTACGAAGTTGCTGCTTGAGCACAGGTCGAAGGTATTCATGGTACCCGTCAGGAACCACCGAGTCGTTCAATGGATCCTTCCACGCTTCCTCAAACAGTTTCGGGTACACATTACCGTCGTAACGGCCCAGCACCGAGTTCAAGTAATGGTCAGTGTAATTGAAAGCGTCCACAAGGGCAACCGCATTAGGACGAACCTATAGGAAGGAACACAAAATGTTAGAACTCAGCTTTTTAAGGAATCAAATGCAGTGAGTAAGAGATGTTGAACCTGAGAGTATAAGGAGCGGAGCTGGTCGTTGGCTAGCGAGGCTTGTTTGGGAGTGATGGTGTTTGTGGAGAGGAAATCTCCGAGGTGCTTGTGAAGGAGATAGAGCGCGTAAATGTAACACAGATTATTCAGCTGTTTCTTCACTCCTTTGCCTCCTATGTCTTCCTCTAGTTTAGCTATGAACCTAACCGAGACAAAATTGGCAAAATTCAGGAGCTGACACAGAGAGAATCGCTAACTTATTTGATACGTGCAAACGTTTTTAAAGAAGCTTACTTGGAAACAACAATCAATTGGCAATGCGCAATTGCAGCCTCAACCAGATCAGCCAAGAGTTCTTGGAATCCTATAGACAGGAGAAATGTTTGAGAGTTTGGTCTTTTACCTTAGGATTCTGGATTCATGGAGTTAGATGAGTACCTTGTTCTTGATTCTCAAACTTGCTCAAATTTTTGGCACAAGTAACAGCCATTCTCAAAGCCCTAGCTTCAAAAGCTTCCAGTACCGCATCAGGGTTTAACCAATCCTCAGCTACATGCCCAATCAATAAAACCAACTATATCACTAACTCGGGAATCATATCGACGAAAAATCATTTGTTTGCTTTTGTAGCAGGAAGAAGGATAGAACATATAAACTTAAAAACTCACCCTTTTGAACACCAGAACGACATTGCAAAAGATGTACTGCCCGGCCCATATAAGCAGTTGTGCCAACAGGAACCTTTCCAGATCCCAGCTGGGAGACGGTCTTCATAAGGAATCGAGCAACCTATAAACACAATTTCGAACAATAGCATAAATTACCACAAATCGCGAGGCTTAGAGCTTTTCTTACAATTGGAAATATTGGGGAAACAACAATGAACAAAAAACTTCAAAAGCTGTTAAATGTGTTTTGCATATCAAGTATCAACCAAGAAAACAATCACAAATTGCAGGTGACAAAAGCCAGAAACAGGTGAAATTGAGAAAAACCTGCAAATAATTATATTGGAAAAGGTACAAAACTCACAATATGAAAGCATGTTAAATCAAGAACTCACAGCCGAAAGACCAGAGAGACATAAGATGAAGAGCCACGTGCTAAGAAATCTATATGTACTGACAGTATTATTCTAGTAAATGAGAATAGCTCCCAGTTGATAATAAGTACCTGTAATTGCAGCACAACATTGTCTCCTTCGTATGTGCAGGCAGGAACATACACAGCAAACAGCTCAGGGAGTCCACTGCACCACAAGTAGCCATGTCCACCACATAACTTACGACATTCTTCAATACCATCCTGCACCCAATATAACGCTTAGGCTGAATTTTCGAATTCTAAATAAACCTCCGAGACAATGTCAAGGAGGGAACTAACGTTCCAACATGTGAGCGGTTGGACCCTCAGAGAAACTAAACCTATCAGTCTAGTCTAATGAGCATAAAGGACCAGCTCCGGAACATACCGCAGTGGCTGTGGTGGTGAGAGACTTCAATCCTGCAGTGCATGCATGAGCCTCTGGCAAAGTTGCGAAATCACTAGCAGCCAGTCTTTCAGTTACATCCGTGTACAGCCATTTTAGCCACTCTCCAACAAATCGAAATGCATATGCAGATGCTAGCAGAGGAAATAGCCTGTTCTGCTGAGTTTTATAATCAATCACCTGTGACAACAACATGCAGAAAAATATTACATCCCCTTTTTCAGCCAACATAATATTAGTCACAAGACGTTAATGACTGTAAAGAAAAAAAAACTCTACACCACCAAAGTCAAGGAAAATCACTTGACAATCTGCCTAAATCAGGAAAAGATTCGTACAAGTAAGTTAGGTAGAAATACTTTGAAATTTGCTATGATCCAACATTAATCAATAGGTGTGCACACTACACAGCTATGAGTATCCTTGGTTATGAAATGGGTATAAATGAGTACCTGTGTCTCAATGCCACCGTTATGTGCACCAAATTGCCTCCGCACTGCACTGTACCTTGTAGCTATGCAAACTGCTCGAGATAGTGCATTGGAAGCATCTGCCACAATTGTTTGTCTCACATACACCATAGTACCATACACCAGCTGCTTTGGAACATCCGATGGCACATATTTCCCTTCCCTTGTAACTTTTGACAGCCTGAAACGTTTTGAAAGAGGAGAAAAATGCAGAACAATAAGTCCGTATTTAAGCACAAGCAATTCCCTCTAGACCTATCATTACATCGTGAATGCTTATTAAAATCAGACCAGAAAGGCAAAGAGGGATGACCTCATGAGCATTTGATCTCTGGGAATGCGAACATGATCAAACATAAGAAACCCGTTGTCCATTGAATTATATGCTCCATTTCCCATCTTCGTCCCAATATCACCAACAGTTATATTTGGAAGAGGAGAATGATCTTCTAAGCTGCGTAGTTGCACAATGAATCCTGGAAGAGGAAGTTTAAGCAATCAATACCGGAGCAAGCAAAACTAAAGAAAAAAAAAAATACTAAACCTTTTTTTGTTTCCGGTACATACCATGGACACCATAGTCTTTGCCATCAGTAATGAGACGAGCGTAAACAACAGCATGGGTAGAAACTTTACCCAAGCCACCAGGCCACCACTATTCAACAACCAAAGAATATGAAAATCTTACACAACTTAAGTCAATTAATGTGCATAATAATAACTCAAATCAAAAGGCTTCTTAGTCATCAACTCACTTTGGAAGCAGTCTGAGTAGGTGTGTAAATAACAAACTCATCCGTCTTGGGATCAAAGGTAGCAGTTGTCTCAAGGCCTTGAACATTAGAGCCATGACCAAGCTCAGTTTGTGCATAGCACCCAATAATCTGCATCTTATTC
Organism: Camelina hispida; assembly: GCA_023657505.1. Lineage (NCBI taxonomy): Eukaryota > Viridiplantae > Streptophyta > Magnoliopsida > Brassicales > Brassicaceae > Camelina > Camelina hispida. Next base: position 20,441,867 of record CP094635.1, on the reverse strand, counting down.
GCCAGTGACAACCACTTCTTCTGCTGCTCCTCAGTGCCCTGTCCCTTAATAGCAGGCACAAACATTCCCTACAGAAAGAGAATCAACGAATCAAAATGGTGTCATCAGAAATGATATCTATTGATTTATCAAAATAGAGAGAGTACCCAGTGCAGATCAACATAGGCAGGCTGATCAACAAAGTGCCTCAATCGTCCTGCTTCTTCCTCTGTAACCAACCAACAAAGACTCTCAATACAAAAAAACTTGAGAATCAACGGAAACAATAAGGAGCGTGAGAAGAAGGAATCATCCATACCAGTGAGACGGAGCTCGATGATCCTCTTAAAAGCATGAGCACATTTCCTCAAAGTGCTCTTAAACAGCTCCTTCCTATTCAATCGAGCTCTGTTGCTTTTCTCAAATACCTATATAAAAAAAACAAAGATTAAACACGAAAAATTCACAAATCGAACACGATCCCTAATCCTAATTGGAAGAACAAGGAGAATTGAGAATTGAGAAGGAGAAGAAAAGAAACCGGATCGGAGGCGACGAGGCGGGCAATTCGATCGGAAACCTCAAAAGCGTGGCGGGAACCAGCCCAGACGATCTTCATTTCGTCGACGTCGAACTCCGCCTTGTTCCTCTCATCAGCAAGGTGATCAACTCCTTCCATGATTTGGTAATTTCACAAAAAAAAAAAAAAAAAAAAAAACAATAAAAGCTTTCCAGAGAAACAAACTTCTCAGAGATTATTAAGAGACGATGGTGGTGAAGAATGGATAGCCAATGCCTTCTTCTTCTTCCTCTACCGATTTAATTGCACAAAAGTAGTTGAGAGAAGCAAAATATAAATTAAAACTTTTATTTCGGATATAAAAAAGAGAAGAAGAAAGACAAATCGATTTATAATAGGACTTTTTTCCCTTTTCTTTTCTTTCTTTCTTTCTTTTTTTATATATTGATGAAATGTTTTGTATTTATCTAATTCTCTCAGATCCATGTCTCACTGTTGACATAGATAATAAATATTAAAAAAAAACGTGGAATGAATTAATTTTTGGATTCTTTTTCATACTAGTAATATTAGTTCAATGGATATATTGAGAACAAAATTGGTCGGCAAAAAATATGGAATTATATCCATTTTTCCTTCTTATGGAACATATATACTGTATTTGACTAACAAATTAAAATTAAAATTAATTTATATGTTGTACTTGTGTCCTGAAATAAATAAATAAAAAACACCCAGTAAAATCAGACGTGTAATAAATTTAATTTTCCGCAATAAAATGACATGCAATCTGACCAACATGTTGCTACAACAAGATAAAGGAATTAGGCTAAAAAGATAAGATAATGTTTTGTTTTCTTATCTTTAAATTGCAATGTACATATATAGTTGCGTTATGGGCAGTTCGAAGATAAAAGAAGAAACAACTTGTAATGTACTTGTACAGTATAATGATTTTTTTCCATCAATAATTAAGTCTTTTTTCACTTGTCAACTGTGTATGAAGATTTGTGTTCCGATCTTAAAAGTGCAGTTAGGTTAACTATGCATTTATATCGTTTTGTATTATAATCGTAAAAGACAAACATATTTTTATGCTTTGAACAAAAGACATTGTCGCTATAGACCACATACAAATTCACAACGTGTAGAAGTATGGTCCATATACGTAACCACCGCCCATTCAAGTTCCACGACTTCTTTTTGAGCGGCTTTGACTAAATCATTTTCAAGTCCCACGGGATTCCTTGTTACTTCATTCATATTTCGCTAATTGAACATTACTACAAGCTAGAACACCATTTCTTTTACATTTCGATTTCGTAACCAAACAACATAGACTAGGAGGAGGTTGCGTAGGTTAGCCTGAAACGCTCCTTAATATAGTCGCCGGCCAGAATTGGCGGGAATCTACACCGATAAAAATATATGAGAAGCGGACTCAAACTTTTATTCTTTTACCATTCAAAATCAAAAAGATTTAACAAATGTGCAATGGAGTAAAGATTCATTCAACAAGAGTTTTCTCAAATACCTTGGGGGACAAGTTTTGCTGCAACAACTCTCCAAGCATTTTACATTACAATCTGGATTGGGATCTAAAAAGAACACCACCTACAATAAACTTCTCCTCAAGTTAGCTACTTTTGCCCAAAACTTTATCAATTTGTAAGGAAATTAGAAAGAATCAGGCAAAGTTACCGAGTAACGTTCTTTTCCAACCGGCATCACTCGGTGCAAGGTAGACCTAAAACCCATTCACATATATTACATGAATAATCTTGAAACGTTACCTAGAAAACACACTCTAAACTAAGACTGATAAAAATTTACCGGAACATTCCATTGGTCCATCTCTCCATCAAATCACCAATGTTGACAATAAACGCCCTACAGTTATAGGAAGTCCCCCGGAATTCAACAATTATTTCTAATCAACAAGCATCCAAAATCCAGTAGCTATAAAAAAAACGCTAAACGTACCCTTTTATTCCAGGGACATCTTCCCAAATGTGTGGTTGTTTCGATTTGTCTCTACAAACCTATGAGTTTTAACAGACGGTGTAAGAACATAAGGTTACTAAAAGAAGACGAGTATGAGGAGAGTTACAAGAAAATAAAAAATAAAAAAAATAGTTTACCTGAAGCCCTGGAACTCCATCAGTCAAAAGAAGAGTGACCATTCCATAATCTGAGTGAGCTGAGGCACCATATGTTTCTACATCTGACGAAATCACTTCACCTATATATATCATCAGAAGTGCAGAGATCAAAACCTGACTCGAACTCCTGGAATACGGATCAAGTTTTCACTTATTACATATGTTTACTTGTTTAGATATACAAGTTCCTCTGGTATGTTAAGTTCTAATTCTTAGCAAAGTCAATCAAGATTAATATCAATCATCAATCCAACCAGAATCTGATGTACATAGATACCTGGATAGCGTAAGAGGCGAACAACTGCTGCAGGATCATTTAGAGCTCCAACTTTTTCGAAGAAGTCCTCATCTAAATTCAATGCCAAGGCAATCAAGCCGAGCAATTTTCTACCCACGGACCTTAAAGCAGCAATGCAAACACACAACTAGCAAGTTAATCCAGGAGAAAATAATCATGAAATATCATAATCTCCTTATATTTAGAAATTGATTTATCAAGAGACCAAAGATAGTACCAATGTAATTGGCTACAATAAACTATATTTGTCCCTACCATCGAATTTCAAATGTAAATGTCGATAATGAACTTGAAAAACCTATTATCAACTGAGGATGTATAGAGAAGACAGGGTATAAAGTTTTAGTTTGATTTTCATTTTGCAGAAGAGCGACTAAAGAGCAGGTGCTTACAGGACATTCTTGTAGTAACATTCCATGGTTTGTCTCCATGATGGCAAGAGATCTATATACATACACCTAATCCGTAAGAGAGATTGAGATCAAAACAGATTAAAGAAACAGGTAGTAAGGAAATAACCTTGAGAAGGCCATTGATTTGGGTAACGTTGAGCGAGAACGCCTTCGAAAGAGCCAAAATAGAAGCTTTCCTTGGAATCACCTAACAAAGAGAGATCAAAATCTTAAAGACCACCTCCAGCAAGAAAACAAACCATATGCCATATACAAAACCACCAAATTGAATGAACCTATGGAGGTCACGGACGGGTCAAGTTTCTCAGCATACAAAGGAGTATAACCAAGCAAATCACGGCGGAGTAAAGCCATCTTCTCCTCTAGCGGAAGATCAAAGAAGCCTTTGCTCTCCTTAAAAACCCCTTTTATTAATTCTTCCTCGATGCCATGATTCTTGACATAAAAGAATCCGTGTTCAAGACATGCCTTATTTTACCGACATAACAAAACAAAACAGTTTATCAGCAATCATAGAGAGAGACATGTCTTAAACAAACCTCGTCTGAACCAGTTTAACTTAAGTATACACAAGACCTCCTTCAATAACGCAGACCAAAACCGAACCACTCAAAAAAAAACAATTTTCTTCAATTGATGGCTACATGTACTAGTCCTATCACTTACTATTCCACAACTGAAATTGGAAAAAAATTGTAACTCATGGAAATCATATGACTGCTGAGAAAGAGGTAAGAAGACGAAGAAGAAGCAGCTAATCTAGTAGAAGAAGCAGGATACAAGTAACAGAGAGGTGAAGACGAACCTGACGAATCAATTGTGCGGTGGAGATTTTTTCCGGCGAAGAGAGGTCGATGATGGGAAGTGGAATCGACGTCCCCATTCTCTCTGTTTGGAAATTGATTTTGCTCTGATCGTTTTGGCATATATGAGAGAACAAGACGTATACTGGTAGCCCTGAGACCTATTATCCGGGATCCGTATCCGATCCGGTATCCGCTTCTATCCGCTCCGAAAAATAGGATATCCAGTGGGCCGGATCTGGATCCGGATAATAAAATGATGTATCCGCCAGATCCGGATACGGATCCCGATAATATAAATTTTAAAACCGGATATCCGGTATATACATATCTTATGTTTATATATAGGAGTTGGACTATAAAAGTACTCATGTATATTTTAAGCCTGTTATCAAACTTAATATAATAAAGCCCATATAGTTTAAACATGAAACAAAATTAGAGTCCATTAGATCAACATTGTTTTATGAATCTGGATATTAGGGTTGAGCCTCACATCCTCACGTCGCCGTTCTTTCTTGATTTTTTTTTGTTTTTCCTCGCCGTTAACCACGACTCCATCATCTTTCTACGGCCCTGACGATTTGAAGATGAGAAACAGTTGGAGAGACTTTGATGGCCGGCCGTTCCACCGCTGTCTTTATTATTACTCGTCCTATGATTCCGTTTTTGGTGGTGACAGCATCGTTCTCTGATTCCGTTTTTGGCGGTGAAAGAGTCGTTTAATGATTCTTTCTTAGGCAGTGATGGCTCCGTTAATCATAACATTGGTTCGGTTCCGATCTAAGATGAATCTGGATTACTCTTTATTGGGGAAGAGACCAAGAAAACAAAAAAAAAAACCGGATCCGGATATCCGCGATTATCTGGGTTTTTGGACGGATATTCGATATCCGGATATCCAAGGTGGTCGGAGGCGGATTCGGATATTAAAACTCCATATCCGCCGGGTACGGATCCGGATACCTCCAAAAACGCCGGATATCCGGATCCGTCTCAGGGCTATATACTGGAATACGACTACGTTTTAGATAAAATAACCGGAACTGAGTATTTGAACCGAACCAACCCGAAAAATATTTGGAGGGTTTGTTTGTGTTTTAGTTTTAGTACATTTTTAGACACTTAAATAGGTAAAGCAGCAGTTACTAAGAGCATGATTAGTGGGGGGTTCTCACAAGTTAGTCTTGGATTTGGGCCCCAAAATAATAATAAACAACCTATATATAGGTCCATAAACAGAGAACCGTTGCCACCGGAAAGATTTTGAGCAACATTTGAGGAACGCTATGTGGCGGCTTTTGAATGGATGTTTGATAAATATAAAAGCATTTTTTTATTTTTTACTCATTTTCTTTTTCTTTTCTTCCCGAAAGTCTCTTTCTTTTCTCTCTCGAAAACTCCGGCGATAGAGTTGGCGATTCATATGTAATCGGAAAAATCAATGGATTCACGTCGAATCCATTGAAAATTTTCGGCTTAAACTGGTCGGTTGATGGTCACCCGGAGGCTTTTGGCTTCCAGATCGGTGTGTTATGGTGATTTGATGGTTGGGTGTTGAAGTCAAATCGACGGTGGAGGTTTCATTTGGCGGGACAACGACGGCGGAGGTTCCGTTTGGTGGTACAAGGACGGGGGAGGTTTCTTCTGGTGGCGTACAGCGAACGGCGAGGACCATTGGCTAACGAATCGAAAAGAGAAGGTTGGTATTTGCATTTTCCGATTTATTGCATGTTAGGTTGATTCATATCAGGTGGTATTTAACTGTTAGGTTATCGGATTAATTAGATTGATTGTTAGAATGGTGAATGTTTTCTATCAATTTGACTTATTAGGCGTAGATTGTGAGATTTGTTTGATGTTCAATTGATTTTGATATGTTTGATGTTCAACTTATTGTCAGATTTTATTTTATGAGATTTGATATGTTTATCTTTCTTGTTATAGCTTGTAGAGTGAAGCCGTTTGTTGTTCTTACTTAAGGGTAGAATGTTTTAGTTTTATCTTTTGTATAAGTAAGTGTGTGATTAATATTGACTATTTTGTCATGTTTTGTGCGAGGTTAAATGGTAAAGAATGGTATTCATCAAGTGGACACAGTGGTTGGATTCTCTTATTTGAAAGGTATGGAATCCAATTCTTTCAAATGTTGTTGTTTGTTAGATTTTGTTTGAGTTTCTTTGTTGGGATGAGTTTGTCTGTTAGATTTTGTTTGAGTTTATATGCTTGAAGTGTTATGTTTGTCTTTGTGTTATAGTTTGTGAGTATGTGATTAAACTTTTATCAAATGTTGATGTTTTATTTGATCAAGTGTTTGAGTTTGCGGTTGTGTTTGTTTTTGTGTTAAACATGTTTGTCTTTTATATATATGCTTGAAGTGTTATGTTTGTCTTTGTGTTTAAAATGTTTCAAAACCTATTTGCATTGTCTTTGTCTTTGTGTTAAACCCGTTTGTCTTTTATATTTCCTAAAGTGTTTAAGTCTTGATCAATTGTTTGAGTCGAGTCTCATTGATGATTGTTTTTGTTTGTTGGTTGTATTAAATACGGTTAGTATTTGATTAGGGAGATACTTGTCAAGTCAGTCATTGATGAATGCTTCAACATCAAACAATAAGTTTGATGTTGTAGGGTTTGTAGGTTGTACTAATGTGATAAATGTGTGGTTGTTGTAGTGTAGGTAAGAACTTAAATTTGAAAACCTAAATCCACTTGGTTTAAAAGTAAACTTCACCTTACCAACTAACCTAAACCATTAAATTGTTCTCAACAAACCCTTTTCGTTTTTCATCACTAATGCAATCTATGGATCCTGGAAACCTTAATCGTTTTCCACAAACAAGTTTTGTTGATCTTATGAATTCTCAAAAAGACAACAACGGTTTAGATAATCCGATTCTACCAAATACTTCCTCTTCTCAGCCTGTCCACTTAAACTCTACCTTCTCTTCTCAGCCTGTCCACTTTACCTCTACCTTCTCTTCTCAGCCTATAGACTTTAGCCCTGGATTCTCTTCTCAGCCACTTCATTTTAGCCAGGCATCTGAATCTGAAGACTGTGTCGAGTTAACTGTTGATGAGAATGAAGAAGACGGAAGAAGTCGAAGTAGAAGGCGGTGGAGTGCAGAGGAGGATATCAACCTCATAAGCGCTTGGTTAAACACAAGCAAGGATCCAATTGTAAGTAATGAGCAGCGGCTTCAAAGTTTCTGGAAGAGGGTTGCTGGCTATTACAAAGCAAACAATGGCTCATCTGGTTCAATAGCAAGAGGGCCTTCACAATGTATGGCTAGGTGGAACAAGATAAACCACCAAGTCAATAAGTTTGTGGGGTGTTATGCACAAGCGAGTTCAAGGAGAAAGAGTGGAGAATCAAAAGATGATTTATTGAGCATGGCGTATGAGCTTTTCAAGAACGACATGAAAAAGCCATTTCTACTAGGACATTGCTAGAGGGAATTGAAGCATGATCAGAAATGGATCACGAAGGAGTGTAGCCATAAGCGGACTAAGGTTTCCAGAAGCGAGCAATGATGGAGCTAAGATGAGGCCTTCGGGGGTAAAGCTGCCAAGAAAAAGGCAAGAAACCGGCAGTTAGTCAACTGTGGAAGATGGTTCTGTTGGTAAGTTGGAGAAGATAATAGCAATGAAGGAGAAAGAACAAGTGGCTAAGGAGAGGCACGGCAAAATGCGTTTGCTAGACAGCCTGCTTAACAAGACTGAACTAACTCCCGCTGAAGTCCTACTTAGAGACAAACTCGTTGATCAAATGTTGACAAACATTTAGGTTTAAGTCTTGTTTGGTTATCTCTTGGTTGTTTAACTCTTGCTTATCTCTTGTTTGTTTAACTCTTGTTTATATCTTGTTGTGATTAACTCTACTTGTCTTCTTCTTTTGTTTCAGGTTTTGGGACAACATATGAAGGTGTCTCGTGAAGGGAAACATGTTGGCGTGTGAAGGGAAACATGTTTGCGTGTTGTATTTAAACCCGTGAATGGGTGTTGGCTTTTAGTGTCATTCACGGGTCTATCTTGTTGTTGTCTTGTTGTCATTGATGTGTTGTTTTTTCTTGTTGTTTCTTGTTGTAAGGATTGTCCCGTGAATGTGTTGTTTTTCTTGTTGTAAGGACTATCACGGCTTGTTGTTTTTTCTTGTTGTCCAACCCATGAATGGGTTTTGTTTTAATGTGTCTTTTATAAGGTCTATATATTTGAGAATGTTGTGTACAACTTCATTATCTAATCATCCGACTCTTCATTTGCTATATATTCTTCTCATTTCTATTATCTTATCAACCAATTCTTCTTATCATTTCTTCTTATCATCATTTCATCTTGTTAAATATTCAAACCCATTTCCATTAATGCATACCCATTCTATTACAAAAACAAATTTCCATAAACCTTGCAACAAAAAACAATCTCCAATACTATAAGCCTTCCAACAAACTCAAATTGTCAAAAATGTCTAATTGGAGTTCCGATCAAGAAATTGATGAAATTGTAGAGGAGGAAGTTGATAGTATAGTGGAGGAAATCCAATACAACTACACTCACCCGGAAATACCACCAGCTCCAATAATCCGAAGAGTCCAATTGCTGAAACAACCGCCCACAAATGCCTTCTACATTTTGTTGAGGGAGTTATAAATCTGTTTGGTGACGAGTATCTCAGAAGACCTACATCAGAAGACCTCCAAGGATTACTGAATATTGGAGAACATCGCGGTTTCCCTGGAATGGTAGGGAGCATAGATTGTATGCATTGGGAGTGGAAGAATTGTCCGACTGCATGGAAATGACAGTATTCACGTGGATCTGGTAAACCGAGTATTGTACTAGAGGCTGTGGCATCACAAGATTTATGGATTTGGCACACATTTTTTGGACCACCAGGTTCGTTAAATGATATCAATGTCTTGGACCGCTCCCCGGTGTTTGATGATATCCTAGAGGGTCGTGCTTCGAGAGTTACATACGTTGTCAATGGACGGCAATACAAAATGGTGTACTACCTCACTGACGGTATCTATCCCAAATGGGCAACTTTCATCAAATCCATTACACTTCCACGTGGTTGAAAAGCAAACTCTTCCCTCAATGGCAAGAAGGATGTCGTAAAGATGTAGAGCGTGCATTTGGAGTCTTGCAAGATCGATTTGCAATCGTGAAGAATCCCACACTTTTTTAGGATAAAAGAAAAATAGGAAAAATAATGAGAGCATCTATCATTCTGCATAACATGATAGTGGAAGATGAACGACATTACTACAATTTCTACGACCCACCGGAATTCTATCACGGAGAAGGAAGCGGAAGTTCTCATGTCGATTTATCATATTCTACAGATATGCTAACAAATCGACATAATATGATGGGCATTCGAAATGATGTTCATGATACACAAATGTATGATCTTTTGAAAAAAAGACTTGATTGAGCATATATGGCAAAATTTTGGTGCAACCGCACAATAAATCTTATTCCAAATTCTGTATAATATGTTTAATATTTCAAATTTTATAAAATATGTTTACTATTCTAAATTTTGTAAAATATGTTTAATATTCTAAAGTCTGTAAAATATTGTTTTCTATTTTATGTAATATAAAATTTTTAAATAATTGTTTTATCATTTTAGATAATTAACATTTAATAATTAATAAACACAAATTAAAAAATTATTATTTAAATGTTTGAATAACCTTTTTTGGAGTTATTTAGTAATGGAGTGATTTTGCTTAAATTTTCTTAGAGTTGCTTTGATTAATTTAATATTAATTATATAATTAATTAATATGAGAGTACCCACTAATGATGGTCTAATTAAAATTTGAAAAATAATCAGTACACTTCTTTTTCAGTCCCTGCCTCGTTAGTACACTTCTTTTTCACTCCCTGCCACGTTACCATACATGATACATCTTTATCGCCTTTTCTTTGGAACCACATCTAAGGTAAGCTTTTGCCATTGCAACGACAGTGCCTCCATCCAGTTTGATTCCTTGTTCATCAACCCACATGTTGAAGTGTTTCCATCGATTTTATACTGCTGCCTGCTTGTGTCTGCGTATACCCTCAAAACCTTGTTCACTGTGGGACTGCCACACTCGACCTTTCTCTCTCTTGCATCTCACGTACAAGCTTCTCGACCATATCTCGATTTTGGAGCTTACCGTAGAGAGTAATCATCGAATTGAAGGGTGAAACTTTAAAGAGGAATCCAAGCTCTCTCATCTTCTCAAAGGTGGCCTCAGTTTTATCCAATGTATTCTCAGATTTCGTGTAAGTGCTCAGGAGAGTGGCCAGAGTAATCCCTCATGTTATCGGGAATGCTTTGGAGGAACTTCTTGGCTTCTTCCAAACCAAGAACATTCTCAACAAGATGAAACCATTTTATGGAAAAATCTGTTCCAAATACGGAATTATAGTCCACAAGGACTACAACTAGTATATTTGACCAGTCGCAAATAATACAGCATACGTGATATTGTTATTAGTATTTTATCACCTTTAATAATTTATTACAGTACATTCATGTCCACTCAAAGCACACGACTCAAACCCAAACATTAGAACAGGTTTTATTAACGTAGAAAACTCAAACATTTGACATATGCATGTCTTATTTAAGCAAACGTGGAGGAGCTTCTCATATACGTCTTTTAGCCGGAACCAGAATACGAAGCGAGAGTTTGACTGAATCGCTCGTGGAAATAATCTTTGGCCCGGACCGGTGGAAACCTGATCAGACAAGAAATTCACAAATCAACCGTACGTGTAAGCTTTGTGATAGAAGACACCAAAACTTTTTAAGTTATCACAATATAACGAGAGTTATTAATATACCTGGGAGGAGAAGTTTCATTGCAGCAGCTCTCCAAGCACTCCACAACGCAGTTTGGGTCTGGATCGACGAATACAGCCACCTTCAAGTAATTAAACGAACATGTTTATGTCACGATAATAATGACGATTAGTAAAAAAAAGAGACTAATTCAAACCAATTACATCGTACGTACCGAATAACGTTCTTTCCCCACCGACACCACTCTATGCATGGTTGATCTTATAATCAAGAAGCGATATATCTTAATTAGTCAGATTATTCATCCTAGAAATGAGAACGATTGTAAACTAGAAGTATAGATGTTTTATTTGTTAATGTACCGGAAAAGACCATTAGTCCATCTCTCCATAAGGTCGCCAATATTGACAACAAAAGCCCTGTGATTATAATTTACACAAAGTCATCTTAAGTTTTAGGCCTTAACTACAAATAGAGTCAATCAAAACGCTATATGCTTATGGTTTTAATTATGTAACTTACCCTTTGATTCCAGCGACATCTTCCCAAACCTTTGGTTCTTTATCTTTATCCCTACAAACCTTTTAGTACGTACGTAAACATTAATTATTAGAACTAAAAAAAAAAAGATATAAAAAAAAAGAAATTATCTGTTTTAAAAATATATATATGAGATGAATACTTGAAGGCCTGCAACTCCATCCGTTGCAAGAAGAGTTATCATTCCAAAATCTGAATGAGCAGAAGCCCCACATGTTTCTTCTCCAGATGAATCCAACTCTCCTATTATATATAATGTGACAAAGAGGGAATATCTAAGCGCAAAATAAAGAAACGAGCAGTGGAGGTTTTCTCATTTAGAAAACAGGTTTGGTGGAAGACCTGGATAACGTATGAGACGAACAACTGCTGCTTGATCATTGAAGGCTCCCACTTGTTCAAAGAAGTTTTCCTCTAAATTCAATGCCAAAGCCACTAGGCCAAGCAATTTCTTACCAACAATATCCCTAAGAAACAACAAAGACCAGACCAGTAAACAAAAACCACAACGTACAACCCAATATATAAGTACGAAAAAACAATAGTTTAGAAGTATTTTTGGTCAGCATAAGCAGAGCAATTGTTTCCTTCTACTTACATGACATTTTTATAGTAGCATTCCATGGTTGGCCTACAAAGCGGCAGAAGCTCTAATACAAACATCCATAACCCATATATAAGATAAGATAATCAACATAACAAAATAGTATTTGATAGAAACAAAGAGCTAGGTTCAAAAGCCCAGAGACTACTTCTTGCTAAATATGTTTTTTATTGTGGGTTATGATCTCAAGTAACAACAATATGGTTTAAGTAGGTTAGGCTCTTTAGTTTCTATCAGTGTTTTAAACCTCAGACCAACCCCGCAAGGCCGCAAGGTCAGACCTTTAAACTCGCGACCTGATATGGTTTCGTTATATGTTAAAAGCCGTAGTTTTGTTTACCTGTTAGATTTCATGATCCGACTGGTTAGCAGATCAAATTAAAAGTCTTTTGGTTGGAATGTTTTGAGTATATTTAGTTGAAATTCCGTTTACAATTGGTAGCTAAAACAAACATTTCAGTAAAATATAATCTATCAATTATTATTTTATTTTTGCTGATGTTACATAAGTCAAAGATAAGATTTTTTTTTGTCATTAAGATCTTCTAGACCAAGAAAAACAGAAGAAGACATGTTATCAGACTATTAAGAATTTAAGATAACATTAATTATAGTACAGTTTCTATTATAATAAACTAACAATATATATAAATATACAAAGTACTATATTTTAAGTTATTAAATTATGATATTGAATCGACTATCTGGAAAATCCGGTTTGGTTTCCTGTTTCTACTTTTCTATTTATATATATAATTCTCGAGAGTTGGAAAATAGTTTATTATTAAAGAGTGACAATTATTAGAAGATTAATAGGAGTTCCATTATCAAATTCCTCATTTTCTTTCATTTGTAAATTGTAATCCCGCACTATCATCATCTATTAAAGTATCAATTTCTATAATCTATATACTGTATTATCTTCTTATAAGTATTATATATCAAACAAATTTTACCTTCAAGAGGCCACTCGTTAGGGTAAAGTTGTCCCAAAACTCCTTCTGAAGATCCAAACGTGAACATCTCCTTGGAATCACCTTTTACATGAATATTTCCAATCAATCACACATTTCCTTTTTCTCAACCAAAGCCAATTATAGAGATCATTAATCTAAAGTAGTTGGACAAACCAATAGTAACCTATAATATAATATAATTAAGAACCTTTGTAAGTGGCAGAGGATTCATGTTTCTCGTCGTATAAAGGTGAGTAACCACGAGAACCACGACGAGCCATCACCATCTTCTCATCAAGAGGAAGAGAGAATAGTTTCTTGCTCTCCATTAACACTGTTTCCATCAACTCTTCCGAAACGCCATGATTCGTGAGATAGAAGAATCCATGATCCACACAAGCCTAAATATATATATATATATATATATATATATATATATATAATCATCAAAATATCAGTTTAAGATCGAAATTTGCGTAGTAACATAAAGAAGCAATCACCGTTAAGAGTATATATAGATAATACAATCAATGACTTCGTTTTGTTTCCATGAAAAAGAAGAAAAAAAAGACACGTAAAGGAAGAAGAAGAAGAACCTGACGAATCAACTGGGAAATAGAGAGCTTCTCCGGCGAAGAAAGATCGATGATCGGAAGTTCGAGAACCGTTCCCATTATTACTTCTTATCCCTCTCTACTCAAACTCATACATTGTTTCTCTCAAGTCCTCTTGTGTTATTCTTTTTAAGCAGCTGCCTGCACTTGTCAGTATGTCCGTACGGCGTCGTTTTTTGTTTTATTCCTCTTTTTGACACGAGTTTTGATATACACTGGGCTTTAGGCCCATTAAATATAGGACCACCGTTTTTTCATTAGCTCATGAGGTTTTCCATTAAATATAGGACCACCGTTTTCTCAAAATGCTCTTACAGTTTGCAATCTAAAACAATCGAATGTGTAACTTGTGTTGTCTAGCAAAAATGAGAATTTATCAGAAATACCCTTTTTGAAACATCCTTTCTCAAAAATACTCATTTTTAAAAATATTTTTATTTTTGCCTTCTTTTACACAATTACAATATGTTAAATTAATTTTTAGAATTTTCTTTTAAGTTTGGGGTTCTCTATTTTTCATTTAGGATATAGTTTTAAAGGGTTAGAATTTAGTATTTGAGGTTTAGGGTTTAGAATTTAGTCATTTTATATATTAAAATAAGGTATTTTTAAAAATGGACACCAAAAAGGATATTTTTGAAAAGTGACATATAAAAAGATGTATTTTTGATAATGCCCCTATTTTCAAAGAGATTTACTTTGCTTTATTTTTTATAAAAGTCCTGAAGTGGCTATTTTGGATAAAACAAAATTATCAAGTTTTTAATCAAATAATTTAAGCAGTTTTCGAGATTGCAATGCAATGACTCCACAAGTCGTCCCTCTTCTTCAAATATAGTGATTCACGGGCAATTAGGGCTGGTCTGTCAGCAATATATTTTATGAGAGTATCGTGACACACTTTTCCTTCTTGAACAAGATCGTGGCAGCAAGAATCATTGATGGTTGCATTTCCAAAAACAACGGCGATTGTATTCAAAGCACAATGGGGAGAGATTTTAACAAGACAAGTATTCCATAACGATTTTGCTTCAGACTCGTCGATTGAAAATACAGGAATAAATGCGCAAAGCAAGGATACAACAATGAATAGCATAGCAATCTGAGAGGTAAATTTAGCCATATGTGATTATACGTGAAATTTACCGACTATTATTTCTTATATGAAAATAATGTAATGAAGTGTGTTTGTATCTGATAGTATAGACACAAAGCTACATAAGCTATTTATATGTAATTGAAAACCCAACGTAAGTATCATAACATATCACAAAACTATAATAATCAATGAGAAAGAGTTTATTTTCTTGGTAAATAAATACACTATGAGCGTTTAAATTTTTCTTTTCAATTATTGTTTTTAAAATTATAATGACAAATTTAATACAAGTAAAGATATCTTGTTTAAATGGAGAATGTTGTAATTTTGTTTTAAATCATGAAAACTTCTACCAATTTTTTGAATATGAGGTTATATACTAACTGAAATATATATATTTTTAAATATATTAAACTATTTTTTAGTAGTTTGACATATTAACATATTTTATTTTTAATGTATAAAAACTCTAAGTCACACTAATAAAGTTCTTATCTAAATGACAAAGAAATGCCACTAGTATGTTTCTATTACAACATTTTAATATAAAAAAATTTCAAAAAAAAAAAATATGAGATTCACTAGAGCTGTATATATAAAATGTGCAACATTTTTTTAACATAAATAAAAAGGTTGAAACCTTATTGATAAGTTTGTAAAAAATGAATATATTATAGTTAGATAACTAATAATTACAACAAAAAAAAAATTCGTAAACTAGATAAAATATTTCTTTAAAATAGATATAAAACAATGTATAAAGCAGCCCTTATTAAAGAGAAGAGAAACAAAAATTTGAAAACCAAATTAAGAAATAAAAAAACATAGATATATAGATTAAAATCATGGCAAAAAGAGAAACAAAGTAAATGTGAGTGGGGTTAATGGTCAATGTGGACTATGTTTTTATTGTCAACCTAATCCACTTGTGGGTAAAGACTCTAATCAAATTTCAGCCCTATTAGTCTATGGTTAAAATACTAATATACAAATACCATTGTTGTATGATTTAGTATGCAGTTTATTCGAATTTAAAATTGATTTTTTTTTAGGATTTTCTAATCAATTTTGGTAATTTTTACAATGTTTTGATTTGAGGAATTGGAGCTTAAGCATAAAGATAAAAATTGTATATTTACCAGTCTCTTGAAATAGACCAAAATAAAATATCATTATTTAGAATAAAAAGTAGGAAAATTGATTGGATTATACAGTTGTTGTAAATTTTATATATATATATATAGAAACTGAATTCAGTAAAAAAAATATATGTCCTATTAACATATGACTTTTGGATTAATATTCATATGAGATAAAAAAATTTTATTTTTTTGAGAATTGGTTAGAAATAGCCCTTTTGAGATACTCTTTTTCAAAAATACCATTTTTTGAATATTTTCATTTTTGCTCTCTTTTACACAACTACAATATGTTAAATTAATTTTTAGATTTTTTTTTTAGGTTTGGGTTTTCTATTTTATATTTAAGGTAGTTTTAAAAGGTTAGGGTTTAGTATTTGAGGTTTAGGGTTTAGAATTTAGTCATTTTGTATATTAAAAAAAATGTATTTTTGAAAATAGACACCGTAAAGGGATATTTTTGAAAAGTGATAAATTATTTTTAAAATTTTAAAAAAAAAATCGGTAAAAGAAAATAATAAGACAATCGAAATAAAATTTAGAAAATTCAACTATATAATTAATTTTGTGTAGATTCGGCGACATATAATGTATTCATAAAATATAATTTATATATACATTTTTCAAGTACACTTAGCAAATAAATCCTGAAGTTGCCAACTATTTACAAAACTGCCATTGACATTAACTATTAATTTGTTTTTCATTTAATTAATTAATATTAAGTTTCTATTTTTGAAAACAAGATTTCCCATCCTAAATAAATTTCCAAAAAAATTGGAACCACTCCCTTTAACATTAAGTATTAATTTTATAATTGATTTAATTAATATTAAGTTTCCAATCTTACAAAACAATATTTTATCCATATACAAATTTCTTAAACAATCGGTCTAACCAAGAAACGAATTGATTTTCGATCTTGGAGGAGGATCGGTGGCCGAGATTTTTGATCTCAACGCATTGATTTCCCCCTAAAATGAATGTTCAAAATCAAATATAAAATATATAATTCAAAAAAACTAATGGTATGATTTTAAAAGTTAACAAACATATTTACCATTCAATCTGATATCTTATTCAAAGAATAATAATAAAATATAAAATATATTGCTTGCTCACATATTTATTTTTATTTTGTATTACGTATTTAAAAATAATTTTTACTTTTACGGGTTTCATATGATGAGTTTTTGTGGATTAAAAATCTTCGAATATATTGTCTAACCCGCCTAGCATGGCGGGTTTGGAATATAAAACCAACACTAAAACTTATCTCATATATACTATAAATTTATAATCATAGTTTTGATTTTTAACTTATAAATTATTTAGTATATGAACTACAACATATTACACATACTATAACGCATTCTTAATATTCCAAAAAAAAAATACACATAAAATATACACTAACATACTATATAGGCATATACCTCTGTTTAATTCTAGAGAACAAAACAAATCTAGAATTTTATATTCTATCTAATAATAAACTTAATGTAATTAGGTTCTAAACTTTATAAAACGTAAGAAGAAGAAAAAAAAAAATCTAAACAAAATTCTAAATTAATTATACAAAAAGTTAATTAATTGAAAACTAAATAAATTAAAAATTATTATTTTAATACAATAATTTATAACTTAGTCCCGCGGTGTACCGCGGGTAAAATCCTAGTATCAACTATATTAATTTAATCAAAAAAAGTTTTATGAACACTGATTATTCTAACACTGTTGATATTATTACAATCAATTACAGCTTGAGTTTAACATGTAGTTTACAAAGGTAAGGAAAACGTTTTTGGAATCTCATCTTTGATTAATAATGCACGAGAAAAAGTTAGAAGAAGAAGCCGAAGGAAGAGTGTGAAGAATCGTAAGAAGAAGAGGAAGCGAAGAAGAATTGTTGTATGCGTAGGAGGAGGGAGAAGAAGAATGAGGAAAATGGCCAATGGGCCATGGTGTTGATTGAAGGTCCAAATGTTAAATGAATTAGTTTGTGTTGTTAAAAGATCAGACAATTAAAATAAGTAGTTAAGATAAGATAAGTCTTGAGTATAATGTGTTTGTTCATTTAAAAAGAAAGTAAGAAGGAAGAGAGTTAAGTGGCTAAACCTTATATACCAACAAACGTTGATATGTACGACATATACTCGCAGACTCTCAGTCAGTATATTTGATCGATACTGTACTATGATTGTAGATTATTTTGTTCATTAATGGACCTGATTTAATAGGTTCGGACATAAATGCATTGTGCGTAATGATTTCATCAACAAATTTTAGGAAGAAAAAAAAAATCTTAGGACAGTGATTCCTTAATTAATGGAAGATTCAATAATAAATGCAGGTGGACCATAAATCTAAATATTGATGATACCAATGCCACATCCACAGAAGACATTTTGCCCCAAACACGTTTTCTCTTATAGTTTTTGCTTCATCCATCATTGGACCTCTCCTCGTTTTATCACATTCTAAAGTATGGTGCATACTACGTATTCAACTACATTGGTAACACACATTTATTAAACCGTCTACTAACAAATTCTTGCAGAACCCTAATTAAATTTAATCATTTTCCATTGCCAAGAAGAAGAAAAAAAGACTAAAAAATATTCGCTCTTTCATAATTAAGTTTTTGTTAATTTAGTTTAAGTTCTTCTTGTTTAGTGATTTCATAGATGAAAGATGGGGACTAAATTAATGATCATTGTAGGAAAATTACAATCAAAATATAATATAAAGTCTTTCTGTCTTGGTTGTTATACAGATTCCAGCGTTATTAAAGTGGGTTTATATATTTTTCACTATTTATTATGAAAAATCAGTATGTACTAGTAGTATATAAGTTTGTGGGGAACAACTTCCATCATTTTTAGCAAAAGACAGCTTGGCCATATAAATTAATTATCATTAGCTTCGTTAAATAATACAAATAATAATTGTATATGTAGATCATTATGCCCAAGATTTGATTGCAAATCTCGGCTGATTGTTGAATTGGTCGCACCACCTTTTATAATACTAGTAATATACTCCTAACAAAAAAGATCAACTACTAATAAATGTTTCTTTTGCCAACACTCAATAATTGCAATCAGTAAGTGGTATTGCTCTGTTTGATTATACTCAGGTTTGCGTTAATGTCATATATATATAGCACTATTCGTCCCAACTTTGTTTTTTTTTTTACTTATTAAAATTCCAACCAAGCTCCAAAGTCCAAACATGCATATTACATTTAAAAATTCATTCTAGTTTTATTCATAAGCCAAGGGCTATATGCCTATATATATGTAAACGAAGCAATGGAGCCATATAATAAAGTAAAGAGATCCTAAAGTATCCATGCCATGAACGAGGTTGCACGTGTGGCACAGCTTTTAAGCAACATATTACTAATTAACAAGTGATTATGGTTCTAATGAAGCAAATGATTATTGCCGTTTTTGATTTAGCAGTTAATCGAATGCGCCAGCTCAGACAGTCACATGGCATAGACACGTGAGACCAGTCCCCGAACCAGAACCCATTCCCAAAGCAAAAGCTTCGTTTGATTTTGTGTTTGGAAATGCACGTAGCCGCACGTGCGGCGGATTCTGTCATCGATGGACGATGGCACGATGGTGGTTTCCTCTATGCTCCAGCTTTCATTGGACTGCTATGACTCAGGTAAGTTTCAGTGATCATTGTATAATCTAGCCAAACAAATTTGTAATTGCGTGAATCTGACCCCAAAACAAAAACAAAACAATTAATTACGTGTCAATTTGAAATGACAATAGAAATATTTTATTTCCGTTCATCAAAAATAGAAACTATAGAAAGAACATCCCATCTAAATCTAAACTTCTTTTGTTGTACCACAATTTCTATATATTTATATTATAAAACTATCTATTTTTCCAAGTTTAAGAAAAGTTATATTTATTTAATTAATTATCAAATTAGTATTTAATGCAAATAGTAGTGGTTCTGATTTTTTTGGAAAGTTGGGATTATGGGGGAATAATTGTTTACAAAAATAAGAAACCTTATCATAATTTAATAAATCATAAATTAATAAATATAAACATTTAATGTCAATGACATGATTGTAAATAGGTTCCAGCTTCAGGATTTATTTGCTAAATGTCTCTAAAAATGTATATATAGATATCTGAAGTACAATAATCGGCTCAAAGTATTACGACAACAAATATTTGATTAGACATAGAAATCCTCAAAATCCTTCCACCAGTTTTTTAGAATTATTTGGATGATAAAAAATGAAAAGCAACTTATAACAATAATAATAGTAATATATTGACCAAATTTTTATATATAATGTTTTGGTTAAAACCACAAAATTTTTATGTATATATTTTTATATTATTTATTACACTTAAAATATTTAATATTATTAAAAATGATTCAATCAAAAATAAAATTCATTGCTTGATAGAAGGTTGCGATTTATCAAATATTTTTTAATTTTGCATAAAATTTATATAAAAATAGATGAAGTGAACCTTTTTTTAAAAAAAGCACTTTGATATCTTATACGATAATCACTTTGCATATCTTTTTTTTTTTAGAATAAATATCCTTAATTAGTGGGTATTTTTATATGAAATGTTGAATATGTGCATGGCGCAAAATATAGTTCTAATACTATAAGTAGCTACTATTATATTTGTTCATTCCATATGGAAACTAACTGAAAGCAGTTCCATTATTAGTAATCTTTTGGTTTCTTTGTTAATTTTTTTTATGGTGATGATATTACCGAGGGTTAGTAAGAATCGATCGTGCTATGTGTTTTTTTTTTTTTTTTTTTTTTTGCATAATTTCCCTGGTTCTGTTAGAACATCGAATTAACCCTTAGTATTTTGTAAGATATACATTTTGTACATGGTTAGTAACTATGTATAAAAGGTGTATTGTTACCTATATCTGGTAAAATTAATCATTAAAGATCAGTACAAGTGATCTGACGAAGTCCGAAATGGGAACTCATTGGATTTTGGGAGATTCTTGACAGTTGAGGAGATGAAGCGTTATGGGGCAAACGAGGACACACGTGTGCTTCGTTGTCTTAGGATTCTGAATCGGGTGTGGAACTTCGAGCTCCACGTCCCTTCCACGTGAAGATGGTAATGGTCGAACCAACTTGCCTTTAGTTTTCGATCCCTTCCTGTCCTTTTTCACATTAATGTTCTTTTTTCGTTTCTTATGCATATAATTTAACGTTGTCTGTCACTTTTTGATGGTATCGTGGTTTGCGTATTAAACTAATACTAATATACTAGATTAAGACCCGTGCTAGAGCACGGGTTGAATTTATATTGCAATTTTATATAAAGTATAATTTATGTGATTGTTTTAAAAAAATTTTGGATAAAATATTATGCAATAAAATCATTGATAAATATGATGGCTTGAAAAAAGACACATATTTTGTAAGTTTTATATTGTTAATGATTCCAGATAAGTATCCGTGCTATAACACTGATTAAATTTTATTTATCCAAAATTTTGTATATTTTATATTTTAAAATAAATTTTTAATATTTTGTATTAGTTTATATATGTGAAGTTATTTCAACAATGTATGTTCTATGTCATGACTTGAATGTCATTATAAGACATAATTTTGTAAATTTGGTTTTTAAAAAGGCGGGTTATTATATAATGAGTAATTTAATATATTGTTATACTTTTTGTTTTAATATACTTGGTTTTTTGAAATTCATTATTGACATTAAAGTAACAAATCATTTTAGAGTGTTTATAGTTTCTAACTTTTTTTTATCAAGTTTCAATATTTTTAAAATAATTAAAAATAAATTATTTAAAGTTTATTATATTATATAAATTTATAATATTCAACAAAAAAAATATGAAATTGAATTTAAATATTCAATTTTGACCCGTTACTCAGTAAAATTTTTAACTCAATGGATATTATTTTTAAAGAATTATATTACTAAACCTTGAATATTTTATAGATTGAACAATTTCTATTTGTTTTTAAAAATTCAACTTATGGTTTATCCGGAAATAAAACTATTTTTTAATTATGATAAATAATATGATAATTTATTTCTTTTAAAAAATAGACTTATATATAAAAATGAGAGGTGAAATATAATGATAATTAACAAATTAATATGTTAAGTTAGATATTGTAACATCCGCGGACCAGAATTTGGGAATTTGGAAGGAGTGTCGATCGACACCCTAGTGGCATCGATCGACACCACTAATTTCTGGGTTCGGCCGGTTTGATTTAATTGCCGAATTGGTTCGGTTTGGTTCAGGGAAATCCCTAATTCGAGTTTTAAAGAAAGGAAACGACCTAGGGTCGTGTTATTTTTGTGGTGTCGCCGTTTTCAAAGAAAAACAAGAGAGAAAGCAGTTCCTAAAGTTCCTAAGAGAGATTTGGTGAGATTCCTTGCTGTTCTTGAGAGTTTTGGAGCTGGGAACGTGTTAGAAGCTTGCTAGGAGTGAGGATTTCGTTTCTACTGTTCAGAATCTTCTTGAGAAAAGGTGAGTGCTTGACCATGGTTGATCTAAGCATGAGATCTCTCTTGTTTGTGTGTTTTCTTTGTTGTTTGTGTTGTTTTGTTGCTTGGGTTCGTTGCTTTTGTGTTTCCCAGTGATTTCGAGGTATTTGGGTGAGTTTGGAATGGATTCGAGATGGTTTGGTTTCGGATTTCGTCGTTCGTGTTCGCGCAGATCGTGTCTGCAGAGGAGGCATCGATCGATACCATTTCGAGGAGCATCGGTCGGCACCAGTGTTGAGTAGCATCGATGGGTACCGTTTGAGGAGCATCGGTCGGCACTTGTTCGCAGCATCGATCGACACCCATTTCTAGCATCGGTCGACACTGTTTCTTGCCGTGTCTTATGTTTTCCTGGTTTGATGTTTTGATTGTGTTCTTGTTGTTTGATGACTTGGGAGGTCTCATCTGCTTGTGTGTATAACCCAGTAGATGGGAGGATGGCCTCACTAAGTATTTATGATAATACTTACGCATCTCAATTGTTGTTTGTGGTGTGCAGGTAAAGGAAAAGTGTGATCGTGGGATCAAAGGCGATGAGGAGGAGGATGTTCTAGGGGCTTGATTGATTGTGGTCTAGCTGATGTTAGGTTGCTAGATTAAGTCAATGGAACGTTGTAGGATGTTAGCTTTTGGAGATTCCTTTATTTGGTTTATGTTGCCACCTTGTTATTGGATTATTGTTGTTGCATTCTTTGGTTTAATGGAATTGGATTTTTACTTGGTTATCCGCTGTTATTGATTCTTTGT